>OY979668.1:2400000-3000000 GCA_963855955.1 Luperina nickerlii
ATGGATCATGACAGGCCAAGGAAAATGTATGATTTTGTTGTCTTTTAGGTTTACTTTTACGATTTAGAAAATTTGGCCGGAGATTGATATGAAAACATACCTACGACCTCCTAAGAATTCATAAACGTTTATCAACCCACGCGAGTAAACCAATCAGAGGGAATCAAGTAGTTAATCATGATTTATGTAGGCTATAATATCACAGGGAATATTGCCAAATATGCGGAGTTATCTGTTTGTACTTAACAAACAGATCTGAGCTGAGTTTCAATATTATGCTGCGATGTAAAGTTTTGTGACCGTTATCAATATTTTGGTTAAGAACGATATTACAGGCTGTTTAAAATCCATCAGTTTTCCTTCACGACAAACATGAATATAAGAGCACCTCTTCTGTTCTAAGTAAAATACATCCTAGGCTGTTATTACCTCATACAAAACGATCATAATGTTCTCACTGATGGGACATAAGTCTCCTCTCTGTAAGAGGGAGGCGGGTTAGTGGATAGTGATCAAACCGATCACCAAATTCATACCACAAAATCTAGATTTTCTCACGAAGTTATCCTTCACCGTAACTCAGCGGTATCTTTGATTATTTAAGAAAGTTTACCTAACAGACGGTGAAAAGTTACCCCTCAATTAGATGGCCCTTAAAATGTTTGACCACGTCGACATTTTTCATTTTAAAATTATCCGATTAAATCTTGTTACCTACCGGCGAAACTACGCAACGAAATATTACTAGGTAGACATGTACCTGTACTTGTAACTGCGTGTAGTAAAGTTTAATTCACTAATCGTAGGACTAGTAAAAGTATGGTGTGAATGAAGGACGTTTGGCCGGATACATTGCGATATCACCCGATGGCATATACTCGTAATGGACTAGGTTATGTAGTAAACCGGGTCGCTCGGCCTTTTGGCCTTTAGACGAGGCGACTTTTTGCTGGGACACTGTCGCGACACAATCAGGACCAAATTTAATATTACTGATAATTCGACATATTATTATGTAAGATATGTAAAAAAAAACTAAAAAATAGTCACATTTTCGCGACAGTTGCAGACAGGTACGAGCAAGTAAAGGTTTAATAAAGCCCAAATGTATAATATGAAAGAATTTGCTAAGTTGTCAAATGTTGGAGTATCGACTGCGGATTTTTTTTTTATTTGAAATGGGTTTGCTCTTGACTCTAGTCTAGGTCAGAGATGACAGAGACAAAGTCTACGATGGAGTGAGCTCACCCAGAAGAAGCCTGTTCACTCTTACTTTGAAGAGAAATTCAAGAAATAGACCCCAGGACAACCCTGCGTTCTCATTAATTTGTTTACACTTACACACACGTTCATAAACTCACACCTTTGTACCCAGAAACTACAGAGTGTCACCAGATATGATCATATACTCCTTTTGTCTCGTTTAAATGTGTGTCTTATCATAAAAACACAAATAAAAGCCAAAAATTTTATTTCAGTTATTTTGGCCGCTGTTGTTTGGTTGTTTTAGGACATGACTGAACTAACTGGTAGACCCTAGCCCCCCTTTTTTTATTATTAACTTCGTCTTTCTCCAGTAAAAAAATTGAACATTTTTCAGGCCTTTGCTCTTCAATTACGATTACATCCGTTTTTTGGTTAAAAAGTATTTATTTGCTATTCCTAACCATAAAATAATATTTGAAATCAGCAAACCATATTTTATTGAATTAACATGAATACACACGGTGCAGTTGCACAACAGTCTCCCAAACAAAAAGTTGCCATGTTTGTAGACCACAAGGAATTTGGACAAGTAGCCTGCTTACCTTGTCCAGTGGTTCTCGGTTACGGGCACAAGCGGAAAGGACCCTTTCATGGTGTCGTAAGAAGTGACTAAGGGACTGCGAATTCGAACTAATGATCATTTTGAATGCCTTTGTTACAGTGAGCCCCTTCGAGACTGTTTCGTAATACAGTTACGGGATATTAGAGCAGCAATAAGCCTGCATTGTCCTATTTGTTAGATTGTTTGGGTAACATAATTCTGCCATGATCAGAAGAAGGCTAGAACCCAGTGGTAAGTTGTTAACGCGTTCCTACTATAAGTTGGCACAGTCCGCAGTTGTTTGATCCCTATTTTTAAGTAACCTCACAGCTGAACACTGTCTCTTAAGATACAAGTTATCCTAGTTTGAGAGGCAGGGCTCACAATATCTGTAACAAACTACTGCAACGTTAATTAGCTTCATGTTAAACAGTGTATACTAATGAATATTTTTTTGTGACAATAAACTATTTTATTTTTATTTATTTTTATTCAGCATTATAAATAGTGATATATTTAGGTAACATAACAGAACATAATCGTATGTGTAATGATAAGGGTTAATAAGGTGTACCTGTAGTTTACCCACATAGATGGATGATGATGATTATGATGATGGATGGATTTATGTGATATAGAATCAGAATTATTTAATTTGTAAAACATAGGTTAAAGGTCAAGATCTTATATAATAATTAGCTTCCGCCCGCGACTTCGTCCGCGTGAAATTTCTTGTTACTCCGACCCACCCCGTCGCATCGCATCGCCTGCCCGCGCTATTACTTCGTTTTTGCTTAGCGTTCTTTCTGACTTTTTTTTCTTTTTGCTCGGCTCCTAAAGGTTATAGCGTGATGTTAAATAGCCTATAGCCTTCCTCAAGAATTGGGCTATCAAATACAAAAATAATTTTGAAATCCGACTGGTAATTCCAGAGATTAGCGCGTTCAACCAAACAAACAAACTCTTCAGCTTTATAATATTATAGTATAGATTATATGTTGCGCTATGTTTTGTCATTGATGACAAACAAATATCAGTGAAGACTATCCATACTAATATTATAAATGCAAAAGTGTGTCTGTCTGTTACCTCATCCGATTTAGATGAAATTTTATATAAAGATAGTTTGAGTTCCAGTCCCGAAAACGCGGGGCGCAGCTAGTATAAAATAAAGGAAAAATAAATCACTATAGAAAACAAACAAAAAATATCTAAACAAAAGAAAATATAATATAGGTATTATATTTTCTTTTGTTTTTTCCTAAAATTTTTATGAGGCACCAGGCCACCGTCTAAATACAAATATTTGAATAAGTAAACGCATTAATTTTGTATGATTTTTGAGGCCAAGTTTTTCCCAGCAGGTATCTACAAGCCATAAGTCACGAATGAAGATAGGATAAGAATCAAGTTCTTCTAACTTAACAGACAGCTGTGCTGTTGGGGAGTTTGTTGCGCCACTTCTTCTTCCCAGGTAAAGGCTCCTACAAACAGGCGCGACACGCAATATAATCGCGCGCTACACAAAGGCACCGCAAGTCGCGCAACGAGCGGTGCCTTTGTGTCGCGCGCGATTGAAGGAACTTTAAAGCACTAAGAAGTGATGAATGGCGGGCGTTTTGGGGGACTGCTTATGTAATTTTGTCGTTGAAAAAGTGCTGATTCACAGCCTAGTTCGAATAAATTACTTTGATTTTGATAGGTTTAGAGCTTTTTCTTTACAAAGACTTTACGGATGTAGCCTCACAAAAAAACAAAAAATAGCTACGTTATAATATTTAGAAGCTAGATAACCGGTAGGTATTTAGCTATATTCTGGGAATTTATCCGAACCAGATTTGGTGTTTTAATATTACAACAATGCAATTTTATGCTTATAAAAAATTACACATATAAAACGTTTAATAATTACCAGATTGCCATGACAATAAAATAACAAAACTAGACCTGTTATTTTGTGTAGTCAGCATAATAATAAAGCGGTCGTTACACAAAGTAAAAGTTATTATAAAAAATAAAGTATTAGGTATAAGCCGGCTTACTCGGTATATCTATGAAGGATAAAAATTATATAAAGACATTATTGACAGAGATTTTGAAATTCAATTTGGGATTTCAATAAATACAATTAAAGGCTCCGTCAAACAGTATTTCAAACAGGTTTCGCGATAAAATCGCGCGCTACACAAAGGCACCGCTCGTTGCGCGACTCGCTGTGCCTTTTATGTCCCGCGCGATTTTATCGCGTGTTGCGCCTATTTGAAGGAGCCTTAAATCGCTTGGTTTTTAATAGCCTAATTTTTTTTCCTGACGTTAATTACATAGTCCTTTACGACAAGTTAACAGTCTACATTAAAACATATGGACATGATTGATACGTCACTTAATCTAAATTAATTAATAAATACAAAGAATGTTGCAAGCATGTGTGAAAACTTATGATAATCTAACTGAATGCGGAAAATTATTTAATACCTTGAGATTTACCATATATGGTTGAACTTTATCAGATTTAATTACTGACGTACAGTAGGTACCCGGCGATAAATATTGCACATCGACCTTTGTAAAGAGACAATCGGCTAATTTCGGCTTCGTAGAGCGTTATCTCTGTCGCACGAAATACAAACAGTCCGGTATCTATTAGGAGCTATTAAAACAATTATGATTTGCTTCTTTTGATAATTATTTTTTGTATAAAATGGTTTTGTGTAAAAAGGTCGATGTGCAATATTTATCGCCGGTCATTGTAAATTGTAGCCATTTATACTGGAGCATGCTCGCCTGTCTTTCAAGATTCGTCGTAGGACGGTGAATGGACTACAAACGAAATCATGCTTATCGAAATACCTACCACAGAAAATGTGTTTTGCAGGATATGAGTAAGTAAAATATTTTTCAAATGAAAATTTCTTTAGGCGCGTTGGGCATTTTTTGAGATGGAAAAAGAAACCATTGAACTCGCGCCACTGTTACCGTAAGCGACACCGCGCGTGTTTTGTTTATAAGACGATTACACAAATACCCGTTTCGGATGTGGTCGTCTGTCCTCGGGATGTACTCGGTTTTAATATATATCCGATATGTCAGTGAGTGATGGCAAAGTATTCTGTTTGTGTTTTGTTTTCACTTCTGTCGGCACTCCCGGCGTGCCACTGTTTTTTTTTTAAATAATTTACTTATACTTACATAACTTTGCGGACATTGGAATAGGTATTTCCCAAAGGGTGCAGGTACCTATGTATATGTATATATGTATATACCATTTTTTTACATTAACATTTCGGTGTAGGCTAAAGCTTTTGCTATTGACCGTGCAAAAATCCTAACCGGGTTGTTACAGAAAAATTTCCCGAAAATATGAAACCCAATAATATTTTACCCGAGCCAAGGATCGAACCCAGGACCCACACGCTCAGCACGTAAATTGTAAGTAAGTATACAAATTGGATAAAATATTTTTTATGTGGTGAAATCCTCCATATTATTTGTCACGTAAGCTCGTAAACGCTCCTACGAATCGGTCGGTATATTGGTTTCCTTCCCTACTGACTTATTACCGTATATTTGTGTTGCTTCCACAAGACCAAAGACCTTTTTTGTGAGTAAAAATTTACCCGGAACCCTTCTCTTGACTACCTGTGAATTCACAACCTTTCAGTTGTAGATTTATACGGTTATATGACCTCGGTTAATAGCGTGATTTATTATTTCTTATTGCGCTGGATTTGTACTTGTAACTAATCGTTTGTTGTTAAGAAAATATTTTATTTCCTTTTGCGAAAAATGCAATGTCAGGCTAGAATTTTAAGGAAACTACAATCTCTGAATTTCAAATGTACCTTTGGTCTTAATATAAATATATCCTAATTGATAAACAACCTTTTGGATCAATTGTTACGGTGATCTCCATTTAAAAGCTCGAACATTTTCTGTCTTTTAACTTATTATTAAGTAGGTACTCAATAACCCCCTGACATGTCAAAACACGAGGATTTCTCCTCTCGGAATAAGTGCTCTAAATGACGGTGAAACCGTATCGAAATCCAATGCATAATTTGAAAGAACTAAGCGGTCACACCGACATACATGAAAAGCGCTTTGTTTTCTACTACATATGCTACGCTAATGATTATTTTTAGTGCCATGAAAACAACATACCCATGTTTATGTTGTTGGAAGACAAAAGATGTTGCTGCCTTACCTGTAACAATAAAAGTACATACTTAAATTAAAATAGTACAACATGATTATCGTCGTCAATGTCACTGTCTCTTCGAGTTTTATCAAATGCCTGATCTGTACCGAACTACGCTTAAGACAAAAGTTTGTTGCTTTAATGAGTCAGACCATATACGGTCACAGTAGGTAGTTAGGTAGATGGAGCACGTCGGGGTAAGTTGGGCACTGGGGTAAGACCGTACAAATGAAATCAATCATATTTGGCAATATTTTTGAACGGTGACACCATTGTGATCTGCATCATTTTTTTCTGTCCCCAATCATTGACAGAATAAAATGGCGCAGAATTTGATTCATACGGTCTTAAGGCTCCGTCAAACAGGCGCGACACGTGATAAAATCGCGCGCGACACAAAAGCACCGCAAGTCGCGCGTGATTCGCGTCGCGTGTCGCGCCTGTTTGCAGGAGCCTTTATCCTAGCTAAACTTATCATCGTCTTCCTGACCTTGCAATGTTAGGCTAGGCCCAGCATCCAATACATAATTTGTTTCTTTGGGGATCAAACCAGTGGGGATCAAACCGCAGGAAACCATAAACAAATTAGGAAAAAATCTTAAAATACTGTAAGGAAATAGCTGCCAAATTTGTGAAAAAGAATAAAGCACAGAAGATATACTTTCTAATATTGTAAAATATTTTGGTAAGTTATCAACATAATAAGAAACATGTAAATCCAAAAATGTAAAATAAGCAACCGTAGTAATAAGAATAAAACTAGAATAAGGCTGTCGCTGAAAACCAGCGCTGGGGCTCTGTCTTGCATAGGGTCACAGCATAATGCTGAGCGATAGCCGTTTTGCGTGGATGTGACGCATGTCAACCTTTTCTTATTGTTTTTTTTTTGTTTTGTTCTCTTTTGCGTCATGTTTACCGCAAATAAACGTATTTTCTTTCTTTCTTTCTTCTTTCATAAGGAATAGCACTAAAATAAACGTAAAACTAAACTAAGTAAAATAAGCTAAGAAAACCTGTACCTTAGATACTATTAATCCAGCGGGATTGTCCGAAAGGGTTACCGCTGGCCCGGAACATAAAGGGCTAAGGAAGGAACACGGGTGGGTTTTAGTCAGTAAGAGTCTGACACTCCCTTCCGCTCCACCCAGAGCGGGAGGAGTCATTTGATGATTTCCCATCCTCAAAAAAAAAAAAAAAGATACTATTAATACTCGTAAAATGTAAAAAAAGGTCTCTGATCATACACGTCAAATGAAACACGCAACGCCCTGTGATGACGGGTGAGTATAAAAAAAAACCACAGGAAACCAAGCCCTTGGCCACTGTTAATCGAGTCGTCTACATACATAATTTTTCGATTATAGGTTGTAACGTTACATTTTCCTCTACGGCTTGAGGGTTGGCGTCCCTCGGCCCTCCTCTACGGCTTGAGGGTTGACGTCTCTCGGCCCTCCTCTACGGCTTGAGGGTTGACGTCCCTCGGCCCTCCTCTACGGCTTGAGGGTTGACGTCCCTCGGCCCTCCTTTACGGCTTGAGGGTTGACGTCCCTCGGCCCTCTTCTACGGCTGGAGGGTTGACGTCCCTCGGCCCTCTTCTACGGCTGGAGGGTTGACGTCCCTCGGCCCTCTTCTACGGCTTGAGGGTTGACGTTCCCTCGGCTTGCTCTACGGCTTGAGGGTTGACGTTCCCTCGGCCCTGCTCTACGACCTGAAGACTGAGGTCCTCCTTCGGCCCTCTACAGCCTGAAGCTGATGTCCCTCGGCCACTATCACACCAGAAGACGCTCGCCTTTCTCCAGTGTCTCATTTTCAATCACCTAGCTTAATTTCGTTCCTCTAGCTCCATGTAGGTAGGCCTAGGTTATTCAACAATAAACTCTTATAACTTGTCCTCTTTATTTTCTTTAACAGTGCTCCCCTCCAGACTGAAAGTTAGGTAGGTGAGTGCTCACAATGTGACCTTACAATTTCTTGCTCTACCCAGGAAAATGTAACGTTACAAGGTATGTATTATGACTAATCCATATCAACATTATCTTGTTTAAAAAAAAACTAAATCACAACAGACTTGTCACACCGGTTACCGTTTTTCCTTTTTCCTGGGTTATAAGTGACCTCAATTAAAATAGTGACAGGTTTTACGAACTATATTGGTAAACACAGCATAGCAACAACAACAGACTTTTTTGACATTAAATTTCCGAGGTATGAAACTGTGCAATGTGCATACTTAGTGAATGTAGTCAAAGTTACAGAAATGGTTTCGAAAGGATTATAAATAAAAACAGGAAATATTTTACATAATCATCTAAAAACATGACCTTCTCATGATGCAGATTTAAATAAATAATTCTATTGCGTTTTCTTATAGTTAAAACAAAGTAAGTGTACCCCGACCAAATGGGTGACGCAAGCCGAACTACATCTACATACGCTTGTAGGTACGTAACGTAGATGTAGCTACATACAAGTTGGTCGCAGTTACTTGGCTAATTAGTATATTCCCCTTTGGCCGTTGGTCGCAGTTACTTGGCTAATTAGTATATTCCCCTTGGCTTATTACTGCCGTGCTAAACGCAAAAGTGGTATCTCAGGAAAAGCTAGTTTCGAATAAATTGAAGTTTTGCTTTTATTCTCTCAGTGATTTGAGGTAAAGCTGAGATAGGGAAGACTTTTCTAAGGACTTTTTTATTAAGATACCGCTATTTGGCTTAGCTCATTGGATGCATATTTCTTTAAACTATCCGATGTCACAAAAATCGACGGTTTTGAGCTTAGCATGGCAGATTAGTAGATCCCAAAATAGGAAGTATTTGAGATTCCCAAAAAGAGACGATTCGTTATATTCGAATGTTCATTAGTATTAGGAATACAAAATGGGAATTATTAGAGGATCGAATAAATACATATCAATAAAATCTGGGGTCATGATTGTTCAATTAAAACTAATGCTTATTAAAGAAGCTGCTCCATAAATTAGCATTATATTTTTCCAATTAGATAAGTGTCACGTGTTTATTAGGATAATGCATGTCACTCATAATTGGAAATATAATGCTTATTATTAAATTTTTTGTTTTGTTTCGTGTGGGTTCATCTCTGACCTTTATGAGGTATTTGGTCAGATGAGGTAAACCAACTGGACCAAATTCCTATTTGGGTATTTTTGTTCTAAAATCAAGAATCTAGATCAAGAGAATTTGATTTGATTCTAGTTTGAATTTGGGTATATTTTGTTTGCATATTTTTGTAAGAATTTGAGGAAATTCTCAATAACATCAGAGGTTTGGGTGCTTTAAATATTACAAATGCACGATCTCTCAGATTACTGTCATCTGTAATGAAATATATTATACAGGACTCATTTATGGGTTGATTTTGATTAAAAAACTATTCTGTCTTTTTCATAACCTTGTTTCCTAAGACCAGTACCATAGGTCGCACTTTCAAGTTCACTAGCATCTCCATCATTCATGACATTATGCATAATATCTGGTTTTACGAGGTTCAACCTAACCACAGCTCAGGTAATGACCTTTACAACCTTCGCAGTGTCTTAGACTCATCTAAGACACTGCGAAGGTTGTAAAGGTCATTACCGTATTGCGAAAGGCTTGCTTTCACAGTGTTATGTTATTGTTGTGTATTGGTTTGTTGTTATCTTAGTAATTAAGTAGTTGTGTTTGTGGATTTAAATATAATCAGCATCTTATTTTCGCAATGGGACTCACTCACTCAGGGTATCCACACCACACAAGATCAGTGCGGGTAGGTTAAATGATAAATGATTTATTTTCTGTAGTAGGTTTGTACAAATATTTTTACAAAATTTTATTTTTTTATTTTATTTGGTTGATATGAGGGCTTATACTTTATTGGAAAATGGAAAACCAAAATTATATTAAACGAAATTATTTATTCTGTAAATAGGATATTAGAATCACTTTCACACGTCATATTATAAAAAGCTAGCTGAGGTCGACGTTTCCTTTCTGACTACTCTGAGAAGAAAGGCCGAAATAAAGTCTGAGGTCACAGTCTCTTATAAAGTCCATACATAATAAAATATACATAAATCTTGGTCAGATCAAAACTAAAGCAGCCAGCGCTACTGACGGCACAGCAGTTAACCCACGAAAAAATCAGATACCTACATTTTACGTCATTAAAGGTAAATGGGACTGGGCATGTCTGCCGCATGGCAGGACAGGCTGTGGGCCCAAATAGCACAGAATTGATGCTCTGAGACAGTGAGGCGGGGTCGCGGCAGACCTAGATGGCGGGACGAGCTGGATAGGTTCCATCAAAACTGGAAGGCGGACGCGCGGGCTCGCGAAAGATAGAAGGAGTGGAGGGAGGCCTTTGCCCAGGACAGGAGTGGGACAGAGTAGGCTAGTAAAAAAAAACAACAACATCATAGCAGCGGACACTATAAGTTAGGTTACATAAAAGCACCCAAAGCGAAACTCATTTTTTCAACAGTAGGTAACGACAGGTGTGTGTATTTTCAACCGAATTCTTTCTACTCACTGTCCTTCACAACATCACGAACTGCTATAAGCGTATTATAATGAATTAATCACTCCAAATTGGAGACCTTCAAAATATCATTACGGAGGTACAAGTATTTCGAAAAGCTCTCGATTTCGTTCGAAACATGATAGATGACGATCATTTGATACGGCTAGATCATTAAGTGGATGTAAGTTATGAAATGATAAACATGCAGTTGGATGTAACCGCACATGGAGGTCCAGAGATGATACATTAATGTTAGTAAAAAAATTGGTGAGATAAATGAATCAATCAATATTTTTATTTATTATCATTTATTCTCTCCCCTCTTCTCTCATTTCTCTTATATTGTTATTTCTGGTCCTTTATAATTCCATGGTATTTGTTTTGTAAAAGAAGAAAATGAAGAAAATGGGAAATTGGGCAGCATTACATAACTGTTTGAGAAATTATTGAGGTTTCCTTCAATGTTGTTTTTCCTATGCACACTGCTGAATAAGCAACTGTGCGAAAGATGATGACGAATGACGATTAATAGAGAAGTATGGAATAAGGAGATATGCTACACCAACCCCAACTAAATTGGGATAAGGGCGAGAAACTTATAATGACTACAGATTGTAGATTCTGATAATGATTCAGATTATTTTCGAGCGTATGGCACTCGTGGGCAGCAGCTGAAAATCAGCGTCAGGTGGTGCACTTTGTGTTGCCATCTGGCATTATGCTGAGCTGAGGCCCTTTTGGCATTATTATTTTTAATCATTTTGAATTTGTTTTGTTTATTTTTAAGGTTTTTTTTGCCAAATAAATGCAATTTTCTTTCTTTATTTCTTTCTTTCAGATTTATAATAATAATTTAAGGATATAATTTATAATAATATAAGGAGACGGCCTATGCAGTACCTATATCCCATTTCCAGCATTAGACATCAACGCTACTAACAACGCAACGACTTTGGTAAAATAAAGCATTAAAAATCCATCCATACTTAATGTTATAAATTTGAAAGTAACTCTGTCTGTCTGTCTGTCTGTATTAACATACAGACAGACAGACAGACAGAGTTACCTCTTTACGCTTAATCCGCTGAACCGATTTAGATGAAATTTAGCAGAGAGATAGATTGCATTCCGGGAAAGGACATAGGATCATTTTTATCCCGTTATTCCCACGGTATCGAAACTTACACGGGTAAAACCGCGGGGCGCTGCTATTGATAATAAAATGCAATGAATAACCCACCTTTTAGCATGAAAATATTTTGAATTTCGACAATTTTCATTCGTGAAATATCTTAACAAATACCAACTACCGATGATTTAGCAAAACAAAAAAAAAAACCGCCAGTCTAATACCGGCCTATCAGCCATATAGTCCGATCAATCATGCTAGCAACAAAAGAAATCAATATGGGAAAATCTGCATTATATGAATAACAAAGAAAATTGAAGCTATTGTTTTTATGGAACCTTCACAAACTGGGCCAGTGCGTTCCCAGATTAATATGCAAAATCATATGTAATACTAGCAGCGCCTCGCTGTTCCACCCGCGTTTATTTCGATCCCGTAGGAATATCGGAATAAAAAGTAGCCTATACCTTAATCCAGGTTGTCAGCTACCTCCATGCAAAATTTTATCAAAATTGGTCTAGCCGTTTGAGCGTGAAGAAGTAACAAATATATAAACACACACACACAACACATACATACACACACAGATACACACACACACACACCCATACACACACATACAAACTTTCGCCTTTATAATATTAGTGTGATTCCTGACGAACAACTATCACTAAAATAATATAACTGTATACTAAAATAATATAATATAACTGTATTACAATGTAGTAACCACACGGGATTTTTCATTAACAGTCACCTAATCACGAATAAAATCTATCCGGTAGCTTTAGCGTGATGCTGGAACATGCATACAGACAAACATACTAATAAATAAACGAAAAACATTAAAAAAAATACTTTCGGCATTAGAATCGTTCCCAGACCTCACAATAATTACAAAAAAAGACAGTTTTGACTTCGCTACGATTTTAATATATGTATATTATTTATAAATAAATAGCTTAGTATATTCATTTCGACACTAATAAATCAATAAAATTGTTGCAATCAGTAGCATCTAATTTAGTCTAATTAGTATTTATTTACCTGTTTCAGAAAACTGGTTGACCAAGGTCTTAAGTATCATTTAAAAAATTAACATTAGTCTTCAAACTTCATTAAAAATAAAAAAATAAAAATAATTAATTAGACCATCTCCGGTTCTTATACAAGATCACACATACAGTCGTTCCACAAAAAGTGGTCCTATGGAATAGAAGCATCAATTTTGAGGTATATAAGATGAGGCCTTTATTTGAGTTAAAATCGTAATATAGGTACTGGGAAAAGTGGAATGTCACTTTTTCCAGGCTTTCTATTTTTTATCTCATTCATTTTAAAACGGGTCTGGCCCATCTTTCCATCTCTTTCTAGTACCCCTTCAATACGAGCTTATGGGCAGTGGTTTTTGACCACTGCTCCACGTAACGTATGTGACCAACCCAATGCTGAATGCATCCAAAACTACCATCTACTATTTATAAATACAATAATATAATGTAGTATAGTAACGAAGACCACAAAACGGCTCCGAAGCATAATACCAGAATCGCTAAATACCAGATTCGCAAATTACCAGACTCGCAAAACACCAGGTTCGCAAATTACCAGACTCGCAAAACATCTTGAATATTTACGAAAAAAAAAGTAAGTGCCACGAGGTGTGAGAACAAGTCTGATGCCGAAAATATAGTAGTTTTTAGAATTTTTACCGTATGTCTGGATGTATGGTCCGGATTGGCATAAAAACGGCTGAACAGATTAGGATGAAATTTGGCACACAGAAACTTTATAATCTGGTTGAACACAAAGCTTATTTTTGAACCAGGTACGTTCTGTATATTCCTGTGGGATATTTTCCGAAACCCACGCGGGGGAAGCAAAAGCTAGTTTGTCAAAAATAGACAAATCTAGTTGTATTTATTTTAAATGTGCTTTTCAAGGGGTAAAGAGTAGGCATATTTTGCATAGTCGTGTGGCGTAGCGTGTGGGTGACTATTACATACACCATACATCTTCTGCAATGATTACTTTTGTCTTAACAGCCAAGGTCTTAAACTTAATTGCATATAATATTTAAACATACATTATGTAGGTAGATATGTGACCCAGTTTTGAGCGCAGTGCTTAGCTAATTGTTTTAAAACTAATTCAATTTATGCTTTGTTGTTGTCTTTTTGTTAAGATGAGGAACTATTTATAATTAATTGTGTTGGTGCAAGGTGAACGTATGTATGTATTGCATTGTACCTGATGCTACCTAGTATTTATGTAATGCTGGAACCAATATTAGACTCTTCACTTTTCTGTTCTTTGCGCTACATTCGGCATCTTTCACTAGAAGTGAAGCGCCTAAAGACAAACCTAATCAAAAGCGAAAAATTAAACCCACATTTCGCCAGAGCAGTGGTAACGGCCCCCGACTTATGCGTTGTGGGTCGTGGGTTCGAACACAGACAGGCACTTTACTTTGTGTAAATAATTTCATCACCACTGCTCTCAAAACGGTGAAGGATACCGGCATGACCTAGAACCAAAAACTCGAAGACATGTTACATCTACCAACCCGCACTGGACCCGCGTGGTAGATTACAGCCCACTGCCTCTCAAAGAGAGAAGGCCTGTGTCCCAGCAGTGGGAACATTATAGGCTGATTATGGTGGGCACCACGGAACAGAAAAAACAGTGGAAGTGCAATGCAACAACATTACTATAGGAACCGTTGTCGCCAAACTCACACAAATAAAGCGATAATCATATAATGCACTACAAAAAGAAAATCCGTTTGATTTGTCGATTTAATTTTAGTCAAAACTAGCATAAGTCACAGATCGTACATCTGGAAATAAACCTTCACACTCTATAGATAAGATTTGTTTTGCTTTAGTGCAGAAAGTATTTACGACGTTTTGTAATCTAAAGTCAAACTAGTTTCGATTGCCGAGAAAATTCCGCTAGTCGACCATAGATGGCGGTATTCTCATTGGTAGCAATTATAAATTTAATTGCCTAAGCCATAAGGTTGACATTCGCGTCATAGGTCGATATCTATTGCTACTCGACCAAGGCCACACCAGTGCAGAACACATTGAATTTAGAATTACATTATCGATATCGATAGATACCCGATTTCTTGTTTAATTCGAAAATATAAAGACTTGCTGGGAGTTCAGTAAAACTGTAGGAAGAATGATGTAGTTTTATTTAAAATATAGTAGATTTTACAACAAGTGCACAAAACAAACCATTTCTATCCGAGACTTTTAGCAGCCCGAGCCGAAGGCGAGGGCTGATAGTAATGTCGAGGATAGAAATGGTTTTGTGGACGAGTTATAAACTCTGCTTTTCACTTCGATTGCGAGGAAATAAAACAGTAGTATAACATAACATTTCAATTAAAATTCAAAGTAAAATTAGAACAGTTTTGAATACTGAAGGAAATTATTTTTTTTTTAAATCTTACGACATTGATATTAGGCTGCAGACCTATACAGCCTACTATTAAATTAATTTTGTAATAATAATTTTCTTAAATCAACTAACCTACCGTACTTGAATTAAAATTTTAATATCTATTATACCTATCTTAAAAAACACATAAGGCAAATAAATTAAAGTAAATATTATATAATAACAAATTCTATCTATGAACTTCTTATTGCATTTGGCTGTATGGCTCATTTTCTTTGCCTTAATATAATACATTTATGAGTAGATACGTTAATGCCCTTGTGCACAAAATTCGATTTTGTGCAGCCTATACCCTGCACAAAGAAGCACTTTCAGAGCATGAGAAGTGAAAAAATATATACTTAACTACATCAGTCACTGATCAGTCGGACTCAAAGACGGTAACTGTTAGGCACCGCTGCGCCTGGTACGAATATTAATCAGTAAAAAATACTCTTTTCCTAATACGAAAGAGTATTTTTTAGCTTGTTCGTTCTGGTACATATTCGTACCAGCGGTGCCTGATGGTATTGGTTTTGGGTGGTAAGTACTCATATATGTAGGTAGTAGGTACCAGCTGGGCCTGACCGGTTTGTATATAAACAACTTGCTTTAAATAAATGTGTTTTACATTAACGATTTTCATAGATGGTATGGCTGTAGGTTTTGTGTATCTATATCCTTTATTTCATATTTAAAAATCGACTTCTAAAAAATGTTCAGAGCATAATTGTGCTTGATTTGGATGGCATCCAATTAACTCTACCCGTTGCATCTATCCATTTCTTTTTGACGCTACCGTGTTTGGGAAAGCTAAAAATATTTTAAATGAATGTTAGGCAACCTTATATTTGTATTGTAATGATATATATTAAATTACTATTTTTCTTTAATCGATATCTATCGATAAAACCAACATCCGACCCGACCACATCACTAATTGAGTAGCGAAGAACTTTCGAGAACGAAATAGTGAATACCAGTGAATACAATCAATACAAAATAAACTTTATTGTAATCGTATAAGGTTGATTTTAACTAGACGTTCTATTAAATTATTAGTAAATTGAAATTAATTAAGATTTTTATAGAAAACAAATATAATAGTACCGACGATGGTACGAAACACCTCCATTTTTAAGATTTTTTCTCCTACTATCATTTTTGCACTCCAAAATGGAACTCTACGGCATAGCTACGGAAAAATAAATTTATCGCGAGACTAGTAACTCGACGCGAGGTTAGAACACGACTGGGACCAAGTAAGCGTAACAGCGCTTATTTGTGGCACGCGTGCCACGCCTACTTTGCACTTCCACTGTTTTTTCTGTTCCGTGGTGGGCACACGTTCAGACTCCAGGCTGCTGAGGTAAAGTGTTAATGGGTTTACCATTAACACTTTACCTGACCTGAGAATGTAACCTAGAACATCATGCTCAGTAGTAACGTTTGCTGCTTGCAGCGTATTGTGCGATCACATTACAGTTTTTTTTTAAACACATACAACTATCATCACAGGCTTACCTAATACAATAGTGTAGTTATACTAGCTTAACATTGGACTACAATTATAAATTATTAGAAACAATAAAAATACAATATAGACTACAGTAAACAAAATCAGAAAAACATTTATGATATTCTTCAGGATATATGCCAGGCAGATAGCGCACTGAAAACATAATATACCTAATTTGATACGATAGAGAAGAAAAAAAAAACAAAACCATGAAGATACCACTAAAACCCTCTTTTTTGCACGGATTAATAAATTATTATGACAATGTGTTGGAGCATGGACGTCAGGCATCGTTTATATTAAAACCGGGTTCTGTTCTGACTCGTTTCGGAGAATTTCTTTGTTTGCATAACAAGGTCTATCATACCATCTCACTTATTTATTTATTTATTTTTTGTTTAGTTTTGCAATGTTACTCAATATCACGCTATTTACACATACCTATTCGTTACTGTTTTTATGTGGCACTAATTTATTTTTATTTATATATTTAATTATGCATACACATTTCACACATCTCGATGCAGTATAAAACTGATTTACATCCGTCACCTCACACATCAGGTCCAGTTGAAAACCAGCGTCAGGCACCAGTTGTCTGGCATTTTTGCTGAACTGGGCCTTTTTATTTTGGCGCAGCCGTGAGGCACACTTTCCTGCTAATTTCTTGCATCGGACTATGCACTTTTTATTTTTATCTGATGTACGACTATTATCTATCTGGCGTATTGTGTGTCTCTTAGACTGTGCTAAATAAATGTATTTTCTTTCTTTCTTTCAACCACTAAAGCAACGAGGCAGTCAAAATAATGTTAATAAACTATTAAGTATTTCTAATAATAAAGCCCCGCTCACATTAACTATAAGTTATAGGTCAATAAAGGTCAACAAAGTTCACAACTCAGTTAAACCAAACAATGACATTTGAAGAGCAAATCTCAAGGTGAACCGATTAAATCTTGAACTTGAATGTAACCTTTCTAATCTTTGGTTCACATTCAAGCCCCATATTAACAAATGCTACGTAACAATTTTGCTGCAACAAGATTTTGTGTTGCTCGTTACATGTTGTTTGTTTGAGCTCCCCCCGTCTTTTTGACCTAAACATAAACAAACTGATAGGTAGACTCAGTAGCACTAAAATCGGTCGTCACGTGGACGGTGTTTGCGTGAACAACATCAGCTATGCAGATGATATGGTGCTGCTGAGCCCATCTATCGGTGCAATGAGAAAGCTCCTTAAAATTTGTGGTAGTTATGCAGTGGCTCAAAGGCTCAAATACAATACCGATAAGAATGAATGGTCGGTTTTTAAATCAGGTGCCTTAACCTACAAATATCTGCCTGAACTCTCACTCTCTGGGTCTCCTTTAGGTCGGGTTTCGAAGTTTAAGTATTTGGGCCACTGGGTCACTGATGTCTTGAAGATAATGTTGACATAGACAGGGAGCGCAGGTCGCTGGCTGTCGGTTGCAACATGCTGGTCCGCAGGTTTGCACACTGCACTGAATCGGTAAAGATAACGCTTTTTAAGGCCTTCTGCCAGTCACTTTATACGTGCAGATTGTGGACCAAGTATACCCAGCGGGCATACAGCAACCTGCTCGTACAGTACAATAACGCATTCAGGGTGCTTTTGGGGTTACCGTGGCGATGTAGCGCGTCAGGGATGTTTGCGGAAGCGTGTGTTGACGGGTTCACCGCAATCATGCGGAAGCGATGCGCTTCCATGATGGCGCGCTTGCGCTCCTCCTCCAATGGCATCCTGAATGTGTTTACAGACCGGTGACTCCCCTCTTACGAAGGTGGGTAAGTGTTCAGACACACTTATCCAAATAAGCGGAGTTCAATGGTACATACTACTTGTTTATTATTGTAAATTTAATTTAATACTAACATTAGGCTAAGTTATACTACTACTAATAATATATGGAAATAATGTAATTGTGAAATAAAATATTTTAATTTGAATTAATGTACACAGAGAGCCAATAACGTATTATTAAATTAGCATAATTTTGGATGCTGCAACACAAAAACGTGTTGCAGCAACAATGTTGCTCAACTTTAGTGCACCTCGTTGGTATTTGCAGGCGCTGCTGGCAAAGTGTCATTGGGTTTTTGCATCAGGAATTTCTCAACAGCAGCCGGAGCAGGAGCAGGGTCCGAATTTGTGACCTGTTGTTGGTGGCATCGATTCGCCCCCTATTTCATGGGACTTTATCATAACTGGCGCTATATGGGTACAGTATGCAGTCTTGTAAGTGACATGTTTCCAACCATACAAAGACATGTTGCTGCAACAGTATTGCGCAACTTGACCATTTTAAAGGTTACTAATAAATTGACGGGAAGTACTTAGTATAATTTTGTTGGAAGCTGTGCGTGATTGAGATGTGTGTGAAAATGTTTCGCCACATTTTGTAGCAAGTGGTTGGATAAGAGCGGATTGAAATGTCTTTGCGAAGTGAGTCATAGATGTAAACTTTGTTAAATTATTATAGACTAGCCCTTCCTATAGAGTTAATAAAGTTACTTATTTTATATTTTTATGGAATAGGTTTTTTTGAACGCATTTGATATTAAATGATAATGTGGTCGACGATGGTGTACGCTTACCTAGAAGAACCGACTTATTCCATAGTGACTCGAAGATTGAAACGGCTTGGTCGAGCTAGCTTTTTCCGTTTGGTTTAGCATTACTTTGAGCCTTGTACCCAGGTACCTACAGAAAAATGTCTAAAGAAAATCTTAGACAAAGATTAAGGTATCCAAGTTTCCATCCAAGTTGGAAGGCAACTGTACTTTACATGGACTAGCCTCCTCAACTTGAAACTCCAAGTTCATTGCATTGCAGTGCATTCAAAAGAATTATAATATTACTAGCTGCGCCCCGCGGTTTTACCCGAGTAAGTGTCGATCTCGTAGGAATATCGGGATAAAAAGTAGCCTATATGTTAATCCAGGGTGTCAGCTACCTCCATAGAAAATTTTATCAAAATTGGTAAAGCCGTTTGAGCGTGAAGAAGTAACAAACATACAAACACACACACACAAACTTTCGCCTTTATAATATTAGTGTGATTATACATAATATATCTACTTATAAACTAACGTCATTATAATTTGAGTGTTATGGTAATGACACAGTTACAAACCAAATTATCTTATGATCTATTTCAATCTGTATTTGGATTGGTCCATAATTCACGCTTAAAACCTGACCTTACGGAAATTAGGTGAATGTCAAGTAAACTAATTTACAGAGAACTTAATATTATTACTGTCATATCGAATGTTTGACCCCGATATATGATAATTTGTGAACTGATTAGTGATTACTGGACACTTAATATCGTGTCCTGCGTGTCCAGCTGCACGTTACAGGAACCGGTGGACGCTAGTGATGGCGCCAAACAAGTAGCCGAATTCTGGGCCGAGTCCATTTAGATTGACACGCTAAGAAGACGAACTGATTAGTGAAAGAAATAGAGCATATATTTCTTTAAAAAAAAGAGCTTTATTTGTTAAAAGGTGAGGTGTGCTGAAATACTTAAAACGTTTTCAATGCGACATACCTATATCACCTTGTGTTGACTTGTATCCTATCTACAGCGAATACGTTTATATTTTTATAATTATCTCCTGGAAAGCATTATCCTCTTGTTTTCTAATAACATCATACTGTAGTAAATGGATAATAAATTCTGTAGTAAAGGTACTTGTTCCTGTAAAAGGCTCATAAATTCCGGATGACATTCTTATTCCTTTGTAGTCATCATCTGCCTAGCCTTTTCCCAACTATGTTGGGGTCGGCTTCCAGTCTAACTGGATGCAGCTGAATACCAGTATTTTACATGGAGCGACTGCCTATCTGATCTCCACAACCCAATTATTAGATAAAACGATACCACTGGGTAAGACTGGTTGTCAGACTTCCGGGCTTCTGATGACCAGTAACGACTGTCAAAGATGCACGAATGATAGCCGGGGCTAAGGGCTTAACGTGCTTTTCGAGGCACGGAGAGGTCTTGATGGTCACCCATCCACGGACCAACCGCGGCAAGTGTAGCTTAACCTGATCAGTCGATCCGTGCGGCTGTCATTACTTAGCCAGAAGCTCCTTAGATTTAGCTTATTCCTTTAGAGTATTTATTACCTATAATAATTATATATTACCTTAAACATTACATACACTACTATAATAAAATAATATGACAATAAAGTACATAGCAACGACTCAATAATAAATAAAGAACAAGAAAAAGAATCAATGTTGTTTTATTTTGTTCGGCGACGCGTTCAATGCACCAGATTTAGGGTGAATTTGTTCGAGTTCAAGGTCGCCGGACACCGGAACCGGTCGGCGAATAGACACGGGGCTGGAGTTGCAGAATTTTACACCATTGATTTTTGTTGGTATTAGGCAAAGAGAATATGACCTAGTCTTTGGCATTAGGTACCTATGTTATGGAAATATGTACTGTTTACTATTATTTTTATTATGACAGGTTTCAGTTTAGAAAAAATCCTAATACACATGGGCCTTCTAACCGATAGCCTAATTGTAGTCGGTTTATTTTTTTAATTGTATAAATATTTATTTTATTCACTTACATGAGCATTTAATGTCTAATATCATAATTTAAGCAATAAGACTTTATGTGCTGCTTCAATTAACAAATTATAAAATCTAACGTGCAACAAAAATTCATATAAATCAATTGTTATAACCTATATCTTCATGTATATTGACATTTACAAAATACGACACGACTCGATAATCATTATTGCTACATTAAAATTTATTAACAGATGCTTTAGATCAAAATGATCTGTTTATGTAAATAAGTCTTAAGTTCAAGACTGGTAACTACTTTAATTTATGATACAAATAAAATGTTTGATGTAATTTCCTAGTGAAAACATCTTCAAAATTAGTTTTGCTAATTTGTATACTTGACTTATTTTTTTTAATGCAAATTTTATACGAATTTCACACACACTTTTAGTTTTAAATTTACGGTAGGTGTTTACTCGAGATAAATAATTTAATGAAGTACTAAAAGTTCACCCAGGCTCCGAGCCTACAATAAGATTGTGCGGCACGCTTGATCGACTTGAGCCTTTCCAATGTTCAGTATAATTATAGATACTTATTTATGTACCTGAATGTGTACTGTGTGGCATGCAAATCGATTGATTTTTATCCAGTCAACGAGAGCGGAACGGTCTAAAACCATATTTAGAATTGCATACTATTTCTTTGGGTGCTGCTATTGTTTGCTCTGTGTTGCTAAGGTATCCATTTATCTTTTGTCAACTTACTGATTGCTTGAAGCAGGTAATCCACTGATTTACTCCTTCTAAAAGCTCTCTAAAAAGTCTTAGAAAAAGCGATCAAGTGCGATCCGGACTGGCATACGAAGGGTTTCGTGCTCCGTGTTTAACACTACATATTTTAAAGCTGTTAATTTTTATTATTTGTTGTTTTAGCGGCCATAATAGTACACACCCTGTGATCTTTCAAGTGTCTACCTTTTACGGTTTAAAAGATACAGCCGTGTGACGGACGGACGCACAACGGAGCCTTAGTCATAGGGTCCCGTTGGCACCCTTTGGGTCATGTCATTTCAGCCGAAAGACGTCCATAGCTGGAAATAGCCCCCCCCCCCTTTATCCGTTTGGTGTTTGATGTACGAACCCTTAAAATGATATTCATAAAGACATAATTCCACCAATAGTAAATCCGAGGTCATTTAAGCAGAAACCGCATGGCCAAACAATGTCAAGAAACAAATTGTTAAGGACCTATAAATACAATAATACGTTTTTGATGATATAAATATGGGCACGTAGCACGTATTTAACCTCCAATACTTTTACACATCTAAGGGCTACACACGATTTCAATTTACCTTTAATAGTAATAATAATAATAATACCACTTCTTATTATAATGATTAAAAAAGGAAGTGACTGGAAACATTGGCAGTGTTATAAAGGTTAAAAATTGTATCAAAACGACCACGACTTCAATTCTGGGTCAAGATTCGGAGCTGATCACGATAAACTGGAAATGTACTTCCTTATAAACGATTGTTTACAACAACATTAACAAATTCTTGAGGTGAATATTTTAAGGTAAACAAGAAGTGCCTGTCTGGGTTCGAACTCACGACCTACAACTCATAAGTTGGGAGTCCCAACTTAAGGCTCCTTCAAACAGGCGCGACACGCGATAAAATCGCACGCGACACAAAGGTACCGCAAGTCGCGCAACGAGCGGTGCCTCTGTGTCGCGCGCGATTATATCGCGTGTCGCGCCTGTTTGTAGGAGCCTTTATGAGTTGTAGGTTGCTCTACGATGTACAAAATAATAATTATAATTATGTTGAAGTTTGATATATTTGATGGTGCAATGTGCATCTGGTGATGAACTTCTAATGATGACACAAACATAGGACTTCGATGCGCTGAGGACCGATTTAGCGTAGCCCAAACAAGTATCTGAACTATTGATGACACAAAGATTAAAATAGAACTTACTTGCATTGATAAATGATTTATTCCTGTAAGTAGGTTTGCACAAATACTTTTACACGTCAATCATATTTTAAAAACTAGATGAAGTCGGCGTTTCCGGTTTCCTACCTGACTACTCTGAGAAGAAAGGCCAAAGCAAACTCAGACGTCACAGTCTCCTTTAAAGTCCAGACATAATCTTGGTCATGTGAAGAAAGTGTAGATAGTGAAGAAAATGTGATAAGTATAAGAAATTATCTAGTCATCAATTTTACTCATTTCCACATTGTAAAAGGCAAACACGGCAAAGCTCAACATTGATACACATTATAGTGATGCGAAGGACGTACGCAGTTATGTGCTAGTAGAGACCTAGGTTTTAGAAACTATTTAATTACTATAACATAATTATAATCGAAACAACCTCAGCAGTTTCACGTTTATTTCATTCCTCAACTACTTACAATTTATTAAGTGCTAACCCGAATACGTCATATCACAACGAAATATAGTATTACCAACATTGTTTAACAACATAATTTGATCAAATTGCAGGCACATCAAGTATTAGATTATGATTTATTTTGGCCTAACATACGATTTATAACTAAAATGTTATTAGCAAATATCCTTAAAGAAAATAGCATTTGGATTCCGGTATGAATCAACAACGAGATATCCTGTTATACAACTTTATGAATCGATTACAGAAATCGTATCATAACATAACGCTTGTTTCCCAAAGGGTAGGCAGAGGTGAACCCGTAGCAGGTACAGACGCCAGCACATCAAGTTACTACAATCTGTCAAATTTCTTTAATAGATTTTCAACTTTATCGCTACAGCATAAGGTTCAAAGTTGATTGGGAAAAATTGTCAGTTTCGGGTAGCTTGATGTGCTGGCGTCTGTACATCCACATTTTGTCAGTGATGGAATAGGGGGCGAGCCTATTCCCATCAACCGGGTACAAATCCAGACTCCAGGCTGTTACTAGGAAATTCCTAACGGAAAACCCCAATAACACTTTTCACGACCTGGGAATTGAACCCAGAACCTCATGCCCAGCAGTAAGTAGCGCTTGCGACCACTAAACAAATAAGGCAATCGATTACAAAAATCGGCAATAAAAATCGATATTAAAAATCGGTATGAGAATCGATTTTATTTCCGCGTGGGTGGTGATTTTATTACATTTTAGCACAAGCAAGGACTCGATACCTTTTTAATGTTAAGTACTCGATAAAAAAAAAAGTTTCCTGTATAATTATCGTATATTATTTTATGATTTAATGCAATTTAATTGAGATTCTCGTTCTCGCGAGTAATGCGTCATTAGCTTGTAATTAACGAATAAGTAGGTACGGTATGGTCACCTCATTAAGTCGCATTATATTGATTTATCAATTGACGTAACATAATATGTAACACTATTATTAACTTAGGCAGAAGCATAACACTGAAAACCAGTCTACGTATTTTTCAGTACAACTAGGTATCGACTGAAAAATTTATAGACTGGTTTTAGTAGAATATTAGGCCTTTGTGATTTATTATGATGCAACGAGACAAGATTCATTTACAAATAAATTGACAATTGATTTTTTTTAAAGTAAAAATTCACAAATTATGGGGTATACAGGGTGAAATAAAATTCATGGGCATCCTTTTAAGGGGTCATTGTACTCATCATTATGAACAACTTTTACTATGGGACCAAACCTGAAAACGCGAAAAAAAATCAGCTGTTCCCTACATTTTGACGACTCGTACGAACATAAATGTAGGGAACAGCTGACTTTTTTCGCGTTTTCAGGTTTGGTCCCATAGTAAAAATTGTTCATAATGATGAGTACAATGACCCCTTAAAAGGATGCCCATGAATTTAATTTCACCCTGTATACTGACGGCTGTTTTAAAGCATTACGTTGAAATTAATATATACCTACAGGGTTTATTTTCAGAGATCAGCCAAATTTAAGGATGTGGTACAGACCATCAAACTGAATAACTTTCTCCATGGGACCAGCATCGTAATCGCGAAAAAATTATCAACATTCCCATAGAAAACTTCAATACATAGTCGACCTAAACGGCTGAATTTTTATTCGCGAATACGATGTTGGAGGTCCCATGTATGAGGCTAGCACAAGAGCGTGGAAATTAGCACAAGAAAAGAGAAGCCTGTGGTCAGCAGTGGGTAAAGACGGGCTGAGGATGATGAAGATGATACACCCTCCCCCCTACCCCTTCCTTTACCCTCTATAGTAGGTACACCCCACATGCGAGACTTTACGGTTTAAGGCGAAAGCGCCAGGGTAGCCCGCGAAATTCAATTTTTTTACGTTGTTTGCAATTTGCTGGTCAGTATTAAGTTGTACGTTGATTAATGTATGATTCGCGGCCGTAACAAATATGTGTTTACAGAATGATAATTATTAAAGTCATCAAGACAACTCTCTAAGACCAAATAACCCCAAAGAATAACTATTTCATGAAATCTTGACATTTTGGGATTACACTAACCTAACAAGTTGTATTACATATTTGTTACGGCCGTGAATCATATTTTGATCAACGTACAACTTAATACTGGCCAGCAAATTGCAAAAAACGTAAGAAAATTTGATTTTCGCGGGCTACCTTAGCGCTTCCCCCTTGATAAAACTATTTTAGTGTCCATTTTCACGACCTTACCCAACCTATAGGTAGTTTAAGGTGGTTTAATGCTATAAACTTCAACCCATCTTGTATTTCCATTCTAGTACCTATACTTACAGTTTTGTAGAGAAAACCATGAACATTCACAGACTATAGTCTCGGGTCATAAGCCAATGGGAATATAATCATACCTATGTACTATTGCGTAAATCAAGTGCATTAAGCTTTCCTATTTTATGTACTGTAAATATAATTTTATGGCAAATGTAAATATAAATACATAAAAGTGCTAGGTACATTTTCATTACATAATTCGTCATTAAAGTTAATGAAATGATGTTTCACGTTTTTAATTTTTATGGTCAGACACATAGGTCGGGTCACTTGGTTCGCGACGGAAACTTCTTAGGTCAGATTATATCAGTGGGTACTCTAAAACTGGTAAATTATTTAATTATGTAGAAGCTTATCTAATTAATAACTTGACATGACGTCATACGCGAAATCCGGGAAGGGTAAGACAGAGGTGTACCTACAGTACACAAACATTTTGCCAGTAAACTTCATGTCCCCAGTAATCTTCATGTCCCCAGTAATCTTCATGTCCCCAGTAATCTTCATGTCCCATGTAATAAGGGGGTGAGCCTATTGCCATCAACTGGGAACAAATCTAAACTCCAGGCTTCTAATGAGAAACTCCAGATGGAAAAACCCAATAACAAATAAAAAAAAAACAGTGGCACTCCGGGAGTGCCGACAGAAGTAAAAACTTGAACAATTACGTGTGTATTTTGTGAATCGTCTTATAAACAAAACACGCGCGGTACCGGCTACGGCCATCCGTCTTACGAATTTTCGATCAGGTCACGTGTCCTGACGCGAGTTTAACATTTTTTACCCATTACAAAAAGTGTACAACGCCGCTAAAAAGTTTTCACTTCAATAAAAAAAAATTAAGTAGGTAAGTATTAATGCAGATTTATAACACTTGCACCGATTCAGATCCTGTCAACATCCTGGTTTGTAAATAATTCGAATTCAAAAGCCTGGATAATTTATCTGCAGTCCATTCTATGACAAGACAATGCTTATACCTATCATTACGGATATCGATGTCTATGGCTATCATCGAATGAGATAACTCGACCGATTTTAACAGTTATACTGAGATTTCACAGTAGATTAAACCTCCAATATTACCTACATCAAAGGCAAAAGAAGGTAGATAAAGTAGGTACTACGTAAAATCTATCCTGTTCACCTACTTAAGAGGAAACGCCAGGGTGGCACGCAAAATTCAAATTGCAGGTCAGTGTCAGGTTGTATATTGAACAAATTATAATTTGCGACCGTAACAAGTATGTATTTACACAATTATTATCATTAAAATCATCAATACAACCATCTAAGTTCATATAACCCTATTCAAACCCTTGTTAAAAAAAATCATCTGAATTATTTACCCTGGCGCTTTCCCCTTAAGCAAACAATACACAACATTGTAAATCATTTATTTAATTGAAGCTATGTATATTAAATCAAATTATTAAATGATTTTGAAGCACACGCACAGATAAAAACCTTTAAAACGCAATAAAGCCGAAGCCCTATATAACAACTGATATAAGAAATTATAATAAATGAATCAGTATTCGATCCAGGTCATGGTTGAACCATATTATCTGGTAGATAGGAACGTACCTATTTACGCATAATTATGCCAATGGACCTGTCATAATAGATATAACGTACTTAGAGACAGCTGCATTAATTAAGTACCACCTAGGTACCTTAAATTACACAAATATCTTGGGAAAGTTGATAAAAAAATAATTAAGTTGACAGTATCTATATTTAACTTATTATCCTGGTCACCCAGTTTCCCGTCACGCAATTTAAAATATCGCTTTGATAAAAGGTTACCAGATACACTAAAGTACAGATTCTAATCATCCCTTAAAGGAGACGAGTCGTGATCATTCAGTTTAGAAAGATTAATGGCAGGCCTGCGTCCTATTCATGTCTACAGAATATTGAACGTAATTGGAGAAATGTGAATGTACTAAAAGCATAAGAATAAGAAAGAATAAAGTAGAATATAATAAAGAATAAAATAAATATAATAACTAAATAAATAATAATTATTCCTTTTGAAGAATACGGATATATGATGTTAGGTTATAGTTTATAGGATGCCTACAGAACACAAAATTAGGTACTGATTAAGCGTTTAAGTTTCCGGGTTCAGTCACACTTTGTTAACCTATGGCTTCATCTTGTCTATCCAATAAAAGCTGATTTTTCAATATTCAGACAACTTTTCTGATCTGAGGAATACATATTGCTTTCTTGTTTGACAGCTTTTGTATAGAAAGTATATCAAACTGTCATAATTATTTTTCAGTTAAAAGTTATCTGACTGTTGACAAATCAGCTCTGAGAGGACAAACCTCCTTCTGTAAGTAGCAGCTCTATGAAGGTTGAAATTTACCGGTTAATCAAAACATTGAGTCAAAGTTCCACACCTTGAAAGAAAGAATTAACAACACTGATTAAATCATTGCATAATTATTTAATGCCTACTCTATCATTTAATCGAACGTAATCATTTTAAAACTTGTTTTAACTTGCCTCTAAAACGATATTCTAATTGATTTTATTATATTTATCACGTAAAATGGTATACATAAGGTCTTTAGGATAAGTTGATCTTTGTATCAATACAACAATGAAAAATTACTTACCCGGCAATCGAACTTAGAAACTAAGTAGGTATAACAATAACAAAGTATGAAGGACTGATTCAACTAAGGGTAAGCAATATGTGGTCGAAAGAAGCAATGATGTTCTTGTTTTGATCAGTTAGATTATATACCGAGCTATGCATCTGTATTGTATGTTTCAAAACAAATGACGTCACCAAAACCCAAAATACATTTCGAAGCATTTTTATTTGACATCGCTTACTTTGTTGACTTAAATCAACCAAAAAGTAGAAAAAATAAAAGGATGTGAACTAATATCGTACTACCCGTGAACAGTTAGACATCGAAATAATTTACGATCTAGACTAATACCGACATACGCAAACTACAATTATTACGGACGAAGCTGTAATCTTTGTACAGGATGCCGACCAGTATTAAATATCAAGCGGAAACACCAACATTTACTTCAAAATACGCAATTGCAAAATACACGTAACTAAAAAATGCAGTGATCTAAAATCCGAAATTGAGCGCATGAACACACAGAACGATTATTATCGAACCTCAGAAAAGCATTGACTATTATTGAATCGAAAAAAATGGAGCAATTAGAGCGAAGAATTATTTGAATTATTTTTCTTTTAATCCGAACGCGCGGCGCGTCTGTCTTCTGTCCGACGGCTAGCCGAATACGAAGGACTCGTACACAAAACAGCCTATTCCCGCTAGGGGGGCAATGGCGAAAGTATCGCCAAATAACCACCTATAAAAACACACAACACACTCAACACAGTATCCAGTTCGATTCCCGACACCAACCACCGTTGAAGAGGCATTATGAAAACAACGGTGAGTGTGTGAAGTGCAGTGCAGTTCGAGTGATGACTTCAAAAAAGTGATACAGTGTGTCCCGTGCTTTGTGAAACAGTGATGCGTAAGGCCTGTTATACCATTGTTTACTACAATAGGTTAAAATTAAAGTGATTTTTCTTAGTCTCCAAATTAATGTTCAAATTAATTTTTGTTTGGACAATGGTGAAACAGGTTCTACGTCAAATAGCACCAGAAATTACGTGTGCAAAACGGGATGTGACACACTTTTTTGAAGTCAGCATTTTGCTATTAGTTTTAATACCAATTCATCAGTAATAAAGGTACTATGAAACTTTAACGGATAATCACAACTATTATCATCGGAAAAAAATGAAGATTACAATAATCGTAGAATAAAACCGGTAAATAATAATTTACTGTAACATTCAGAAGCCTAATTCAAAAAGATTTCAATTAAAAACAATTAGTTTTCCGTCATCACAATTTGAAGTCATTTTAATACAAAAGACCTCAAACGACCTACTGGTAATGAAATCAAAACGTCAAGCTACTAATAAGACAGTTTAAGTCTAAATCATTGCTTGCATTTCTAATGAGCAATCCCATGGCATATTACATCACAATAGAGAATTCACTCTCGATCAAGACTAACAAGTTTCAGTCCAGTTTAACTAGGAAGAGAGCCCAGGAAGGCACGTCAATGCAACGCCCAGTTAATGCGTGAATTGCATAAAGGCACCCGAGGAAATAACTAGGCAGAAAAATAAACAAGACGTAATGAGAGAAACTGAACGACAGGGATACATAAGGATTTTTACGAAATAATTAACACTTTGCGGGACACTTAACGCCCCTCGACGTAATAACAATAAAACTTCTATTGTGTCTCGTTCAGTGTCCTTCAGAGTGTTAAAAGAAAAAGAAAATTTTAAGAAAAATCTTAGAATTTTTTTTAACAATAAATCTGATAAAAAGAACAACAGATTCTTAGATAAAGTTATGAAAAGAACATAACACGAGTTTTTCAAAGCAGTGAGAAAATTTTACGCAACAATAGTTTTGTTAGTCGACCGTGAGAAAACGCAACAGACATGTTAGTTACATTCAGAGATTGACTGCTAAATACAATGTTTCAATGTTAATTTTAACACTTAAGATAACATCAAATAAACTCTGCGTTTAAATTTTGAAAAGTTAAGCAAATCACAACAGTAAACTAAATTCTGTTTGTGATTTATGAAAACACACAGTAATTTATTTTGGCCGGTGCCGCTCTCGCATGTCATTTTCTTCTTATAAAACGTTGAGCGTTTTTTTTACACAGCTTTTGTTTTTCTTAAATATATATGAGTATTCTATGAAAAGACGCATAGATAAGACAGATTTTCTAATCTAGTTTTAATTTAATAAAATTTAGGTACTAAAGCCACTATTCACAGCTTCCTGATCAATTGATTAACGTTTAATTACTGCTAGAACAGAGAGCAGGTTTATAGGCTTAGTTTCAGCGAACGTTGTGAAATAACTTATTCAAAGGTAAGCGCCAACAGAATTGCAAAGTGGATAATATTTATTAGTTTCCTGTATAGCCCGGTTTGCCTTCTAAGGTTTATGTTTTTAGTCCTAAACTGGCAAGTTCTTAGATCTATTTTTGTTTGAAAACATACGATAATCAGCGGTTTGAGCGATGCTGCACTGTCTTAGAATTAAAGACAGAAAAACTGACACAAGAAAAATGTAGTGGTGAAAATTGACATAGTTATGTTCGACAGGATTTTATATTTAAAAAGCACTGTATATTTAGGTATGTAGTTCTGCTGCTCTATCATCCAAAAAGCATTCCAGGATATCATGTATCCTCACTTTTGTCACGTTACTTTATTTTATTACCAGACTATAATAGAGACTATTATAGAGCAGAAACATAATCAGGCAGGATGTATTCGTTATCCTCACCTGCAGTTTGCATATTCACCAGTTAAATTCAGCTCAATATTGGGTATATTGGGTATAAAACCGTCACCTCCCCCGTCCACAATTCTGAACCGTACATTTTCTTCACCTCACGCGCTGCCCATCAGCGTGTTATCTCGCAAATTGAATTAATTTTAAAGATGTCCATATTTCCATGTCATAATCCCTAGGTCAATGTTTACAACCGTAATATTACGTGTTACATAAGACAAGTAAAACTGGCACATTTTCTCTATTAGTGACCCTCAGTTTGCGATCTTTGGCCATGTTTGGTAGCAATAATTCTTGGTATTATGTTGACGCAAGGCTTGATACAAACCATATGTCTGTAAGTACATTGGTTGGTATTGCTACTACTTGGTTTGTAATGTCTTTAAACCCAGAAGAAAGATCTAGAATTAAAATTAAACTAAAAGGCGTGGCCGGGAGCTCTGTAGTTTCCGTCCCATGGGAAGAACGCGTGAGTTTATGTTAAAAGGTAACAGTTAATTAAACTGGTAGAAAAAAACAACGGTTTTAACTACGTTAAATTACGTAGTAAGAGCATTTCTCAAAGTAAGTTCTTTGTTAAAAAAACTTTAGAACACCACACATTAAGATATCGCAAAAGTTGCAGTTAGGTAAGTATCTGCGACCCATTTCCTAAGTTACGAAACCACCATAGAAGTAATATTATCCCACGAGTCACTAGCCGAGGCAACCCGATCGCCGACCGACCTCGTTCTCTTTCTACTGATTAGCATCTTTTCTGTCAAAACAATGCGAATGAAAATGTTTGCGATACAATTTTCAACTATTGTTTTGATATTGAGAATCGAATCGTACGTAAATATCGATTACTTCTGTATGTATTATGCTTTTTATCATATAAATCTATTCATAGATAACGATCTTATAACTATTTTGAGTCGCAATGTCGAAGGAATTTATTACACATACACATCTGTGTCACATATTACTTAAATGTAAATTTAAATACAAAAAGAAATCTAATAGTCATAAAAAGGTGCCTTTTACATACGAATAATGTTTTAGTGCTACCACGTGCCAAAGAGGTCAATTTTTACGACTGTGCAAGAGTATGAAGCTGTCCGATGACGTCACAGAGATGCGTTCCAAACTGCGGTTACAGTGTTCGTGATACTTTTTCGAATAAAGAAAGATTTAATCAGACAGTTACGTACAATGACGCGTTCGTGTACGTTGCGGATTATGTCGTAGTAATGATACGTTCTCGACAAGTGCTCGGGTTTTGTAATAGTAGATGTGTAAGTAAATAGATCTGCTAGTTAGGGTATTCATTACGTAAAATACATGGCACTGAATAGTGCACATAATTCAGATAGTTTGTATTGGACCAGTTAAGGAAAATTGTTACACTTGACTTAGGTTTAGAGCTTCGTAAACGCATGCAGTTAATTTTTGTAAAATAATTTATACTAAGGTCAGTAATCATCATTCTTTCAGTAAAATAAAACCCATACTACGCCCAACACAATTTCTATGAATGTCTCTAGAAAATTCATTACAATAAAATTCAAAATCCGAAACAAAGCAAGGACAAGTTTGTGCAATTTTTGTTTAGCCTCCCTTATACGAAAACTGCACAAAGAAAACAAAAATGCTGGGAAAATTTTGAACAAAGAATGCTCGATGCAGGCCGGATTGCACCACAGAGGTTTAAGTTAGCGATTTGTGACCGACGATTATAGAGTGGTTACCGAGCCGTTTGGTATCTAGCGTGATATTATTTAAATGACTATTGCAAATAGATGTACGGGTTTAGTGCAATATTTCTCAACTTCTTGGTTTATTTGTATGTTTTTTGTTGGGAATTAGAATGTCAGACGGGAAATGTGTAGGTGCTATAAGTAAGCGATTGGAAACATACACGGCAATGTTAACTATTTCAACAAATCTAGTTTTCAAAGACTTGCGAAGGCCAGCCAATTGTCATGTTCTCTGAAAATTACAGGCATAGCACCTATTAAACTTACCGACATAGCACCTATTAAACTTATTTGTATTGAGTTTTCAATTCTGGAGCTTTACTCAGCTATTTTAAACACCAACCGATGACTTTGCAGATTTTGGTTTACATTCACAAGGTTATTGTTGCTACGTAAGTTTCAATTACCCATTTAACGATCGGCAAATAAAATCTGGGTGACGTTGATGTCTCATCAATCTTAATATTGTCCGGGTATTTTGCAAATCATCCAAACAACAGACAAATCACATGTTTGGTTAAGAAATATTAATTAATTGAACGGTTTAGTATAAGTAAAGCGTAGATTAAAGTTTTGTTCACTTGTTAGAAAGTTTACTTATGTAATGAGTTTGAAAAGGATTAATTTGCATGGCATAATCATCCGCGTAGGCATAAGGATAGTGATTTTAACAAGTGAATGATTTATGTTCAAATGTTTTACGAGTAATACAAAAGAAAAAAAAAGAAAAACAAAGAAAAAAGAAACAATAAAAATGAAAAAAAAAGAAAGTAAATAAAAAGAATAGAAAGTTTACAGAGTCCTTTATGATGTTGTTAGTTTAGCCTGAAGGTTCTTTAGACTTTTATGGGACTATAGAATAGACATAACAATTAACTACATAGATATCGCAATACAAGTTATTGATGATAGTCATTTCCATGTCACCTGGTTGCAACAACGGTTGCAAAAATTGATAAACTATCTATTTGCAATATTGTAGTGAATATTTAACGTTTGTTAACGATACGTTAAACTCTCGTTATATAACAACGTGTATTGACACGATTTGCATCGATGCTTCTAGTTCGATTACGACAATTATGAATTAATAAGGCATTATTTGGAACCGTTGTATAGCATTAAGTAATTTAATTGATTTAATAGGCTTTTTATGCAGCTATTATTTTGTAAACTAATTCTTACAATAGCGTATATTGTAAAAGCTACTTTTTATAAAACAACTGACATTTGAGTTGAGTCTTCTAGATTTTAATAATTTTGTATGATAATAGTATTGTAATTCCAAATTATACAAGGTTGTTGACATTGAAATAGATAATCTAGCTCAATTGTCAAACAAACTATATTCGTCACGGATAAAAGTGAATCGGAATTTTCCTCATCATCACCATGATCAGTAATTTCAATTTAAGTGCAAGTATTATCTATCGGCTATATTTTTTTTAATATGCTAATAAATGCGCGCTCGTACCAATTATTTGTCCGTATATTTCCATCATACGCATATTTTCTCCAACATTTATATTTTTAGACCACAGTCGTTTTCCTCTGTTTTTCATCAAATTCCTCTCCACACTTGAGTAGGCATTACAGTCGCTAATTAACTTTTTAATACGATAATATACTGGCACAATAATTACTGAACAATTATTACATAACGACTAATTATTGTAGGATACATATCCAATTAATTGATGACTTCGTTTGTTGCCTTGTCGCGCGTCGGCTTTCGCATGTGTAGGTACGCACCACTTACTTGCGGTCTACGGGTAAAAACTCTTCGCATAGCAATAGGTAAAAACGAGTTGGTGTATCAAAATCTTAACAATTGTTTTCCTTTGTTCCAGTTCTGCTTAGTTTTCCTGCTGGTAGCAGCCGCAGCTGCCAGCGAGAAGAAGACGACAGAAAAGAAAGCGGAGCCATTGGACAAAAAGTTGGACAAACGTGGACTCTTGAACCTCGGCTATGGATACGGCATCCACGGGCTAGACGTCGGCTACATCGGCAACGGCCACGGACTCGGCGGAGCATACAACTTTGTCGATGACCGCGCCTACAACGGCTACGGATCCTACGACATCGGACAACACACCCACTCCGACACCACGAGGACCATCACCCTCGTGAAAGGCGTCCCCTACGCCGTGCCCGTCGAGAAACACATCCCATACCCCGTGGAGAGGCCCGTGCCTTACCCCGTGAACGTGCCCGTACCACAGCCCTACGAGGTCATCAAACACGTGCCTGTTCACGTGAAAGAGTACGTCAAAGTCCCAGTCCATGTGCCCGCGCCTTACCCGGTTGAGAAGAAGGTACCTTACCCCGTCCACGTTCCCGTCGACAGGCCCTACCCCGTGAAGGTCCTCGTCCCTCAGCCCTACCCCGTTGAGAAACACATCCCCTACCCCGTCAAGGTACCAGTGCCCCAACCCTACCCCGTGGAGAAACACGTGCCATACCCGGTTGAAGTTAAGGTTCCCGTTCCCCAGCCTTACCCCGTAATCAAACACGTTGGTGTCCCCGTCAAGGTGCCCGTTGACAGGCCCTACCCCGTACACGTACCTGCTCCCTACCCCGTTGAGAAGCAAGTCCCGGTCGCTTACCCCGTTGAGAAGCCAGTGCCAGTGCCCGTTCACGTCCCCGTCGACAGGCCTTACCCCGTCAATGTAGACAGGCCTTACCCTGTCCCCGTGAAGGTGCCCGTGCCTGAGCCTTACCCCGTCTACAAGCACGTCCCATACCCAGTAGAGAGGCCCGTGCCCTACCCCGTGAAGGTGCCCGTCGACAGGCCGTACCCCGTCCAAGTCGAGAAGCACGTCCCAGTGGCTGTTGAAAGGCCTTACCCCGTCCCCGTCAAAGTCCCCGTCTTGGTCAATGAACACGGCCACGACCAATCCAGCCACTTGAGCTTTGGAGGCTCCTACTACAGCCATTAGAGTAATACTAGCTTTAATATAAAAAGTTTTCATCCGCCAAGCGATCATTGAAATATTATTTATAATCTCGCCTAGTAATGGCCGGGACACCAGCAAAAAGAAAACACTTCATTTTTGTATATTTATATGTAAACATGTCTTGCATGTATGAGCGTCCGTGTACGTAGTGATATAAAGGTTACCATTTTAGGTTAAGATGAATGTAAAAAACTATGAAAAAATTAAATAATTAATAATTATTTCCTTTGTTTGAATTACCCAACAACTAACCCTGCTACATACAGACAGACAAAGTAAAGAGATTTCGAATTACACAGTAAATAAACAGCCACAAAAAAAAAATTAAATAATGTTTAACTTTGAGTTCTTAAAATGTATAAAACATTAGCTTCTGCCCGCTACTTCGTCCGCGTGAAATTTCACTCTCCCCTCATTCACCCTCTTATGGGTAAAATTTCGACTCTTCACAAAGAACACGCCCTCCGAATCACATGTATCTAGGACCAGCGGTTTAGGCTGTGCGTTGATATATCAGTTAGTCAGGACTTTGAATTTTATATACCTATAGAAAATAAAGTTACCTTTAATTAATGAATAAATAATTACATAAGCACATTAAGAAAACCGTGTCGTTGGTATAAAAAAAAACAATGGCCACCAATGGTTTCCACTATCTTAAAAAAAAACGCATTTTACGAATTCGACCTCCAAAATCACAGGCCTTTTTATTTTTTTTAAGGAAATAACCGATCGATTGAGGAAATGAACAAACGCAGTGTGAGCCGTAGCTAAACAATCATAAAAGCTGACCTTCACTGACTGCCTCTCGATTCTATAATAATATTTTATTTTATTTGCGAGAATTGCGGCTATTATAAAAGAACGAACTCGGTAGATGTGGACTTGAGATTTTTTGTAGCAAAAACTTTGTATTTGGAATGACAGAGGCCAGTCAGGTACTCGAGTGTATTTTAATATTTTTAAAATGATTAACCGTGAAGTTCATCGGGGTAATTGCATAACACACTAATAATTATGACGCCTTTCATTTTGACAATTTAAAAACATTAATTGCGTGATAAAAGTACCTACGTTGTTGAGCAGACGAATTCGTAGAACATGTAAAGCAATGTATTAGCAATATCTTTCAAAATCCGACGGATTATGATTTAAAGTGTATTACGCTATTAAGGTGCAAGTACGTGAGTGTATTTTAATATAATTTATATTATTCAAGATGAAATTCAGGATTAAAATCTATAAAATCCTTTACATGTGCATAGATAGCCTTTTGTTTTTAAAAAATAAACTAAAGTGAAGCTTCCTGTTAGTCATACTAAGGCACAGAAACTTAGCGTAGGTAGCAACATTCATGAAACAGGATTGTATCGACATATATAAAGTAACCCTCTAAACATAAGCAAATAATGATAAAATTTTCAAAAGATACTTAACTTAAGGCGAAAGTGCCAGGGTAGCCCGCGAAATTCATTTTTTTTAGGTTTTTTGCAATTTTCTGGTCAGTATTAAGACCACGTAACCCCAAAGAATAACTGTTGAAACAGTTACTCTTTGGGGTTACGTTGATGACTTTAATGATTATAATTCGGTAAATACATATTTGTTACGGCCGCGAATCATACATATATTAATCAACATACAACTTAATACTGACCAGCGAATTGCAAAAAGCGTAAGAAAAATTGAATTTCGCGGGCTACCCTGGCGCTTTCGCCTTAAAGGTTTTTTAAAGTAGTTCTCTCTCTAGATTGGGTAATCTCTCCTCTGAAGTGAGAGAAGCTCCCTAATTGCGTACCACACAATCGATCGCAATATGAATCATTTAGAAGGTTATTACCGATACATTGCTTCATAAGTTTGAAACATGTGTCTGCTCAACAATGTCAATAACGCAATGAATGTTGTTAAACTGTCCAAATGAAACCAATTGCTACAGATAATGTGTTACGAAATTACCCCACAGGGTCACAGAAAAATAAATCGCTGTAATGCAACAGTAATAACACGTTGATAATGACAACTTTATCTGGGACTTGACATTGTGAATGTATTTATGGAAATTATATGTTCTTTTTAACATAATATCACGCTTTGTGTCCCCGAAGGTTGGGTAGAGGTGTACCTATAGCACCCCCCCATTTCGCCGTAATATTTAAGTCCATGTGGGTAATAGGGGGGTCCATGTGGGGGGGGTCCTATTGCCTTCAACGCGCACAAATCCAGACTCCTAGCTGCTACTGCGAAATTCCATATAGAATTTGCGCGACCTGGGAATGTAACCCAAGACCTCGTGCTCAGCAGTAGCACTTGCCCAACAAGGCAGTTTCATGTTCTTTTTAACTAGTTTATTTTTCTCATTAATTTGATCTCAAGTCGCCAGTCACCGTGGTCGGCCATTACGTGAGAATCGCTTTTACGTAAGATGGTTAAGGCTAACAAAAGTGGAGTAAGCCGTCCATTTTATATTATTAACTGACCTTGTATTGTATGTACTTCTAAAATTTTGACACGATTTTTTATTTCGGTCAAGTGCATGCTTGTCTTATGGAACTATGTTGATTGGTCATATTGGATGGTTTCAGGTTGATGATAAATGAATGTGGTAGTGTTTTAATCGGCAAGCAAGGGTTTGATGCAGATTTTTTTACGCTAATTAATACGTAAACAGCCTGGTTTCCATGCTAATTTGAAGGTAGATTTATTAGACTGTTCATACAAAAATCCCATTGAAATGTAAGGACTTTTAATTTTTTCCGGCAAACTTTCCAATGTTCTTTCCCTAAAAACTTTATTTGGACTATTGTGAACATTTTAAAATAGCAAATAGCCAAATCGGTCCAGCTGCTCTCGAGTGATGTGCTTACTAACGAACAGGACTTCATTTTTATTTATATAGAAGATAAATAGATATGTATTATAAGGATTGGTGGCTCATAGTCTTCTTGTTAGAACTGAACTGATCATCACCAGACAAAAATCACATAAAGACTGCTGCAAACACACAAAGGCACGCGACACAAAGGCACCGCTCGTTGCGCGACTTGCGGTGCTTTTGTGTCGCGCGCGATTTTGTCGTGTGTCGCGCCTGTTTGAAGGAGCCTTAATACGTGGAATTGTTAATATAGAAAAATGTTTGATTCTTCACACCAACTAAGCTATTATACATTCTATTACATTGCATGCCAAAATAAATAACCACTTTTGAAGTGAAAACTTCTTTAGGCGTAGGTTGCGCTCTTTCTGAACAGTGAACGAAACTGAAGCGTCACGCTCGGGTCGGTGACATTGAATCGGGTACGCTCGGCTCTTGTCGGTAGGTGACGCTGAATCAATCGGGTATACTCGGTACCGAATCGCGTATACTCGGCTCCAGTCGTAAGATTTCACTAAAATCACACAAGCACACGCCCTTTTTTTATTACCTTCCGCGTAATTCCTTATCGATGCAGACAAAAATATAAATGAAGTGTTAAGTCACACAAATTACACAGTTTCTCAGCCATTGCACATCTAAGTTCAACTCATATGTTCGTGTGTATGTAAGTATTAAAATGTTACTACACGGCACAAAGCATTCTTTGTCCCATTGTTACTTACGTGCTCACACGCAGTCGTGAGCACACGAGGTAGAAAAAACATGCACACAATAGAGAAAAAAATATTTTCATAATTACATTTGAATATTAATTAGGCTTTTAATTGTATATCTCGATTAGTGAAGGATAATGAATAAATAAATAATAATAATAATAAATGTTTAATGTTTTTTTTATTAACGAGAATTGTGTTATGTCTGCTTCTCAAAATGGATGTAGGAACGGGTCCCGTGGTACTAAGGAGCTACTCCTCATTGATATGGCCATTAGCCAACAGGTTCGCCGTTACCGAAAGGATCTGTCGACATGTTGGATAGACTATAAGAAGGCCTATGACTCGGTGCCACATACATGGCTCATGAGGGTGCTAGAGTTGTATAAAATTGATGTAACCCTGCGCACCTTCCTGATGTCGTGTATGGGGCAATGGAGGACAGTCCTTCGCTATCCAGGATGTCGGCAAATCCAGAGGAATAGTGAGCCGATAAGGATAGAGCGGGGTATATTTCAGGGTGACAGTTTGAGTCCACTTTGGTTCTGCTTAGCCTTGAATCCTCTTAGCACGCTGCTGGAGGATTCAGGTCTAGGCTATCGGTTGAAGAGAGGTGGTCAGGTTATATCTCATCTCCTTTACATGGATGACCTGAAACTCTTTGCCCCCAACGATTTGCAACTTAACTCTCAAAACGGTGAACGAAAACATTTTAAGGAAGCCGGCATGTCCTAGACCCAAAAATTCGAAGACATGTGACATCTAACTGGGCCTGCGAGGTAAATTATGGCCCACTCCCTCTCAAAGAGAGAACGGCTGTGTCCCAGCAGTGGGCACATTATAAACTGATTACGCTAATGATTTGAAACTTTAAAGAATTTATTTATAACAACCTTTTTGCTTTCTTTCGCTATTTACGTAAGATTAAAAGAAAAAGGTACTAGGTATGCTCTTTCCTTTATTAGGTTAGCACTTAATTACCTATCTAGCCTTATTTAGCCCAGTCTATTTTATAATACCACGAAACAAATTATGATCCAATTTCTACCAACTGTTGATTTATCTACAAATTACTGCATACAAGGAAATGACAAGTAACTTTAATTACTCGTATCAAACTGAAATCGGCCACAAACCACATTGCCCAATGACTTAGACAGAATGCAACCGTAATTGGCAGTGTGCAAAAATTATAGTGTATACCTCGCATTGTCCGCCAGTGTATTTGCAAGTTACATGGGAACTGGGAAAAGCTTTAATTCGTTGTTTTCATTGCGAAAGAGGTCGGTAGTGCAACGTGATAAAATAAACACAGACTTCGCTCCGGCTGACGACCGACAGCGCGCAAGGAGAACTCCCTACCTACTTGTTTACATCACGAAGACGACGCATCCCGTGTAATAAAATAAAAATGCCTTACTCGTGCAATGGCTGTGAAAACGAAATTCTAACATCAAAATACATGGTGTGTTCTGTATGCAACAAACATTACGACCTTGACTGTCTTAACGTATCAGTATTGAATTACGAGAAATATACGGCAGACTATAAACAATTCTGGAACTGCCCAACCTGCAAATGTTCTCAACCTAAAGGGGATAACTCACGCATCACAGTAGGTACTGTTAAAAACGGATCAAACAACGCGCACACTGCTAGTGAAAACATGAAAAAGACTCGCGGTAGCCAGGTTAAAGGACCACCGCCACAACAGTCAACGACTGACTCCGACACCTCCCTCCTCCTATCCGAAATCCGGCTATTAAGGCAACAAGTTTGTGATCTCAAGCAACAGAACACGGATATCGGAATGAAACTATCTGACGTTTCTGAAGCGCTCCACCAAAAACTAGACGATTTCGAGAGGAAAATCAGTGCCCGAGATAGTGAAATCCTCTTGCTCAAAGAGTCCATCTCTCATCTCCAGCATAAACTGAATATCTCGGAACAAGAAAATATGAAATCTGAGATTGAAATTATAGGAATCCCGGAAGAACACAACGAAAACCTTCTTCACACCTCAATGCTAACTGCACAGAAAATCGGCGTACAGCTGACGGAAAATGACATAGACGAGGTCTACCGTACAGGCCGACGCACTAACTTAGTGGGAAAACCAAGGTCTATTGTCCTGCGCCTCACACGCCGTGCTAAACGATCAGCTATATTAAAAGCTGCTAAAGAGAGACGACCCCTCACCTCTGACGACATCATCCACGGGACATCCTCAAGAGTGTACATAAACGAACGCCTGTCACAAAACAACAGAATGTTATTTCGTGAAGCCCGTACGCGTGCGCAGTTATACAGGTTTCAATTCTGCTGGGTACGCAACGGAACCATTTACGTACGGAAAGCAGAAAAACATGCTTCCATCCCTATTCGGACCCTGCTCGACCTGGATGACAAAGTTGGTCGCCCCCAAGCCGTGGACTCTGCCTGCCTGGATAATAACGAAGATCCATCCGAAACCATGGATGCATTTGTGGTTTAGTATAAGTTTTCTATGTTTTAAAATTTTTGATTCAGTACTTACTTTAATTGTAGTATTTAACTTTAATTTAATTCTGATAACTTCTTACAACTTCTCTGAACTTACTAAAATGTGCAAGAGTAACGTTACGTTATTTTCCTACACTACAGACACAGAACTAAATACTCTATTACACGAACAAACTACAGTCAGTTTAATAATTGCCCACCCTCAAACTCGCAAACACCTACTCAAATCTCATCTCAAGAAAAAGCACATCAAAAAAATATGTAGCCTTGGAATAATGCCCAAACTCTTAGTCCATATTTTGTTATGTAACATGTGTTCTTACGCTGCTCTTACCTCAACTTATATTTGTAGTTCCTTAATTTTAAGTCGCCTTCTGGTTTTTGAATCATTATCACCTCTTGTAAACATGCTGCTATTCTGTTATTACTTTTATTTTCACATTTATTTTTCACAGAACATATCTACTACACACAAAATTATACGCCCTAGTTCTGAACACTGTAGGTCCCAACGGTTTTGTAGAACGAGTGACAGAAGTAAACATATGATCGTACATCACCGATTACTTTTTTATCTTTTTCCGTGGATAACCTAGAAGTTCATGAGAATATTGAAAAATCTCTACGTATTAACTGTCACTTATTGACCGACCTGGAACACTGTCAGGACCTTATAACAAAGGCTTATAACTTTAAGTTTATTACAATAAACATCAGAAGTTTGCAAAAAAATTTTGACCAGTTCGTTGTAGCTTTAAAACGTTTAAACATCGAATTTGATGCAATGGTTCTCACAGAATGCTGGTTACACGAAAACTCTATTATAGGAAGTCTCGAGGGGTATAATTCATATCGCACAACGAAATATATAAATAAAGCCGGAGGAGTCATAATTTATGTAAAGGAATGCCACGAAGTCGTCGTTACTGAGCCTGAGATAGACGATGCAAACTGCCTTATGGTTCGTCTTGGTGCCTCTATTAATCTTCTCGGCATCTACCGGTCCCCTTCTTTTAGTAGTTTAACAAACTTCCTATCGTCACTAGACGTGAACTTAAATCAAGTGAAGTCAAAATCGGTGCTGGTAATCACAGGAGATTTAAACATTGACATACTCACGGACAACATTAGTGGAGACAACGCCGAGTACCAATGCCTAATGGCACAGCACGCACTGTTACCTGCGATCACAAAGCCAACCCGAGGTAACACCTGCCTGGACCACGCTTACGTAAAAGGCTGTGGCCCAGTGATTGGTATCGTTGCCAAATCTTCGTTGACAGATCATGACATTGTTATGGTTGGAATCAGAACTAAAATGGAAAATGGTAACAAAAATATCAGAAAAGTCATTCAAAAAGTCGACTATGAAAAACTAAAATCAGATCTTGATAACGAAGACTGGTTACCTGTCACAATTAGTCAAGATGTCAATGAAGCGCTCAAAGCCTTTGAAAATATCCTCGGTGCGGCTACATCAAGAAACACCCAAAACATCAAGAAAAGTCGTAAAAAAATTATAATGAAGCCCTGGATTACACCCGGTTTGATGCGTTGCATGCGCTTCAAAGACAAACTACACTTACAAGTCAAACAACACCCGAAAAACGAAATGCTGAACATTTCTTACAAAAGATATAGGAACTTCCTGATCGACCTTCTTAGAAAAGTAAGGAACGATTACAACAGTAGACAACTTCAAGAAAATCAGCACAACCCTAAGAAATTATGGAGTGCTATCAAAGATATAACTGAGATTCCAAAGAAGAAAAGCGTGCCCCCACAAGAACTAATGTCTTCCGCTGAATCCATCAAAGCATCTCTGAACCACTGCAATACTTACTTTGCGTCGGTGGGAAAAACCCTTGCCGACCAAATACTCCAAAGTCTGTCCACGACCGAGGAAGAGCTAGCCGCAAAAATCAAATGTAATGAATCAAATAGCAACTCGATATTTTTGGCGCCTACTGACACACACGAAGTAGAAAGAATTATTCTTAATCTAAAAAACGAGAGCGCTCCCGGATTAGACGGATACAAGGCTACACTAATCAAATACATAAGGCACTCAATCTTGGACCCTTTTACGCACATTTGCAATCTGAGCATGTCAACAGGAGTTTTTCCAGACAAGTGGAAAACTGCATTGGTGTCCCCAATCCACAAAGCAGGGCCGAAAGGGACTCCTGACAACTACAGACCAATTTCCTTGCTGAGCATTTTCTCTAAAATACTCGAGAAACTAATCAACAAGCGTCTCGTGAAGTTTACCGAAGAAAACAACTTATTATCGGACCGCCAGTTTGGTTTTAGACAGGGAAGATGCACGGAAAATGCTGTCGAACTAGTAACCAATATTGTTTCCGGGCACGTTGACCGAGGCCGTCGATGCCTAGGCGTTTTCATAGATCTTGCAAAGGCATTCGACACAGTCTCGAGTCTGATATTATTGAAGAAATTGGAGTCGTTTGGTATCAGAGGAGTGGCCTTAAATTGGTTCCGCAGCTACCTAACCGATCGCCGGCAGTGTGTTAGAGTCGAAAATCAGATGAGCGACGAATTAGGTATATCTTTTGGTGTACCGCAGGGTAGTTTACTTGGCCCGACTTTATTCACAATTTACATGGATAGCATTTTAAGAAACGAAATTCCTAACGCTGATTTGATTTGCTACGCTGACGACACAGTTATCATTTTCCAGGGTGTCGATTGGAAAGAAGTGCACGAGAAAACCGAGTCTGGAATGAGTAAGTTAGCTAACTGGTTGGACTTAAATTTACTCACGCTCAACGTTAATAAAACTAAATATATAGCATTCAGGAAAACAAAAGCTACCAAACTGCCTGGATGGAGGGTAAAAATCCACAGATGTGAGTATCACGAGCTTGCCAGTAGCTCTGTCTCTACGTGTTCGTGTAACGAGATCGAAAGGGTTGATCACCTAAAATACCTTGGAGTGACACTAGATCAGCATCTCTCCTTCAAACAACACATTACGGTAATGGCTAAAAGAGTTCGGAGGTTGATTTATGTCATGAAACTTCTACGTGAATGTGCTTCTACCGACATTCGCAAATTAGTTTACCTTGCCCTCTGCCAGTCTCTACTCCAGTACTGTGTAACAGTATGGGGTGGGGCAGCCAAAACCTATATGCTAGAGCTAGAGAGGGCTCAACGCGCCATTTTAAAAGTCATGCTTTGTAAACCTTACCGCTATCCAACTGACAGACTTTATAAAGAGGCAGCACTTCTTGGGGTGCGGAAACTGTATATTTCAATAACAGTTTCGAAAAGTCACTTAAAATGTTTAAAGAGAACTGATTTAAAAACCTTGCAAAGTAAAAGAAAATTCAGAACCCCGAACCCTAGAGTAAACTCTGCGTTCGCCCAAAGACTTCCATCATTCCTACATACTCACATCTACAATAAGGTAAACTCTGTCCTTAAGATCCATAGCTCCTCCTACACCCGAATGAAACACACAGTTAAAATTTGGCTCTTGGAACAATCATACACTTCTACTGAAAAGATCCTAAGTATAACCAAATAAACTTAACTCACACTGCATCAACACAAAGACGCGTATACACCGTTACACTTACACACATACACACACTCTCACCCCCACACACACACACACACATACACTCAAACACAGACGCACACTACAGAAAAGCAGCACAAACGGAAACTAAACCAAGTTTTACTTTTATTTTATTTTATTTACTTTTAAATTTCATTATAATTTTAATTACCTATAAGAATTGTATTGTTTTTAGTTTTCACTTAATTAGTTATTTTGTTAATAAACTTAGTTTCGTTGTCTAGATAAGGCTAACTAGCTCAATTGTACCAATTTCAACTTCTATGTTATTTTATTCCAAAAATTATCATAACTATTCAATGGTGCACAAACGGAAATCATACCAACTGTTATTATTTTTATCTTCTAAATCTCAATTTTTATTTTATTATTTGATCTCAGCTTCCCTTAATTAGTTAGTCTATTTGTTTGTACATTTAGTCTTGTAGTCCCGATGCTGAGGCTAACTAGCTTAACTTTAGCCAATCTCAACTTTACTATACTTATTTTGTATGAAAAAAAATTATCAAGATGCTGTAACTATGTATTGGTGCCCAAGACACAGGCCGTGCCTAGTTTGGGACCAACAATACCTCCATATTGTAATTTTGAATTAAGAAATAAACGTTTATTATTATTATTATTATTATTATTATTATTATTACAAACGGTTTTATATGCGCTGAAACTGGAGCAGGGGGGAGCTGAATGAAGGATTTTTAAGTCATGAGAAGCCTTTTTATGAACTTGAGTAATGCGTTAAGTTTTGGTTTCCTAAGGTAACGGTGAACGGTTATACAATAACGGCTGTCTTTACAGAGCGTTTTTTAACATCTTAATGTCAAATACTGATGAAAATGATACATTTTTATAACCGCCATTTTAATATGACTGAACCGTTTTGCTAGGAAACTATAGCGAAAAAAAAAGACAAAAAATGTAAAAACTTTTTAGTAAAGACAAAATGGCATTAAATATACGAATATTAAATGTATCAAACCGTCACCCACCAATCGAATTATAAGACGAATTAGTCCTTAATATTCTACCAATGGAAAATACCAATTAGAGGTTTGTTCCCCAATCTTACTTACATCTTTCTAGGAATGAAATCTAATGATGCAAGAAACTTCTCACCAGCCCAAGTGCCTGTCTTAATAATTAATTGAAATATTTCCACCACTTCCAGGCGTGCGTGATCTTAGTCATTTTTACAATATTTTTATAATTTATTTATTAAAGAAAGTTTATTTAAGACAGACTCAGTGGGACAATACAGGCTAGTTAGGAAGAACCAGGGGGCCTAAAAAGGCCAATTTGGCAGAATCATAAAAGGATAATATTATGAATCATAATATGGCGAACATAGTCCGTGTTTTTCTTTTTTTCGCTGCACTACGTAGGTGTAATCAAAAATATTGGATTTGGATTGATTTATATTTTAGCACAGACAAAAAAAAAGTACTGAAAAATCCTTCACCAATGGGATTTGATACGAATAACTTAACAGTTAACTGTCCATTATGATTCATTATATTATACTTTTATGATTCTGCCAATATGGCATTTTTAGGCCCCCAGATACATTCCAATTATCATTTACAATAAAAAAAAACTTGTATCATATATACGTTACCCTATAAAGCACTCTCATTTACACCACAGCTTACAACTTCTTGACTGAAGAAAACCTCTTTCCTTTCTTAAAACTCATTGCTATTTTATTTACTAAAGTACCTTTAGTTTATCCACCAACTGTTCTGCCTACCCACTAACCGCTTTGACGGCAACATTCTATATACAGCGCCATCTACGCAAAATGCTTGTAAACATTAAATTCATATCAAGTTAACGCTAGCACGGGGTTTAGAAAGTATAGATGACTGTTTCTACACAATTTAATAGTTCTTGATAACAACGGCAGAGGGCGTAGCGGTCGGGTAGTAATTATGATTGGTATGAAGCAACATTAGACCTACTAAGGAACTGCAAATAGTCTATTCAGGGCCGATTTTTCAACCTTCAGATAACTATTATTTTTGTGGAATAAATAAATAAATAATAAATATAGCAGTTTGACAACTTTTGTATAAGAAATATGATAAATTGTCATAGTATATAATCTTCAGATAATTATTGAAAAAACAGCCCTCAAAAGGGTAAACTTATGTTTGCAATTTGGGTCACAGTTTGAGTATAGCAAACATATTTTTTTTAATTCGTAGAAGTACATTAAAAATGCCTTCTAAAGAGATGACATGCATAAATCTTAGCGCGTCCTGGGCAGTCAGCCTCGCCATCAACCAGCTGTCTGGATTATAAAAAATGTCTACAAATAAAAGCTGCTACGAAAGGAAGAGAAGTTCGTAGCAGCGTAGCTTCGTAGCGCGTAGCACTCTCGATTTTTTTTGGGATACTCTTGTCTCCTGAACTTTTTTTATGTGACAAACTCCTCTCAGAATCGTGTGGTTTTAAAACAAGAAATTATATTTTAATGAACGGGCACACAATCGCGAAAACTATAAAATCATTATTTCGCCCAGAGCGAAAACCTCTAAAAGCGATCTCCTATGTACGTTCTTATATCTACCTGAACATGTGAGCACTCGAAGATTCACTTTCACTCTAAGAATAGCTTTAATTATTGTAAAAAGAAGCATTTGACAGTCATAACTCATACTTAACGTACCTACACAACATTTTTAACTCTTTAATAATACAAACGGACATTTATACATAACTGGCGAATGTAGGTGTACAATAGATACAACTCTACTTAGCCCTTGGGGAATACTGGTGTGATGCTATGGAATACAAATAGTGGTTTGAGGTTGTTGAAACATTACCATTAACATAATATACAATCAAACTACTAATGAGTGACAAATGAACAAACAACGAAATGAAAAAACAACTATGTATATTAAAGTGCAATAAAAATATTTAAGCGAATAAGTAAATAAACGATATCACACTAATATTATAAAGGCGAAAGTGTGTGAGTGTGTGTGTTTATATGTTTGTTACTTCTTCACGCTCAAACGGCTGGACCAATTTTGTTAAAATTTTGTATGGAGGTAGCTGACACCCTGGATTAATATATAGGCTTCTTTTTATCCCGATATTTCCACGAGATCGAAACATATGCGGGTGAAACCGCGTGGCGCAGCTAATATTTAATAATATAAGGAAAATCATCTAATCAAAAGCGCTCTTCCTCTCTCCTACTTATAAAAAATGTGCTGTGCTCGACAGGGACCATGATTGATTCTATTGTTTTATGCTTACCATCTGTATGTGTAGATTATGGATGCAACAAAGATTGAATTGAATTGAATTGAAATGCGTACACTGACTGGACTGGTCCACTCAATCTGTGTGGTTCTTCGCATAAACGATCGTTTCAGACACCAATCTACATGTTAATGTCATAGCTTTCTATGTTTTTAAACGGTTTTTTATTATTAAACGGTTTTATTTAGCTCACCCCGTTTGTTTTATTTATTATTTATTCTTGTGTCATATTTAGTAATTCAAATTTCACCCTCTTCCTGTCAACCGATTAATCTGAAATTTTGTATACACTTTGGATTTTGGTGACAATACAATTATGTTTATTCATTATCTTTATAAATTCAAGATGGCCGCCGCTACAAAATGGCGGATAACGTAGGTTTTATCAATCCCATCAATATGGGTATCAAATGAAAGGGCTCAACAAGCAGAATACGATATACTATAAAAAATTGAAATTCAAGATGGCCGCCGCTACAAAATGGCGGATAACGTAGGTTTTATCAATCCCATCAATATGGGTATCAAATGAAAGGGCTCAACCAGTATAATACAATGTACTATATAAAATTAAAATCCAAGATGGCGGCCTGTACAAAATGGCGGATAACTTAGGTTTTATCAATCCCATCAACATGGGTATCAAATGAAAGGTCTCAACAAGTAGAATACAATTTACTATGCAAAATTGAAATCTAAGATGGCCGCCGCTACCAAATGGCTGATAACAATTTTTTATCAATCCCACCAATATGGGTATCAAATAAAAGGGCTTGACAAGAAGAATACAGTACACTACACAACCTCAATATTTAAGATGGGCGCAGCCACCAAATGGCGTATAATAATAAGATTTAAATTTAGAAATTGAATCTGTAATTTAGGTATCTGATTAATCCAGCCTGAAAGAAGAATGTTGCCTTTAATACTATCATGGGCTTCTACAATACATAAAATGCAGGGCAGCACTGTGGATCACGCAGTCGTATACTTAGGTGCGAAACTGTTTGAAGAAGGTCAAGCCTACGTGGCTCTTAGTAGAGTAAGATCTTTGCAGGGACTACGTATAGAGGAGTTGGACTGCAATAAACTAACGGGCAAGAAACCTTGCAATAATGAAGCACTAATTGAATTAATCAGAATGCGAAATAAAAACTAAAAACTAGAAAATAAAAAAATAGGTAAAAAAAACTTTTTCAGTTAAACGGTTTTATGTTAAAAATACATTGCAATGTTTAAGATAAATGTACTAAAAACCAAAAAATAAAAAAAAAACAAAAATTAAAAAATAGATACAGTCGTGGGAATTATAAACATATGCATAGACTAGACTAAAATAAAACCGTGGGGCACGTCAATCAACAACAACAATAGACAATTGACGTGCCCCACGGTTTTATTTTAGTCTAGTCTATGCATATGTTTATAATTCCCACGACTGTATCTATTTTTTAATTTTTGTTTTTTTTTTATTTTTTGGTTTTTAGTACATTTATCTTAAACATTGCAATGTATTTTTAACATAAAACCGTTTAACTGAAAAAGTTTTTTTTACCTATTTTTTTTATACTTAGACAAACTGCATCTAATCTGCGATGCTATTTTGTAAAAATCTCACCGTGAAAACTTAGGTGAAGTGAGCGTGGAGTGAGCTGCCAATAGTGTCAATTCCTAGCAAAAACAAACTCACTTCACCCAAGTTATCATGGTGAGATTTTTAAAGAATACCACTAAAGTTATGGCTATAATTTCACCATAGAGGTAAGCAGATAAAGTATTCTCTATGACACAATGAACGAAACCGCGCGAAATGAACGCAAAGTTGGGGTGGTTAGCTAAGGAATTGACGTGGTTTCGAAGTAAGTATAGTCATTGGGTGGTCATAGCATAGTGAATTAGGGCTCTGATGTTTATCTAGTTATACTAAGTGAGCAGATTTTATTTACATTACCCAGCTTATTTAAAATCATTCAAATCACTTTTTTGCAAAGAAAAATCTGTAGTCGTAGAGTCGTGTTCTACTTGCTATACATACATACATACGTAATCGACGTAAAACGACGTAAAGATTTAATTTGTTCCCTTCCACAGCCCCGCTACTCCTTTACGAAAAAATTTTTCTATTATCTTGGCCCCTTCTTGTACAACAAAATTAATGCAAATATTTCAGTATACTGTTTATCCGTTCAGGAATGTAAATCAGCAGTCCGCTCCTTCCTACTAGACAAAACGTATGACGAAACTGAATCTTTTCTTCCACACTGAATCTTTTTTTCACTTACACTATCATAAGTATACACGCTTCACTCATACTCTCAAAACACCACACACACACACACACACACACACACACACACACACGCACACACACACACACACGCACACACACACACACGCACACACACACAACACACTTACCCATATCTGATATAGACTTTAATACTTTTAGGCATATTCGACATTTGTTTTGTTTTATGTTATTAAAACTAATAATATATAATATAATAACACTAAGCAATTGATTTCTCCATTCTAGAGGGATACGGCACTGTTTCTCTTTACTACAGGCTATTATGTAGCCTATCTAAGAGGACAGTACCCCAACCATTTTTGTTGTATACCAGTGTTCAATTGTAGTGCAACTGTTTTAATGTATTTTAATGTAATCAGCATATAATGTTCCCACTGCTGGGACACAGGCCTCCTCTCAGTGAGAGAGAGTGGGCCGTAATCCACCACGCGTGCGGGTTGGCAGATGTCACATGTCTCGAATTTTTGGTTCTAGGACATGCCGGATTCCTCACGATGTTTTCCTTCACCGTTTTGAGAGCAGTGGTGATGAAATAATTTACACAAAGTAAAGCGCCTGTCTGGGTTCGAACCTACGACCTTACAACTCAGAAGTCGGGGATGTTACCACTGGGCCAGCACTGCTCTCGTTTTGTCTAATATTTGTCTAAATAAATATGTACTATATTTAAATCTTCATCACTCACGAACAGCCTACTGAACGTGAATTAAACTTTTGTCTGCTACATGCTAACGTGAAAGGCGTCACAGACAAAATAAAAACAAAAACGTAGGTATATAATGTATCACTACTTGTACAGTTGCGTACAAAAATGTGTATATTATTAGAGAACTTATGAAGGAATAGGAGTGAGTTAGAATCGTAGCAGGTGGCTGTCGGTAGTTTCTGCTTACCTCCATGAGATGAAGGCGTGAGTTCCATGAGTATGTAGTTTTAAAAAATCAAGTTTATTCGTAGAATCTGAACCCCTTATTAATAAATCCGGAGTATAGTCTAAAGGACAAAAATAGTTGAAATGTGACACAACATAACTGTTGTTGAGTTGAGTTGCACAGAGAGCCATGGAGCGCTCCATGCTCGGCATAATACTTAAAAGACCGAGTTCCAAACGTCGACACCCGAATATGTACGACAGTGTTCTATATCGGAAAACAGGTGAGTGGTGTCCAAGGACTAGAAGACGAAGTGTCGGTCGTCCATTGCGAAATGGGCAAACGACAAAATTACCATCGTGGGTAGAATTTCAATGAAGCTGGCATAAAAGCATAATGCTTCAGGAGAAAATATTTGATGAATTTCATTAAGAAGTATCTTTTGCACGTGATTGTACAGTACCTATGTGCAAACCAAAAATGTGTGTGCGCAATAATTTATTAATGTGTGTGCTTAACACTTGATACATTATAATAACGGCCGGCTTGACGCAAGCAGTTACGACATGTTAAAACAAAAATTGTATGAGCTACATTTTATTTTTTTATTTTGTTGTTGATGTTGAGACACTAACTGGTTTTTTACTAGAAGGTTTATGTTGCAAATATTATAGGTAAGCGGTGTTGATTGAAAACTACAGTGATAGGATTAAATCCATCACAGTCCGGCCGGCCGTCAAGAGAATGCGTTCTTAACACCTGTCGGTGCGACAATTCTAGTAGTTAATAAAGATCAAATTCGCAAAACACGTATTCGAATGTATGAAAGTGACAGCTGGTGTCAAGAACGCATTCTCACGTCGTCTTTTATTTGGTATGATGTTAGTGACTGGAAAAAATGTAATTATTTTAACATATTCGTTTCAGAAAAATATTTTTGATTTAAAAATTATTTACATAATAACTTTGGAACTTCGGATTTTCTTATTACGGATTCCAAAATGAATACAGTGTTTTAAGACAATAATCAACTCATTAATTATTATTAATCTTATTAATCACTCAATAATCTTGAGATTTTGATTACGACTTAATATCAAATTGATAGATTAGGTAATGGTATAAAAAAATTAATTATATTCCTCAAACGTCGTAATTCTTAAGCTGAGACTTAATTATTTTCATCAATTTGGCTATAAATCACCATAATATAAGCCAATCAAACAAAAATTTTAACAAAATCAATAAATTTAAAGAGCTGAACATAATCCTTTGAAGTCGTAAGCGGCATTGCGGCAAGGCTATTAATTTAAAGCTTTATTTCAACCGGAACATTTAGAAAGTATGCACACACGCCTTCATTCCTCCTCTCTACACACTAAAGTTAAGTGAAGGTTATATCAAAGTTCCCTTGTGGATGATCTAGCAATAATACTAATGAAGCCAGTTCTAGATGGGTCAACTCCAAGGAAAAAGTCAGTAATACCCATTGCTCTTAGCCCTTGCTTGTTGCGTGTTGTCTATTCGAGACACAACAAACCGACTTATATTGTTGTAGTCTCCTACTTCTCATTTATCTTAGGAAATCTTCCCTTAACTTAATAGGGATGCGCTGAAGGAGCTCGCGAAATTCAAATTTACTTACGTTTCTTGCAATTGGCAGGTAAGTGTCCGGTTGTATGTTGATTATAATATGATTCGCGACCGTACCAAATATGGCTTTACAAAATTATAATCATAAGAATCATCAATACATTACGATGTTACTATTACAAATTTTGAATTATATTATCTGGTATTTGAAACTTTAACCCAACATTTAGCCTGCTTACTGCATAAGCCTTGGTTTCCTAATAAAGAGGTGGTCACTCATAACAGCTGTTTAAATACGGAGCGTTTCTTGACAGCTTAATAAATAAGTACGGGTGAAAATTTTTCTATGTAGCTTTTAACTTTGGTTTTATAGAAAAGCGGTACCGACATATTGTAATAGCAGACATATTTAAATCTGTCATTTTCACCAGTATTTGACATTGAGGGTTCAACTCCACGCCACGACCTCATTCCACCGACCCCTTCTACCTTCGGACATCCAGATGCAATGCAAGTTACCATCCCTGCCTAGTTGCTATTCCACCAATTCGCACTAAGCGTTTTCAAATGTCCTTTATAATGCGCACAGCAAAAGAGTGGAACTCTCTACCTGCCTTTGTGTTTCCGAGTGCATACAACCCGACTCTCTTCAAAGTAAGAGTAAACAGACTTCTTCTGGGTAAGCTCACTCCATCGTAGACTTTGTCTGTATCATCTCTGACCTAGATTAGAGTCAAAATCAAACCCATTTCATAATAAAAAAAACGCTCCGTTATTGTGTTCACCGCTTTGTAAGGAAACCAAAGCTTTAGGGTCACAGATACAAAAAGTACACGTCGCACTGGTATAATTATGTATACAGCCTAACTTGTTCTAAAATTGGGAAGATAATAAACGTTGTCTGTCAATCATTAATGGTACTGCTTTACCTAATATCTGACCTTAAAGGTATAAATAATAAGGAGTCAAAATTTTAGATGCAACATTTATTAAATTATATTTTTTATTGTAAATATTAATATAATAATTTCTTTGTTATTGTTCGTCGAGTTGTTGAGCTCCTCCTCCTGAGTTGAGCTACACGATTACTGACAAATGCTTGCTGACTGGATAGGTGCACTCAAATCTGTGTGGTTCTTTCCTCAAAAGACCATCTCAGACATTAACCTGCATAGTCCTCATATAGCTTGGCCAAGATTATGTCTGGACTTTAAAAGAGACTGTGACCTCTGAGTTTATTTTGGTATTTCTTCTCAGATTAGTCAGTTGGGAAACACCGAACTCATCTAGTTTTAAAAACATAATTTATTTTTGACGTGTAAAAGTGGCATCTAAAATTTTGAATCCTTATCTCTAAGTTAGACTGATATAAAATACCTAAAGTATCAAGGCTGCCTTTGTACAGTTATTTTAAATTGTGTATAAAGTTTTAATAAATATTGAACTGCAAAGCCATCGCCATAAGCTTCACACACAGACTTCCCTGTACTTTGTCACTGTGAACCTTAAGATGTAATAGTAGCTTATGTAATCATTTCCATTGCTACTGAGTTCTGGTGTGAAATATAATAACGGTGCTTTATATTTCCTGTAAATTGTAGGAAATCTATAAGGTGTTAAAAAATTAACCCGGCAAACTTTAAGAGGTGCTTTAGGTCATCGAACTAAATAACTTTCACTATGTGACCAACTCCGAAATCACGAAAAAAAAATCTGCTGTTTAATACAAAAGCTCAATACATACTTGACCAAAATGTATGAAACACCTGATATTTATTTTCCTGTTTTCAGAGTTGGTCCCATAGTGAAAGTTGGTCAGTTCGATGGTCTAAAGCACCTCTTAAAGTTTGCGGGGTTAATTTTTTAACACTTTGTATAACTTACAAGATCTATCGGAACTGAGTCACGGTTTGGATTTCTCGGTAATAATAAAGTGGTTTTAGATAAGGGCAATGTTGAAATGATCTACTTAGAATTTATTTAAACTTATAAAAGAGACCCAGGCACGCGCTTTACTTTGTGTAAATAATTTCATCATCTCTGCATTCAAAACTCCGAAGGGAAACATCGTGAATAAACCAATGTCCTAGAACCGAAGTAATGTGACAACCGAGACAATGTGTAACAATTCAAAGAAATGTGTTATCTACCAACCCGCACTGGGCCCGTGTGGTAGATTATAACCCGCTCCCTCTCGAAGACATTATATGCTGATTATGATAATGATGAAGTAAAAATTTTGTAGAGCTGTTCAATATTGATAGATTATTAAAAAAATGTATATATGACAACGATTTATTTATTAAAATGACATAGATGTGCTAAATTATCGTAACAATGTTATAGAGGGATAATATGGGCTGGTGACCGCAATTCCACGTCAAAGAGCGTATTTTGCGCACGAGTGAGCAAATCGATTATTCGATACACCCAACAATGTAATAATTATGCACTCTAAACAAACAAATCAATAAATTAAATATTTACCATACAATTAGATCCAATAAAGTTTAAGTATTTCTATCCAAGCAAACAGAAGATAAAAATAAATTGCACACACGAAGATGTTAAGTACTATGGTGATCAAACGGATACACTAATTCTTCGGCATTTAAAATCCGATTAATATGCAAACAGTAGCCTTAACATGTAATGCTAACAGGTGATTCATTCATTATATATTAGGGCTGAAACGCAAAAAAAATATGGAAATGGCGAAAATGAAAAGTGTATTACTTTTCCTTAATCCCACTGTCTCCTGACGACAAAGGCTTTTGATTATGACCATTTAGCCTCTTATTTATTTATTTATGTATCTATAGACCCCAGCACATACTGGCATAAATAAAAATATGTATGCAAATAAACGTATTTTCTTTCTTTCTTTCTTACTACAATCAATCTGTCAAAATTTCTTTAATTGATTTTCAACTTTATCGCTAAAGCATAAAAGGTTCAAAGTTGATTGGGAAAATTTGACAGATTCGGGTAGCTTTATGTGCTGGCGTCTGTACAAAGTTGATGCTTGCTTACTTTTGTTACCGTTATCTGTTATGTGTACAGAAATTGTCGTCGTCATCATCTCAGCCCGGAATCACCCACTGCTCCCTATACGCCTCCCCTTTTTTCTACCATACTTTCCGGTCCTGTGCATCCCTCAAAATCTGTGACCAAATGGTAGCCAAAGTTTGGCCAAAGAAAACATGGCAGTAAAAGCGCATTGGGTTTATAATATCATCAAAGTCGCGGGAAACGTAAATAGTAAATAAATAAAATGATTATATGATGCAGTACCAGCCATTTAACATTCTAAAACTAAAGTAGTAGGAGATATTACAGTTATCGTAGAATTTGTAAGCATTATCCGTGAGACATCACTCACTCTGAATAACTCTTATTTGTGCAAAACAAAGCTCAACTGAGATACAGTGCGTGCCAGGTAAGAAGATACTGACCCCGCCTCCCCCGCCTCTTTCCGCCGCCCCTATGACGTCCGGTCCCGTCCCGCACTCAGACCTCATACCGCTAAAGATACCTAAAATCGTGTTCTGTGCATGTCAGACCACGTGGTGTGTCAAGTCTCTTCTTACGTGGCACGCACTGTACGCAACTTTCGAAACTTGGCAGCCCTATATCGCTATTAAGTAAATCACTATATTAAATAGTGAGCTCGAATGTGTAGCGCCATTTAAAAGGATAAGGCCTCAGACAGACGATAAACGCATTCACACCAGATTGCTTATGGTAATGTTATTGTTTTAATTAATTTATGAATAGGATTTACATAAGTTTCGCGTGAAAAAGGCATTAAGTCGTACTAAATGAGTTTGTAGTGTGAAAAATTAAGCATTTTGCATAAATAATTACTGAATGAATGAATTTGCGATATATTAATGTCCATAACCAATGTGAGAAAATCTATCTTATTTCGATTTTGGTGAATCTCATATCATTTGTATGGTGTAATGCAGGCTTTTTAGTTTTTTAATTTGTATGTTTTTTTTTGTTACCTATCTACTTCTTTACTGGCCAGTGTCTGTCAAAATAATCGTGGATGCCATTAATATTTTCTTTTTATTTTGTTTTTCTTTTAATTATTCGGCTTTTGATCACAGTTTTTCTAACAAAACGGCCTGTATTGTCTGTTTTATAGTAGACCAACCTTATTTTTATTTGTTAATATTAGAATAGATTTGGTTAAATCTTTTTAGTTGTATATTTTTTGCTAGACTGTGGTAGATGTAATATTTATTGGAAATGGACATTCTATAATCTTCCAGGAATCGTTTGTTCGAGTTTAGTAAGAAATGTTATTTATGTGTTTTACACCAATGAGTACCTAGAAGACAGATTTTAATTTATTAATTCATTCCATTATCATTATTATTTCCAGTTTTTTATTATTATATTACTATTATTATTTTTCTTTTTTGCCTATTGTTTTAAATATTAACAAACTAATGACTACTATATCAATTACTATAAAATTAGTGACATATTTTTAAATTATTGATGATTATTTACTAATATATTAATAACTACTAAACTATTGACTAATGACTACTACTATAATGTTGCTAGTCTTTAACTATTGTATGCCTAAAGGCGGGTCATAGATGTACTTCATTTCATAAACTGTAACACCATATTTTTACCTGTGTACCACAATAAATAATTTGAATTTGAATTTGAACTAATATAAATTAAAATAAGCCGACGTTTTCATACGATATAACACACGAGTCAGTAGGCACAGATTTTGAACGAAGACGAATAAAAAATTTAAGATGATAGGTATGAAAGCAGTCGCTTTCTGATAAAAATATTAGATACTAGCTTTTGCCCGCAACATCATCCGCATGAAATTTCTGTTTCCCCCGACCCACTCCGCCGCATCGCATCGTCTGCCCGTGTTATTACTTCATTGTCAATTAGCGTTCTTTCTGATTTTTTTCTTTTTGCTCGGCCCTAGCGTGATGTTAAATAGCCTATAGCCTATATTTGTGCTACCACTGTTTCTCTCTGCATCACTCATAGGTTCACTGGTAGAAAATGTCTATGGCATTAAGTCCGCCTCTGTACATTTGTGTGCTTAAAGTATTAAATATTTAATCACACTAATATTATAAAGGCGAAAGTTTGTGAGTGTGTCTGTGTTTATATGTTTGTTACTTCTTCACGCTCAAACGGCTGGACCAATTTTGATAAAATTTAGTATGGAGGTAGCTGACACCCTGGATTAAAATATAGGCTACTTTTTATCCCGATATTACCACGTGATCGAACGGGGCGCAGCTAGTAAATAAATAAATATAACCTTCCTCAAGAATTGGGCTATCAAATGCAACAAGAGTTTTTCAAATCCGATTGGTGTTCCAGAGATTAGCGTGTTCAAACTAGCAAAAAAGCAAACAAACTCTTCCGCATTATTATTAGTATATAAATTAGTTTAGGTAATTCATTATCTTGAGTAGTAGTTAAAACTAGAAGTGGTATTACTAAGTGTAACAACCCAAACGTCATGTAATCCTTATGTAATACATTTCAATACACTGACCATGAAAAAAGTACTAAAAAGTTGAAACATGCATAACAGTATGATTATGCAGATACATTGCACACCTAACCCAATTCGCATGCTTACGCCAAAAAGTATGCTTGCATTCCACGATAACACATCACGTAACTCTTATATTGAAGGTATAAGGTTGAGATTGCAATGACATTTGTTGACAGATGTTAACCGTATCATTGCTCCTCGTTTTGGTGTGAAATTGACAAAATACCCTTTTAAAATGTCGCTCATTGACTTACTTGCACTTGCACAATGGGGGTTATTATCTTAATGTACGCTTTTTGCCCGGTTCGACGAATTACCGCCTACATACTTGGATGTGCGGTTTTTTCGGTTCTTAATGGAGATTGTCAAATTGGTTACGAACTTACGACTTTCATCTTACTGTGCAATTTACTTATTATGTGATTTATCACGGTTAACTGAAATTCCTATAATTTTTTGTCTGATTAGTGATCGTGTAATGATTCATGTTAAGGCTCCGGTGACAGGCGAGACGCGACAGCGCGATGTGACTCTAGTAGAACAATTTCTATGAAAACTCCATGGAATTTGTTTTACCAGAATCGCGTCGCACCGTCGCGGTGTGCCTGCCTGCGGGTGCCTTTACGATCACTTGCACAATCCGTAGGAAGCATGCATAATACCTTTACATGACACATTACATAGATCATTTTTATTGTCGAACGAAATTTTGTAGCTCATCGTAAAAATTTTATTGTTTAATTTGACATTCACATCTTGTTAGATGAGGTGCGAGGGCCTCACGGCTAAATATGTAATACCAGTCGATCGAAGGTATTTTTTGATGCTGTGTCATAGTGAAACCAGAGGGGCAATTCTCGTAATTTTAACAACGTTCACAGCCTGACCTCAGTCTCAATCTGTCAAAAAATACTTCTAATTACCCTACATTTTGACAAGTTTTTGACATTTGTTTGTCGCCGAGACGAGACTGCGACTAGATTTTGAACGTTTTAAATTACGAGAATTGGCATTCTGATAATGTTGCCAGTTAAAAAATCAATTTTAATGTAAGTTTTGACGTTCAAAGTGCCTTTAAGGGGGAAGCGCTAAGGTACCCAACTAGCAAAAAGTGGTTTTTAAACTATCCTAGAACCATCATTTATCGAGGATTATATGAGGCTTTTATCCGCATATAAGTTGCGAAAAGGGCCCACTTTATAAGTCTACTTTTACTTATAACGTATTTATATTAGACCGCTGAAATGCCATATACGCCCATATTGCTCCTGTAATTGAATTACGTCAATACAATTACTCCTGTAAATCTCACTATAAGTAAATTATAGTAAAAAATTAGATTAATACGCGCCTAGAAATGTTTCTATAAGCTCATATGTTGCGAACAGTCGAAGTGAGTGTATCGCGCATTGTTGTGCTCTGTAAAAAATATTTTTAACATCTTGATGGTATTTATATTATTCATGTCAACCATAGTAGAAAAATTGTTGTCAAATTGTTAGTCTTACTTATAGCTTATTCATATGGGAACTTGAATTTTCTGTGAAATCTATCATGGCTTCGATAAAAATTTTAAAGCGCCTCTTAAAATTTGCTTATTTACATTTTAGTATTAATTAATATTAGATAAATATTATGAAGGCAGCTGCCATTTTCTTGGTGAGCATTTCCAAGTGTGACATAGTGCTAAAATAAGTATTTTTAGCATTTCCAAGTGTGACATAGTACCAATATAAGTATATTGGTTCGCCATTGTTACCAATTAGGGTTCCGCAATGCCCGATGAAAATCGATTGATATTTATAGATAAGTAACAGGAATATTTTAAGGGTTTGTTCTACGTAGGTTAAACATTAGTTTAAACATTGTTTTTATTTAATATAATTATATAAGAGGTTACCGACGATTTAAACAAGACTATGCCGATGTTCCTGGATATCGATCGATTTTTAACCAAAATAGATTTCCGATCTTTAAAGAACTTAAAATGGCCTTGGAGTGTTACACATTTCTTGTTATCGGCGATATGTCCCGGTTGTCACAGCGTGGTTTCTGCATATTTACACTAGAGATTAACATTTTACTCAGAATCAAGAGCACATCAGATCATTACTATATCAAGATTGGTTTTGATGTGAGAATTGTTCTACTTAAGCAGTTTATGATCACTTCCCAAGAGACGAATGTGAAATTTGTAACTAGTCTAATCTGATGTCTGGGCAATATTACACAAATGTTAATGGATCTCCTACAATTACACAATAGATAGATAGATAGATAAAACATTTATTTAGTGCAACAATAGGAACATGTATGGTAGCAACTACGATAAATTAAAAAGAAGTCGTTTACTAGGAGTTCATGGTACTTTCTTGACCATCTCAAATCGACAGCATAATTTTATTAATACTCGCAGGTTCACCCAATCACGCGCAATGTTGCTAAACTTCAATAACATGGCTTTGTGGTTCGGGGAATTCCCAGTTTTTAAAAAAATAACGCAGTTCTAAATTTTTGTTATATGTAATCCGAAAGTTCTTTCTTATTATCGCTTTCAATATCGCTCAAAGATTTGGTACTTTTGTTGTCCGAACCTCTTCCATCTAAAGTAGTACTACAATTATCTTGTCCGGAACCCTCCCTAGAATTAGCGATGCGGTCTTCACCAGTTAAATTAAAAAAATCGGTGCGGAAAAATCAAAATGGCTGATGTCAAATCCTACAATGGAATTTGCAAAACTATATAAATCGTGTTTTCGCCTGTACTGGTCGTTACAAGCAAAAGTGGCTTCTTAAGAGTTTTAACCAGGATTCTTTGAGATTTCTTGGACAATAACACTCCTGTGGAATGCCTATATAAATATGTCTAGGTTTAAAACGGCGTACGATAAATCGATATAGAGAACAATTTATCCTACCGAGTGCTGCATGCTGTGTAATCTTGGTGATTTATTGTTTTTAAAATATGGATATGAAATTCATTTAACACTTACTTTTAAGCATATGTAAAACCAAACCATAAATGATTTACAGTAATTTAACTTTAATTTACTTATATTGGCCATAAAATATTAGCTTATATGAGGTTATAAGTAAAAATAACAAGAGTAATTGCTCCTCAGTGCATATATTCCTGGTACATGCTCCTACAGGAGTATTAGGATTTAAATGGTCCGCAGACGTTATCTTATAGGCGCATATAAGTCCGAGTTACCGGAGTTATTACTCTTGAGTGCAATTACTCTTGTTTCATGCTTTCATAGGAGTCTTGATCCTATGTTTGTCAGGAAATATGATCCCATATACCGATATAAGTACAAATTATAGGATTAAGTGTACTTGAGTAAAACTAGCATGTATTTATGCTGTTAAAAGCGTAGTAGCAACCACCAAAACCATCATCGGAGCTTTATAAGTCCATGTAGCATTATAAAATCGCCATCCAGGATTATTTTGCTAGTTGGGTAGCCCGCGAAATTCAAATTTTCTTACGTTTTTTGCAATTTGCTGGTCAGCATTAAGTTGTACGTTGATTAATATATGAATCGCGGCCGTCAGAAATATGTGTTTACAGAATTATAATCATTAAAGTCATCAACATAACTCTTTAAAACCACGTAAGTCCAAAGAATGATGATTTCATGAAACAGTTATTCTTGGGACTTACGTGGTCTTAGAGAGTTGTGTTGATGACTTTAATGATTATAATTCTGTAAACACATATTTCTTACGGCCGCGATTCATATATTAATCAACGTACAACTTAATACTGACCAGCAAATTCCAAAAAACCTAAAAAAAATTGAATTTCGCGGGCTACCCTGGCGCTTTCGCCTTAATGTGCCTATTTGAAATAAATGATTTGACTTTGACTTTGAATGTTTGTAAATGGAATGATCTCATTCAATGCTACGCTCGCCGCGGTCGGTTTGTGGACGGATTTCCATCCATTACATACTGAGACCCCTTCGTGTATTGGAAAGCACGTTAAGCCGTTGGCCCCGGTTGTCATTTGTACCTCTTTGACAATAGTTATGGGTAGTCAGAACCCCAACAGTCTGACAACCAGTCTTGTTAAGGGGAATCGTGTTACCCAGTAACTGGGTTGTGGAGGTCAGATAGGCAGTCGTTCCATGCAAAATAATAGTATTCAGCTGCATCCGGTTAGACTGGAAGCCAACCCCAACATAGTTGGGAAAAGGTTAGACAGATGGATGTTTTGTTAGATGATTCCACTCTATACACGATGGTGTAAATGGTGATGATGGAGATGGTGTAAAAAAGTGGTGGACCAAACGAAATAGGGAAGATAAACGAGGTCATTTGCAACGCTTTTAAAGTGAGAAATAATTTTTGGTAACGCTTAAAATTTTTTGGAAAAAAATGAGTTGCGCTTGAAATGGTACTCAGAGCTGCAATAGAACTTTTGTATTGCTGATACATTATCTAGTAATAATACACCGTTTATTTTATTGTTTTTAAATTAGTCTATGTAAAAGAACTCGGTATACAAAAATATTCATAACTTTTAGGGAAATGGAATCATGCCCATGCTGTATAAGATTTTTTGTTGGAATTCGTTTGATCCACGGCTTATTAACCATCCTGTATGAATCAAACAACTAATCCCTTCAGTTGTGAACCATGTAACCATTAGAAATAGATGGATCGTTTATGATTTTGATAGAGGAGTATCATTTCAAAGTGTTTGGACATAGCTATAATTTAGCAATATTTCTATTCTAAGTGAAAGAATACCTAGGATAAATTGCTCAATCATTGCAGCAAGTTGCAAATGTCATGAACTGGGTTATTTCAATCTAGTAAATGTAAAATAACATTTACAGATCAATGACCTGACATAAGTAGTGTAATCTTTATGACAGTACTAGCTGTGCCACGCGGTTTCACCCGCGTTAACGACGAGCCCGTGGTAATATCGGGATAAAAAGTAGCCTATATGTTAATCCAAGGTGTCAGCTACCTCCATACAAAATTTTATCAAAATTGGTTCAGCCGTTTGAGCGTGAAGAAGTAACAAACATATAAACACACAAACTTTCGCCTTTATAATATTATTAGTTTGATTTTTAAATTCATATAATGGCAAACGGCGAAATGAACTATAAATGTGTAGGTTTGTCCCACACTTCGCTTGCCGATACGCGGTCTCCACTCCAGGACTCGTCTGCTCCACCGGCCATCGGTCCTTCGACAGACATGGCCAGCCCACTGCCACTTCAGCTTGCTTATTCTGCAAGTTATGTCGGTAACTCTGTTTCTTTTTCAGCCCCCCAGCTAGATGGACCGACGACCTTGAAATGGTGGCTGGGGTAGACTGGTTGCGGAAGGCGTATGATAGAGTGTTATACTATTTATTTATTTCTGTAACTGCCCGTGACATCACAGCGGGCCCTATCAGAATACCAGCGCTGCAACATTTATTTTTTAAATGTCGTAGCATCATGCTGAGATAGGAGCCTTTTGGCCTCGTATAGGACTTTCTGTTTTATTTTACTTTTGTTACTTTTTTATATATAGGTAACTTGGTTTTTATTTTGCTATATTTAGTTTAATTTGTGATCTTCCTGTACGAGTCGCAATAAATACTTTTTCTTTCTTTCTCTTTCTTTCTTGTACCGCAGTCCGGGAGAGACCTATGCCCGGGAGTGGACTGCGATTGGTTGAGTTGATGAGTAGGTTTGTACAAACACTTTACACGTCAATCATATTTTGAAATGAGATGAGGTCTTGATTTAGATGAGTTCGACGTTTCCTATCCGAGTATTCTGAGAAAAAAAGCCGAACGAACTTTAGCCAATAAGGATGGTAGCGGTATCTCCATGGACGAGCCCTTTCACAGAATACTAGCTACAAGCGGATGAGATAACCACACTGATAACGTTATCAGATGAAGGTCAGGCAATGTCAGTGACGTCATACAGGTTAGTATCTTGAATGAACAAATCGTGCTCTTGTTAATGACCGTGCCGCTTCTGAAGATTCTTATATCAGACACTCAGAGATGCGTGACTTACTAATTTATTCCATGAATGGGCGACACTACTGCGTACAATTTATAAGCAATGAAGTTAAGAAAAAGTACAAGTTTTATTAAGTATATTAAATTAACTCTTAACACTTCTGTGCGTTAACGGGGCGTGTTCCCTTTTCCACGGGGGAAAGCCGATCTTAACTCTAAAATAAACATAGTAAAAAATAAAAATGTTATCAGCCTAAGGTTCTTTAGTTTAGGAACAGTCACATGTGTGTGCTTTTTTCTATACTTTATTGCATATACTTCTTAATTCTTACTAATATTATAAACGCAAAAGTTTGTGAGGATGGATGGATGGATGTTTGTTACTCTTTCACGCGAAAACTACTAAACGGATTTTGATGAAACTTTACAGAAATATAACTTATAAATCAGAATAACACATAGGATACTTTTTAATCCGATATTCCCACGGGATCTACACTAATGCGGGTAAAACCGCGGGGCGCAGCTAGTTATTGCATAAAATTCAAAATATTGCAATTGCCTACATGTTCCTGGAATTGTCGACTCGCCCACAAATAAATTCACGTCGTGCGAATCGCCTATAGAAAAAATAGTATTATTTAAAAGGGACGATTCGCACGTTTCAGGCGAGTAAATTCGTGCCTATCAACTAATAAGCCGCTGCTGTTGACGGCAACAGGGCAAATAATGGACTGGTTTTCTCGTGACATGTCATTTTAGATTGATGAAGGCATTTGGTCATGCTGCAATGTGTCGTCGAATTTAAAAGTGTCTTCAATATTAATATTTTTTTTAATAAATAAGTGTTGAAACTTCAGATAAAGTAAGTTTGCGGTTGTATCAGTGAGTTGCACTTTTACTGAGTAATCTTCGTCTTTGAGAAAATCCTGAGGTCAACGTTAATCTAGTCACTTTCAAAAGGTACAAAATGCCAATAGTATCTACATACCCAGAATTATGAAATGTATATATATAATATTATCTATAACTTCTATACATATAAAAAAATTGTAACGAAGAATTTCTGTCCATAATTAGCCTTTAAATGTGCCCACTTCTGGGACACAGGCCTGTGAGATGGAGTGGGCCGTAATCCACCAAACGGGACCAGTGCGGGTTGATAGATGCCACATGTTTTCGAATTTTTGGTTCTAGAACATGCCGGTTACCTCACGATGTTTTCCTTCACCGTTCCTGAGAGCAGTGGTAATGAAATTATTTGCACAAACTAAAGCGCCTACCTGACCACGTTCGAACCCACGACCTACGACCTACAACTCAGAAGTCGGGGATGTTACCACTGGGCCACCGCTGCTCTCATTTTGTCTAATTTTTGTCCGTTTGTCTGGATTGGCGCAAAAACGGCTGAACAGATTTCGATGTTTGACACACATAGTTTATAAACTTTATTTTTCATGCGCGGTGAAAATCCTCGTGGACTTCCTTCATCGTCAGGGTGATAGCTAGAGGGGCATGCCGGATTCTTACCGGCTAAAACCACAGCGATGTTCTACCTCTGTCTGTGGCCGGGGGTGCGGTATTCGCACAAGCATTCACCGCTACCCTGACAAGCCTCGACCCGCTGTCCGATTGACACATAGGGTACTTTTAATCCCGGTCGTATGTTTCCGTGGGATATTTCCGCCAACAACGTGGGCAAACCCGCAGGCAAAAGCTAGTTGATCATAAAACTTGAACGCATTGAAGACTTTTGTGCAATATACAACTTGATATAAAGGTCACTTACTCATCTCCTTTTTAAAAGTGAAGCACGTTCTAAATTGGAATCTAGTTATGCAGTAACCCAATCAAACTGCCTCGCCTTTTCCCAGCTATGTTGGGGTTGGCTTCTAGGTTTACCGGGAGCTGAATACCAGTATGTTACATGAAGCGACTGCCTATCTGACCTACACAACCCAGTCAAACTCAAACTCAACTGGGTATAGATAGTGTTATCCACGAAGACGCGCCCCAATCTTCTTACTAATCTGTAGTTAATTCCGCTAGTGTTTTAGTTTTTTGATACACACTAATTACCCAGTAATAAGTAATTACTGTGTATCGACAAAACTAAAACACTAGCGGAATGTTGCATACTTGTACTGTAAGAGATTAGGAAGAAGAGTGGGGCGCGTCTTCAGGGATGGCGCTATCTGTAATACAATACCTACCCCTTGGTAAGACTGGTTGTCAGACTTTCGGCTGTTGACTTTCTATATATATATTTCTTTACCGACTCTGCTTGGTCAACAGTTAAGAAACTCCTTCCAGCAGTGAGCTCGTATGTAGGTATATATTTTTAAGTTACAAAATGATTAAGAGTGACTGCCAAACTAACCTATTACAATCTCCATCACACTAATATTACAAAGGTGAAAGTTTGTGAGTGTGAGTGTGTGTGTGTGTGTTTATATGTTTGTTACTTCTTCACGCTCAAACGGCTGGACCAATTTTGATAAAATTTGGTATGGAGGTAGCTGACACCCTGGATTAACATATAGGTGGTCAGGATACTCGTTGAAGCCGTGGGAGCTGGCTGGCTGGGTGACTCGCCGCTAACGCTTGCGGGAGTGATGATGATGACGTCACGCTGAAGTATTTGCACGAAGGCTGCGCTGACGATCACGTCGGGGTCACCAGTATAGAGGTATGAGGAACAGGGTGTAAAGTTCACTCATACTCTATAGAAAAGGGAGGATCCTCCGACCAGACGGGTGTTGTGTCTGGCGGGCAACTGCCCGTTGATTCATGTCGTGCCGTTGTACCTATGCTAGTTGCGCGGTAAACTCTGCTTGCGCGGTGCAGGATTTGCGTGACGTCAGTATGACGCGTTGTTTGTATGTGGCGTTGTAGATACCGCTACAACTTTTTACCCCGATATTCTCACGGGATCGGAACTTATACGGGTGAAACCGCAGGGCGCGGCTAGTTCAAAATAAAAATTAAAATTTTGTAGCAGTACACCAAAGTCTATACTAATTAAGTTCAAAAGTAAAACAGAAATAATTATTTTGTGTGAGCGTACGTAACGCCCTCTATGCTATGTGGGGCATAATGACTTTCGTAATTATAATGATTCAGTATCAAATTATTGTAAGGCATGCGTTTATGAACAGGTGAATGCTGTAAGTTAAAAGCGAGTAGCGATAAAATATGGGTAATTTTCTAATATTATTTTTTTTCTTCTGCCATAAAATGGATGACGTCATGCATGAGTCTTGATTTTGGGTTGTTAGTTTACCTATGTTTAATTGTGAAAACATTGCCCATTGTGTCACCCTTTGTACAGTTTCTATATTTATGTCTGTAATTTATATGGTGTACATAATAAAGAGTATTCTATTCTATTCTATTCTATCGATTTGCTTGGCAACAGGATTGGTGATCACGTAACTCCAGTTATTTATTTCTATGCTGATTAACAGCTTAAAAATTATGTATTTCATATCTGGTAACTCTAGCGATGATTTTAACTTTATTCCAGAAAAACACTTATTAGTGTTTTCAACACCTAAAAAGATTATTTAGCTTTCTTATAGATTACTAGCTGTGACCCACGGTTTCACCCGCGTAAATGTCGATTCCGTGGGAATATCGAGATAAAAAGTAGCCTATATGTTAATCCAGGGTGTCAGCTACCTCCATACCAAATTTTATCAAAATTGGTCCAGCCGTTTGAGCGTGAAGAAGTAACAAACATATAAACACACACACACAAACTTTCGCCTTTATAATATTAGTGTGACTTTATGTTTAGTTAGGAATGATACTCGTAATTCGTTACTCATAATTTTCGTCTCCTAAAATCCATCAGTAATTGCCTTTTAGGGCCTCAACACACTGACGATTTGCAAGCGAGTCCAAAGCGAACTCAGCGCGAGTTAGCAGCGAGAGCGCGGCGAACTCGCCGCGGGCGCGCAGCGAGCTCGCCGCGACGCCATTTTGTACACTCTGGGGTCGACAGCGCTATTCATGCTGCGAACTCGCGGTGAGCTCGCTGCGCATTCGCCTCGCTTTGGACTCGCTTGTAAATCGCCAGTGTAATAAGGCCCTTATGAACACTCATGAGGACCTAGGCAATAAATGATAATCACAAAGCGTTCCCTATTTCTACAAAGATTTTCAATAATATTGACAAAAGCTTTTCGGTATAATTATTATGTCAGTCACATATTTTTTTACATTTCCATTATCATTATCGCTGACAGAACATTCCACCAAGACCGCCCATTGTGTCACCCCTTATGTAAAACTTCTACATTTATATCTTGAATCCAAGGTGTAGGTACATAATACCTAAAGAGTATTATATTCTACGAGTATTCATGTCACTTTGTGTATCAGTTCATCAGGAGGTGTCACGTCTATTGACAGATGCTTGTAGCCTCACTGCTTTCTTTATACCTTGCACCAGAGACCTACAACAGCTGGACGTCCGTACGTTTTGCTCCACATACGTAATGTGGACATCTTACTGCGACATTGCGTCAAAGCATTTTTCTCAACGCGAAGGTAACGTTAAGAAATACATACATACTGTATTACTTTGTGGAGTAATTGATCATGAGAAGGCATTAATTGAAGCTGCATAACTTACAGCGGCGTAATTGCATAACACACTATCAGTAGCACTGGGTTTTTAATTTTGACAGTTCAACAACATTCATTGCGATATTTACGTTGTTGTGCAGACAAATTTTTCAAACATATGAAGCAGTGGATTAGGAACAACCTTCAAAATGATTCAAATTGAGATTGATAGTGGGCAATCTCAATCTGAATCATTTTGAAGGTTGTAATGATTGATGGTTGAAATGATTCAGATTGAGATTGATCACTATCAATCTCAATCTATCATTTCGAAGGTTAACACACTTGTTACGCCATTAGGCTGCCCTTCTTGTTAGTAATGTTTTCTGCGAAGAGTTACTGTCAAAATGCGAATGGTTTGTTCTGACGTTTCCGAGGGAAAAATAATTTTGCCATTTGTGTTCTATGGGCTATCAAGCTTATTGACAGATTAATTATTTATGATTATTATTTAGTAGCTTCTGTCCGCGACTTCGTCCGCGTCAAGCCTGCAAAACCTAGAAAGTATTCAAAGTAGCCTGGCTGATCAAAACAAATGAAAGTGATTGTTTGTCAAGTTTTACGGATTACGCAATGACACAGCTAGTTATTTAAGCAATAAGCAAGCAGTGCCAAAGCATATCACTGCCATAGATGATCGTAACTTTCAATCAGACACACAAATTCAAGAATAAATTCAATGTACCGTGTGCACATCATAAAATGCTAATTAAGTAATCTACATTTTTCTTCTAATTAGATTCTAATGTCAATTTTAACATGATAACTAGTTAATTTTTTGATCGGATTTTGAAATAAGTAGAAGCCTTGTCGACCGTAATCATAAATCAAACACATCTATAAAAATTAATTAAATCAAAGTGGCTGTTTGTGATGTCAAAATAACAGCTTTTACTAAATGCATGCATGAAAGTATATGCGGTACCTACTTATAACAAAAAGGAAAACAATTTTATAAATTTTAGTCTGTCCTTCTATCTTTTTGTTTCAGCTATTCTCCAAAATGGCTAGGCCGATTTTGATGAGACTTTCACTGGCAGATAGCTGGTGTTATTAGGAGTAACTAAACTAGTTTTGTTTTAGAAACATAATCGGGTGCCGCGCAAAAAAATTATAACCCATGAAATCCAATACGCACGCAAACGAATTCGTGGGCACAAGGGTCTCAAATAGATTTGTTGGAATAAATTAATAATTGTTCTGTGAGAACAAATAGGTACAGTGAAATATTCTCAATGCTATAATTGCAACAATGTGAGGTATGCAGGCCTTAGAATAAACTGTTCTACTTAGAGACAGCTTTAGGCCTTTCACGAGGCTTGCAACGCACATTAAGGAACCGAATTCAATTAAATTCTAAGCAAATTAAATGTCAAATGAATCACCTGAATTGTGGCGCCAATACAAGAAATGATAACATTGTTAAAACATGTCATCCACACCAGAACCGTAATGGCGTAATACACTTTCAAACATAGTCTGAATCATTTTGAAGGTTTTTGCTATCCACTGCATCATAATATGTTCGATACATTTGTCTGCTCAACAATGTAAAAACAATATATGTATATAAACAAATACATGTATATAAACAACAAGCTACCTGAGACATTAAAATCTTTAAAAAAATCTTTAAATATGTATTTTTAAACACATTGTATTTAAATAACAAGATGGCGGCGGTAGTACCGGTTCCGGTTGGTCAAGTTGCATTTTTCAAAATAATTCCACAAATGTTTACCAATAGTGACAATTGCTATAAGCGGGCACAATGCAGACTCTTCGTTCCTACAGAAATTTTTTGTCCAAGCCATTTTCGAATGAAAGACCTTACAATCAGCAATCGCCCTAGCGGCTACTGGACCAACGAAACATTAAACATAACGGTAACATGAGTTACAATGAAACATACAAACTTAAACACACAAGTTACATTATAAATGTGAAATTGGGTATAACTTGCACAAGTGCATACGTGTCGGGTCAAACAGCATATAATTTGAAATGAACATTATACGCTGGGACATAAATCTTTGGGTTATACAATATGCAACGAAGATTCTATTGTAATTTACAATGTCCACTTTCGTGGAATGTTAAAAACGAGGACTTCCCTTCCCTTCCTTATTACTAAACGGGGTTTCTAATATAAAGTACTAGCGGACCGCTCACCCTTGCTTCGCACAGTCTTACGTCGATTTTCTTTATGATATGCCAGTTTTATACTAATGTATTATACACATAAACCTTTCGGAATTAATCCTCTACAAAATCGTGAAAACCGCACTAAAATCCGTTCCGCAGTTTAGAAGAAAACGCGGTCACAAAAACAGACCGAACTGCGACTTTAATTTCTAATACATATATATAGATGGCAATCATATGCAACCTTTGATATGATAACAGTAACATCGATCATATACCAAAAACAAATTATTAATTTTACAAGTGAAGGTAGATATTTTCTGGAACCATTCGTCACTAACCTTTCGTATAATAGAACGTAGATCCACGCGAGACACAATGGCTTTTTAATTGTTTCAGTAATTACGGCATTCACCTGGTTAAGAAACTTACCAATAATAAGTTCCTATAAGAAATAATCTACTACGCAGCAAGACTGTTACTTATTGTGATTTTATCATATAGATTTTTATTTTTATTTGAAATGGGTTTGCTCTTGACTCTAGTTTAGGTCAGAGGTGACAGAGACAGTCTACAATGGAGTGAGCTTACCCAGAAGAAGCCTGTTCACTCTTACTTTGAAGAGATTCGGGTTGTATGCACTCGGAAACACAAACGCAGGTAGAGAGTTCTACTCTTTTGCTGTGCACATTATAAAGGACATTATACCTATTAACAAATCGCTATCCTAAGGAATCAATTTTATCAAGTCGGGAAAATCTACTACGCCGCGTAACAAGGTTACGACGTAGACTACGAATTATAGTTATGTTGATAACGTAGTTTTTTCTAGCTGGTAATAAGTTAATAACCATATAATATATATACAAAAGCTGTAATTTTTGCACGACTCATAAAGCGAAGCATTAGATAATGCTTTACGATAGATAATTTTTTTGCCTCCTTTGCGCAACTGTTTCTATTGTTATACTTCTGCTGGTACACAGAAACTGCTTAATTTATATACCATTGTATAAAGAATTCTGTACTTTTGAAAAATTGATTTAATGCAGAAGAAACGAAAAACACAGCAAAATATTTCTAAAACATTTCCCGTCAATCAAGTATGAAGTCTAAAAACATTGTAGCTTCCGAAAAAATTAATTAATTGAGTCATTTTTTTTTCACCCATAGGGGTAACTCTATTGAAAATGGTTCTTTTATTCAAACTAGTTTAATTTATTAAAATTAATAAAAAAACTAACTAATATAATATCTATATCTATGGTTTTTTATACGATCAAATGAACATTGTGAGTCGGTCGTGTACTTTTGAATTTTCGACTTTTTTTTTAGTTATTATCTATACGATTCGGGTGTATTACCTACCTAAAATTGGAATAATGTCTTACTTTTTTTGTGCGGCTTACCGTTTCATAAATATCTCAAAGAATAAATTGATTTGCTAAATAAACCTGAAAAATAAGCAGTTTATTATAAACATTATGTATAGATTAGTGCATTTAGTTAGTTACGGAAGCGAACAAAATAAACAAGAGTTTAATGTAATCGATTACTGTTATGATTACATGAGTATTAAAGTACATAAATATAGATGAAAAATGTACGCCACCGAATGTTTAATTGAAATCATGGGGTTTCCAAGAGTTGCACTGTTTTTCACGTTTTTATTGGTGATGGAATTTGCGTCTGCATATCACTTTTATTATTTGAGAAATGTACCAGGTATGTATATGTATTTTTATAATTCTCATTAATATAATATTTGATTATTTTAATCAGTACAGTCGCGGAATGTAATGATTAAATAACTTTTATTTGCATAGCCCATGTGATAAGGTGTCATTCGGGCATGGAATGTTTTTGACAATTTCGTAACCTTTACCTTCCGCGACTGCGTGCCGTTGCTTTTCTTTAAATAAGATAAAATTAGCAGAATACCTTGAGCCACCAGCCCGCACTGGGCCACCACGCGGGCCCAGCCGCTTGGTACATTACGGTCTGCTCCCTCTCACTTAGAGGAAGCCGGTGTCCCAAGAGTAGAAACATTAGAATGATTATGAAGTACTTGAATCTATGAAACTATTTTTTTTACAAAGGCATATATCCTGGTGTAGGGGAAAATTGTATACAAAGAAGTAGATAGTCAGCAGTTTTGTCTCGTTTCCAGAATGTTCCACTGATCTGATGTGCATAGAAGAATACGGTTCAGGCTGTTACTGTCTCTACGGGAGTTGCCAGTGCTACAGTGTTGCTTGAAGACAAGACAGTTAAAGGTGCAACTAGATTGCGGTGCCATCGACCGTTCAGATTATTCCAGTGTGGTGCACCTGGCACCCTAATTACGTAACACACTTTCAACCAAAATCTAAATAATTTTGAAGGATGTTGCCAATCCATTGCTTTATTTGTTCAAAAAAATTGTCTGCTTAACAACGTAATGAACGCAATGACTGCTGTTGAACTGTCAAAATGAAAACTATTGCTGCTGTTTGTGTTACGCAATTACACAGCTGATCATGTTTATCGATCTACCATCGATTATGTTTTACGACAAATAAACTTGATTGGTCCACATCGATTAACCGCAATCTAGTAGCTCCTTAATCTTGTACGGAAATAACGGAAACAATAATAGTTGTTTACGATTAGTTTATTATTTCATAAAAAGTTCGTAATAAAATTAGTTTTATCAAACTTGTTTTTAGTCTTATTATTTTATACCTAGTTCTTATTATTTTTTATTTTTTCAGAAAAAGGCTTACAGTTTAAGTTCCTATTTAAATTGGGTGAACCCAGTTCCGATGAAAGTCAGAATTATGGTGAGGAAAAATACAGTGTTCAGCAGAGACATTATTTTATTGAACAAAATAGGCCTCAACCGAAATATCTAAATTCTTTAATTAAACAAAATAGGCCTCAATCCAGATATAGCATTTCTGGTGTAAAACAAAATAGGCCTCAATCCAGATATGGCATTTCTGGTGTAAAACAAAATAGGCCTTAACCAAGATATCGACATTATGGTATCGGACAAAATAGGCCTAACCCAAGATATAGCAATTCCGGTGTAAAACAAATTAGGCCTCAACCAAGATATCGACTTTCTGGTATTGGACAATATAGAGCTCAACCAAGATACTTAGAACAAATTAGGCGTCAACCAAGATAAATAAATTTTGGTATTAGACAAAATATGCCTGAACCAAGTTATACAAATTCTGGTATTGGAAAATATAGACCTAAACCAAGATATCGACATTATGGTATCGGACAAAATAGGCCTCACCCAAGATATAGCAATTCCGGTGTAAAACAAATTAGGCCTCATCAAAGATATCGACATTCTGGTATTGGACAATATATATCTCAACCAAGATGTATAAATTCTGGTACAGAACAAATGAGGCATCAACCAAGTTATATAATTTCTGGTATTGAACAAAATAGACTACAACCTAGTCAAAACTCTGTTACTGGACAAAATATTGCTCAACCAAGATATCAAAATTCTGGTATTAAACAACAACGAAGATATCGAATTTCTGGTATTGGACAAACTAGGCTTCAGCCAAGATATCGAAATTCTGGTATTGAACAAAATAGCCACAACCAAGATATAGAAATGCTTGTATTAAAAAACACAGACAACAACCAAGATTTAGAAATACCTACTGGTAGATAGTTGTATAATAAATTAATAATACTAAAGAACACTAATAAAACTATATCGTTTCATGTAAAACCTATGGATATTATTTTTATAAAAAATATTAATAAACAGTCACAAGGATGCATGGATAACATTAATGTCAATTATTATTAATAATAAAGCTCCAGCTAATATACACAAAAGGTACGAACGATTGAAAGTTTTTGTACTTGTTTCCGACCACAATAAGCTGAAACGAAATCTACAATCAAGAATAATTAAGTTATTATCAAATCAAATCATTTATTTCTTTGCAAATATGGGTAAATAATTGGTACAAATGTCATAGAAGTTAGATCTCCATGTTCTGCCGTCTCATGGGCATGCAAATCATAATCACTTAATATAATTTTAGAGTAATAATTATAATTATAATTCCATTTTACAATTATTTGAATCACAACAAATAAAAATTAAAATGTCGTAATATTACATCAAATGTCACTGGCTACAATATTAAGTATGTCAATGGATGCAATACAAGCATGTCAATTTAAATAAGTAAAAATAAGAAAAATAAATAATTTTGTTAAAAAGTCCAATCACATTTTAATTTTAATTATTGTTGCAAAGTGCATGTCAAGAATAAATAAACTGAAAACAAGATGAGTACGAAGAAGTCAGTCAAAAAGTCATTTAAAATTGCAACACCATCGATACTTAGATCCCACAGATTTTCCGATAGGAACTCCGAGAACGATCCATGGATCCGATCAATGGAGTACCTTTAGATTATTGTTGATGTCACTTTCGTAACCCACGATAATATGTGGAGAGACGTGCTCAGCAAAAATGATGCCGGTTATTGTGACGGCCTGACAGCGAAGAGCCTCGTCATGCCGAATGCGGCTGAATGAAATGCTGTAGAAGGTAGTCTACCAAACTGCAGGTGGCTTGAGACTATTTAAGGAATAATTTTGATGTAAATATAATATCGATCGCCTTTGTCTAAGCCTACGGAGAATGACAGAAGAACAGAAGCAGTTTGCATGCTTTTTGCAGTTTATCGGTTATCGTTCATTTATAGTTACGACAAATGTTATTAAATATTATAAGTCGCAACTATTTTTTTTTATAAATATGTTAAGTGGAGTTGTTTAAAGGTCACACACTTATCAAACCGGAAAGGGATTGGCACCGTATCAACTCGAGCCGTTCAGTATTCTTTGTTATGAAACTCCCTACTGCAACGCACACTAATCGGAATCGTATCGCAATTGCCTCGCCTCGGGACAAGATCACGAACCGCGGTGCGATGCGTTACGGCTCATCGTCCCCGCGCTTACGGCTCGTCGTCCCCTCGCTTACGTCTCTTCGTACCCGAGCTTACGTCTCTTCGTCCACCCTTGCCCCTCTCACCCTTCCGGCCTGCCTGCTGCACCATCAACCAGTGTACGGTGCCGATCTCTTTCCGATTTGAAACGTGTGCTATTTAATATGACGAACCTAAGATATATAATTTTACCAAGACTGGTTGTAAGACTTTTGGGCACCTGACTGGGTAGTCAGGTAACGGTAGGTGTAACGGCTGTCAAAGATCTACGAATGGCAGACAAACGGCTTAACGTGCTTTCCGAGGCACAGAGGGGTCTCGATATGTAATTAATGGTAACCCATCATCGAATCGACCGCGGCAAGCGCAGCTTAACCTTTGATCGACCTGTGCGGCTATTATTATTTAGCCTCGAGAGCCAACTCCTGCATCATCGAAGTACTTACAATACCGTCGATCGACCGTGGTCTGGTTGCAAGCAGCTAATAACACACATAAGCATCAATGTACATTATGTATGTAGGTACTCAAAATTTAGCAACATAACGCAACTGAACTCAATATAATTAAACAGCATAATCCTAATAAAAATAAGACAATTTAAAAGAACAATAAGGACCTTGGCATGACAATCGCTTCACGAAAACCGTTCGGTGGGAAACGTTTGCGAAATAACACTTAAGAATCGCTCGAATCTAAGGTGTCGACGCACAGATGAGTGAAAATGCTGCGGTTCGAACGTTGCGTTTTGATTCACACAGTTACCATGCTGTAATTGCAATTGTCGGGCGAGTTATGGGCGGAACATTATGATACGCAATGAACGGTTAAAATATATCTGTCTCGTATTTAATTTTGCTGATGACCTGTTGAAGAATTGACTGACCTTTAAGAGATAAAATATCTTTTGATCAATGATAATGTCAGTGGCTTGATGATTGCATAAAATTGTTGCAATTTTACAAGTGTACCCTAGTACAACCCGGGCTGTTACCAAGGAATCCATTTCTTAGTAACAAAAAAAAAAAAAAAGCCCGGCGTTAGGAGGTTGGCGGTGTGATACCCCCGTGTCTCGGACAGCACGTCAAGCCGTTGGTCCTGCGACTGATTTACCTCCGGTCGTGTCGGATTGCCGTCCCGTCCCATCGGACCATAAGAGTGAGGGAAGCACTTATTAATTCAACGCGAAACTACAAATAATTGAAGCTAGAAATTCATCTGAAATACATTTATTTTGGCTTCAATTATGAAGCCAAAATAAATGTATTAATGTATTGTTTGTATTGTAATGTATTGTTTGATTAAAGGCTCCCAGATATTAATTTGGCAGCCTTTAATCAAACAAAACAAGAAATAACTAAGGAAGTAATTATAAAGTCTCTGAGCTTCCGAATATAATACATATACTTATCCACTAGTACATAATTAAAACACTTCCGAGATAATAGAACTATGAAACTATAAATTGTTATCTGTTAAACGAATATTAGTCATGGGAACCCTGTAACTGCTCATTTTGAGAGCATAATGACACCATACAGTACAGAAATAGTTCTCACACATTTAAATAATGTGCTTATTATCATTTAAGATACTGCTTCTTGCTATCATATCCGCAATAAATCACAGAACATGAAACTGTTGTTTGCAGTATGTAGATGCATTCTAATCCGAGAGTAGAACGGCGAATATGCGATCGATTCCCGAAACATTGATTAAGGATATTTAGAAAAATGCCACGGATGCCGCTATCGACGTGGCCACCTACGGTACCCTAATCCAGTAACACACTTTAAGGGGTTTACCTACATGGCCTAGAGCGCGGTCACTGTCGGACTGCATAGAAAAGAAAGAGAAGCGCGATGACACAACACTGGTAATTTATTGCAAAATATGAAGTAATTATTTAATTATAAAAAATCAATTATTTAGACTAAAAACTTAAAACACTAGTACTTTAGTATGTCGCGTGTAGTATAATCTGATAAAAATCAGAATGATTGTACGTATATTAGTATGGTTCTTATTGTAAAAAGAAAGTTTTTAGACGTATCTTCATGATTTTTTTCTATCGTATCAAATAAGTTGTATTATGTTTTCAACACACTATCTAACTAGCATACTTATATCCTACAGAATATATTTTTCTGATTTTGTTAACTGTAGTCGATCATACACTTTTATTGTTTCTAAAAATTTGTCGGCTCAACAACGTAAATAACGCAATGAACGTTATTGAACTGTCAAAATGAAAGTCATTGCTAAGAGTCTGACGTCACATAGCCCCCCCCCCCTACCCACATTCACTACTTACACAAAGCTCATAAACTACGATTAACTAGGTCTTTCTAATGAATCTCTTTGCAACGAACGAAAGACCTTGGCAGAAATGTTCTAATCAGCATGCTAGGCAGGTGGACCCTTGTTTCTACTTATGTCATCAGTGTAAGTTTCTATAAACAGTGTTGTTGTTTGATTTGATAGTCATTGATGCCTTTTATTGCAAGCAACTAAGTTTAAAACTTTCAAAAGATTCAATTACTTTCTATCATTAATTAAATCTTTGAGATGATCTTGATGATCTTTGATATGATCTTGATGATCTTTGTGATGTTTCCTAGAGTTACAACACCCTACGTCCCATGGGACGCCGCGGTGTTGTAACTCTGGCATACCCGAAACAAACCAGCTGATCAGGCAGCTAACAATCCCAGAGCAGCCATTCTCTTCCATCAACTTTGTACACACACTAGTAAACTACTTAAGACCTTTCTTAATAACTCATACTCAAAATCAGCCAGTCCCGCAATGCCAACCCTACTCGAGATCCCCCCAAATCCGTCAATGTAATACCACTAGAGCTCGACGACGCTAGTATGGGTAAGAATGCCATATACTTAATTTAAGAACCCTGAAACTACAGGAAATGTCATTTTTTCAGATCCAGAAGTAAGTGTTTCCCTCATAATGGTTGTACAACATGGAAAAAGAGACGAAGAAATCTTCAGCCATGCCCATAGGTAAATGTATACTCTTACTCAAATAGAGTCACGTTAATGATGTCAATTGAACCAACTTACGGCATAATCAAGTAATAGACATTACTATTCAACGTTAGATGACCCCGCCTAGCTGTTTCGAATATTACGCGCAAACAAAACTACAAATTAAAGCTAATCACGCGTTTGAAGACGCGTTAAATACATAGGTATGTGGGATAAAGTTATGTATATAGAGCGTGGACTATTTATGACATAAACATTAAATCTTAGAGAGCATGTGTTATTATATAATACTAGCTTCTGCCCGCGACTTCGTCCGCGTGAAATTTCTTGTTACTCCGGCCCACCCCGTCGCATCGCATCGCCTGCCCGTGCTATTACTTCTTTTTGCTTAGCGTTCTTTCTGACTTTTTTTCTTTTTGCTCGGTTCCTAAAGGTCATAGCGTGATGTTAAATAGCCTATAGCCTTTCTCAAGAATTGGGCTATCAAATGCAAAAAGAATTTTTCAAATCCGACTGGTGGTTCCAGAGATTAGCGCGTTCAACCAAACAAACAAACAAACTCTTCAGCTTTATAATATTATATAGTACAGATTTGTTGTTGTTGTTGTTGTATTGAAGTTGTTACCATATGTAAACCTCTGCCTAATCCTTGAGGGATTATAGGCGTGATGTTACATATTGTTAAGTTATCTCTAAAAAAATAAATGACTAAAATAATAAATTGCTCATCCACGATTTAAAGGCAAAAGCAGAAAGACCTAGGTTCATTGGCATCTTTTCTCATCAGCCTGGCCATCAGTCGAAAATCGGTTAATTTCGTTGTTCATTTTGTTGTTTGTTGCAATAATTGCATACACAAACCATTAATACACACATTTATTTAAACCTAAGCTATCAGAAATCATAAGAGAATCATGTGCTTTTTTTACTGATTATCCTTTAGGTCATCCACAACTTTTCAAAACGCTCATTAAAAAGTCGCGACGTTCACGCCTAGTGCGGAACTTGGAAGCCTATTACGAAAACTTTATCGCGGCCTATCGATAATAGAGCAAACGATCGACAGTCCCACGACGCACGCGCCGTGCTATTATTATTGTTATGCTACAAGGAGAAATTTCTATTAATTGATAACAGTAACAAAAGAGTAACGGTGGAGTTTCTTGCCCATTCTTCTCAATACGAAAACTACCCTTTGGAAGGGGTGACTAGAATCAATTCTATTTTATTGTAATTTTTGACGTTCAAAAGTGCCTTCTATGTGCCTATTTCAAATAAATGCTTTGACTTCGACTTTGAATATTTCAGCAAATATTATGATCACTAGTGACTTTCGGAAAGAAAATAATTTCGTGCTATTTAAAGCGTCGACAGCTTTACCACATCTTTCTATTTATGCATTTAGAATTGTTATGAAATTGTTTATCTTGATATTTCTGGTCCTTCGCATTTAAGAAAGTGTGACGTGGAATTTCTTGATTCCCCGACCTATCGCATCGCATCGCATCGCCTGCCCGCGATATTACTTAATTTTCGCCTAGCATCCTTTCTGATTTGATTGCTCCTTGCGCGGATCCTAGCGTGATGTCAGATAGCCTGTAGCTTTCCTCAAGAGTGGGCCTCCAGTGGGCTATCAAATACAAAAATATTTTTTCATATTCCACTGGCCGTTCCAGAGATTAGCGCGTTCAAACCAACAAACAAACTCTTCAGCTGTATTAGTATATTACTAATTATAAGATTGTACTGTAACCTAAAGAAATCTAAGCCTGACAAAAACATACTATTTAAGTATTTGTTTACCTAAAAACATACCGGTAGTTAGCATGCAATTTCCTGATTGCATTATTTATTTAAAGTGGTTTTTTCTCCAAATTAGTCGGACATACATAATAAACACTTTATTTGGCGTGAAATTATTTTCGGTTGGGTTTACCCTCATTGCTAGGTGTTGTGACTGTGAACTTACAACTTAATTTTTGGCGTAGATAATGTAAAAAGATAGTATCTGTTCTTGCTGTTGTTTTATAAGAAGACGTGTTGTTTGTGTGGGTGCATTAAACATTCACTATGGTTCAGCAATATGAGGTGATATCCGTACGCAAAATACGCGCATTGACGTTGAGTTGCGGACACCAGCCCGTATTACCTATTACCTATGAGGTGATATGGCTCCAGTGACTGCCGCTGAAACTATTGACCCACATAAAAGTAGGCGGCCATACTCTCACAGATAATGTGAGAATATAGACTCGACCTGTCGGTATTGCAAAAATTATACTTCTGAAAAGCTCCATAAATATTAGATCCAAGAGGTATAAAGAGCGGGCCAATTCAGAAAAAAAAATCCAGAGAACATAGACCATGGGTTCTCAAGATTGGCGATAACGCCCCATTGTGGGCGTTTGAGACTTTCAGGGGGCAGCAGAAGACCCAGATAAAATTATATATCCTATCTTAGTCGTAAGATAATATATTGCAATATATAATATTGCTCATTTGAATATAATCGTGGCAATATCTGTTTAGGATTCGCGACAGATGGTAAGTAAAAAAATTGGGGTGCTCCAAAAAATATATATTCTGAAAGTGGGCAAAATATGGTTGATAACCTGTGATACAGACCAAAATACTAATAAATCATGTGGCTATAGTTGCTGCAGAAAATTCAGTTTACGTGAACAAACTGCTTGTGTTTAAAATAAGCCGCAGCGTAAGGTTACGCTGCAAATAATTTCCACATGACCCAACCTGAAACCAACCAACTTAGGTCCAGAAATTCAAACTAGTTTCAGAAAGATCAAACTGCAACGGCGTCCGACAAAGACTATAAAATTATACAGCATGTTGTAAACCAGTAATTTTGTAGGTATAATTATAATATAAGCCGCCCCTGCCGTCTACAGGTGACTCAGGTCATGTTACATAACACAAGTAGCCAAGGCCTGACTGGTGATGATGAATGGCGACATGCAGCGTCAGTAAAAGGGCACGTACCTTTACAGTGTGACGTTTGACACATAGCGGTAACGGAGTCATTGATTGTCACGTCCCTAGTCTTGCGAAGAGCGCGTGGTACCTACGAGTTACTAAAGAATTGAATCGTGTTTGATCATCATGTATAATAACCAGAGATCGGAATTAGGTGTGTGAAAATACCTAAAAATTGCAGCGGGACATATTTTGTATTTTACCGGTTTAGTTTCGGTTTTTTTGTTGTACATGTTCCTTACCTTTGAAATACCGAGCTATAAACATTTACAAGCTGCTAATACAGTTCTAAATTAATTTTTGTTTTGTACTTTTCCGGTTAAAATTCAGTTTTTTTTAAACTAAAACTGTATTACAGTTTGCAGATGTGTAAAATTCGGTGTTTCAGACGTACAGAACAAGTAGAACTAAAAATCCGAATTTGAACCGGAAAAGTTCAAAACAAAAATTAATTTAAAACTGTATTAGCAGCTTGCTAATGTTTATAGTTTGGTTTTTCAAAGGTAAAGAACATGTAAAACAAAAAACCGAAACTAAACCGGTAAAATTCAAAACCGGTTAACTTAAGTGGTTGTAACAGCTCTATGTTATGTCTCGCTGTAAACTTTAGGTATTTTCACACACCTAATTCCGATCTCTGATAATAACAATACAGAGAGCAGTGCGGAAAGCAGAGGTGGACCAGTGGTAACGGCCGCGACTTACGAGTCGTAAGTCATAGGTTCGAACCCTCACAGGCACTTTGCTTTGTGTAAATTATTTCATCACCACTGCTCTCAAAACGGTGAAGGAAAACATCGTGAAGAAACCGGCATGTCCTGGAACCAAAAATTCGAAAACATGTGACATCTACCAACCCGCACTGGGCCCGCGTGGTGGATTACGGCCCACTTCCTCTCACTGGGAAGAGGCCTGCGTCCCAGCAGTGGGAATGTTAAGCTGATTATGTTTATGCTACAGATCAACACGCTATTCTATTACTGCAAGCTTAATAGGTAATACGGGCTGGTGTCCGCAACTCCATGTCAATGCGCGTATTTTGCGTTCGTATACGTGTATTTATATTAACCTGTTTTTACCACTTTTCAATTATTAATAGTTAAAAACTATTATTGGAGCAAAAACAGGCTTTTATTGTAGTCATAACATGAATAAAATAACTGATAGAACTTGACGAACGCGACGTATTATATAGAGAAACTTGAATCAAGTTGCCTTGAGTTGATTTAAATTAATAGCATCCTCAATAAAAAATTATGCAATTTGACAGCAGTTATTTATTAAAATAATTGATTAATAGGCATAATCTATGTATGTGTATTTTTTTTTTTTATTTGTTTTGAAGGCTGTACGGGATATATACCCTTATTATGCACGCCAGTGTATTGAACTTTAATATTGTAATTCAAATGAATCCCAATACCTATTACACAAAAACGATTCATGTCATTGGGACATAAATCATTTTTGATTTCTGCACTCGAAATAAATTTTGTTTCGTAACCTATTGATTTTGTCATTTTTGCAGATGTGTCATCGTTAATCCCCCAAATAAATTAAAGCAAGGATAAAAATAACTGAAAAATATAAGAAAAAAGTGTCTTCATTTGTTTTTGGCTAGGCCACGGTAGCTGAGCTGACTGTCTAGGATGCGCCAGACGTTCAATAATATCGCCATACGTGCATGCTTTGCCATGCCAATTTGAAGTGGCGTAGCACTTCACCGCATTTTATTTGCAAAATAAAATTCTGTTCTATTCTATTCTATTCTATTCTATTCTATTCTATTCTATTCAGATTAGTAATCTTTTATTTTCGTGATTTCTTTTGCTTAAACAGCCATATTTTCCGCATATTGGAGACTGGGTAATAATCCTATTATAAAATCAGCCTATGATATTCCCACTGCTGGGAAACAGGCCTCTTCTTGGTGAGAGAGAATGAGCCGTAATTTACCACGCGGGCCCAGTACGGGTTGGTAAATGTCATATCTCCGAATTTCTTGGTTCTAGAACATGCCGGTTTCCTCACGATATTTTCCTTCAACGTTTTCAGAGCAGTGGTGATGAAAAAAGTAAATCGCCTTTCTAGGCTCGAACCTACGACCTGCAACTAGTAACTCGAGGCCATTACCACTGAGCTACCACTGCTCTATAGTATAACCTTAATGTATGATATTAACAGTTAACTGGAAAATGTTGTTACAGTGCTCATTTTGTCAATCCTTCCCTTTAAAAGTCTTCAAATTATTTTTCTTACTGTCAGTAGATTTCCACTACATCGAGCTGATGTCATTCAATTTCAGAATCTAGACTATTATTATTACTTATGCTAATGCACGACCCCGCCCATATTTATCTTACATTTATTTAACGAAAATCTCTATAAGGATGACTGCAGTCCACCTTGACATAAAATGCCTTCTCAAATTTTTCGAAAAATACCAAATTATTGCATAACGCATTTTATTTGTCTGCTCCAATGACAAGTCTAGCGATTTAGTATAAGATCAGGGTCTTTTTTATGTCTGTTGTGTATATTATGTATATATATGTCACGAGGTTAAAACTTTGCATTATAAATAATCGTTAAACTACATAGGTCCATCATCCAGTGCTGAAATTTAAAAAAATCAGCACAAAACATGCAGATATCATTTAGGTATTTTGAGAGATAAGTACAAAAGAGTTAGAAAATTATTTAGAAGTAATTAATTCCATATTTACGTAACTAAAATCTGAAACAGTAGGTACGATTAACGAGTAGGTAATAAATTAACCAAAACTATCTTACCCAATGTAGGTAACATAATTAATTACACACCAAATTCATTATCCAATTACGAAACCCTACAAATCTAGGAATGGAACTAATTAAAACACAGACATGCATTTGTTTATCATACCGCATAAGTGGCTTGTAGACTGCAACTTGTTGCAAGCGTAGGCTGCGATGTAGTTTAAGCAAGCACCCGAGTACCCGTAGACACTATCATTTCACCCGTTGTAAACATAGACTTATGAAGCATGACGTTTCAGACAAGTGACAATGAAACATGGTATACACTTTATGTAGGATATCGAAATAAATCTAGCCAAATAATACTAATGCAGTTGACTGATTGTCTTTGAGTTGTAGATATATAAGCACCTCATTATCCGCAATTTGTATCGAATCTACCTACCGAAACTAAGATGACACTTGAAAAGTTTTTGAAAGTTAGACCGTTCTATAGAAATAGTAAAATATTTCTCATGAACATTATTGACAAAATAAAGCAGTGTTACAAATTAATATCATTTAAATATCCAGCGTTGTAGCTTTAACAATATAAACAATGCTTTAAAAACGGTGAAGGAAAACATCGTGAGGAAACCGGCATGTCCTTGAACCAAAAATTCGAAGACATGTGACATCTACCAACCCACACTGGGCCCTCGTGCCAGTCCCTCGTGCCCTCGTGCCAGTCCCTCTCGTAGAGAGGAGGAGAATATTCTTGCCAGCAGTGGGAATATTATAGACTGATTATGCTCATGTATCAGCTTTAATACGTAAAAGTAAAATTACTCGATGGTATAGACAAAGATAACGATGACAGAAAAGTCAAAAGTATTGGATGGGCATAATTAAACTACTGTCAATCGTGCTGAAAGCCGTTGTATAAATACGAAACCCTTTGATAGCTATGGGCTCTCGGCGGTGTTGACAGTTAAACAACATCTATTGCGATATTTATTCTGTTGAGCAGACAAATTTTTCGAACACATGAATCAATGGATTAGCATTACCTTAAAAATCATTTAGATTATAATTGAAAGTGTGTTGTGCAATTAGGGAGCTGATATACAGCCTTGGAATTCAGCCAATTGGATTATGAGAGGGACGAATGACCAGCATTTGAAAGTCATAGTAATAGAACAGACGACACATCTTCCTAAATTCTATAATCCGTGTTGCTGTCTCTAAACTGTCCGATGTTGTGATCGACTCCAAGATAGCTATTACTCATTTACTTACTTAACATCTGGTTAACAAGCAAAAGCTCTTGTTGTAGTAACTATAAATTAGAATTTTGACGGAATCATGGTGGTTGATATTGACAACGTGTTTATAAGACATGTGATGAACGGATATAAGAATATGAAGAAACGTTGCATAATGGCATGAACGTAATAATTCTAAACAAAACAAAAGACACACAAAAGCAGCAGAAGAAAAAAAATAGAGAGTACACTACACTCTAGCAGTTTATGATTATACGCTGAAGATTTAAGAGTGTAATTGGAATTTCTTGGCCGTACTTCTCCTTAAAGATCTTTGTTTTGGAATGGGTAACTAACTTAACTTTTTGACTAACTGACCGACTCTTTGACAATTCAAAATTGCCTGTAAATGGTTTAATTGAAATAAATGCTTTGAGTTTGAGTAAATAATAGCTTCTGCTTGCTTATTTATACAAGCAGACAAATCAAAGTCAAGTCAAAACCTAAGGCTAGGTAATTTTACAACAGCGCTATCCCATTTAGTATATCTATAGAATGAACGGTTGCAAGCCCATCATAAGTGCTTCAATCCAATTCCATAAGTGATTGAATGCTAAGAAAAACCCTATGTCATTATCAAGTACGTGCCCTACGTTTCATTTAATCGCGCCCGTCACCCAGAGGTAAAGTTGAAAGTCTCTTGCTAGTCAACCTTGTGCTTCACGTCCAACTAGGGCGTGCCCTACGAGATATTGCGGTTATAATAGAGGCTACGATTGAACATCCGCTAAACGAAACGGCATGTCTTTTCATCAATCTCTTACCTATCCGAATTTCGATTTGCCTGGCTTTACACCCATCTTGATTTTCTTCCATTTTTCTCTATCAGGCATGTCTACCATATTTCTCTATCAATATATCAGTGTAACGCTCTCTCTCAATTGTCATCCAATTACTGAAATAATCTTTGTTTTCTTTTGTCAGTCTATTTATGACTAGCTTCAGCCCGCGGCTTCACCCCATGGGTGTTGGAAATTATCCCATAGGAACGTGCAACCGGGACATAAAATAGCCTATGTCCTTTCCCAGGATGCCATCTATCTCCTTGCCACATTTTATCCAAATCCGTATAGTGGTTTAGATGTGAAAAGGTAGCATACAGACAATTAAATATTAGTATACATTATAAATTTGTTTAAATTCAAAGTTTTTTGGGGTGTGTCAATTATATAATTTTCTTCTATCACAACATACTTTAATTACTAAAGCTGATTAAGTCATTATTACAAGTGCTGAGTTGCTTAGCTCATTAGCGTCATAAAAACGCCCTCCAATGAAATAGCCGAAATCCTGTAATAATGATAACACTGCACACTGCATGAAACTGCAAATATATGCTAATGTAACTGTAATTTTATTGTATGTAACTGATATGCATGTTTTGCATGCGCAAACATGAAACGAACATTTGTATTCTTAGTCACGAGTCATTAGAAAAAGAATCGATTGTTCAGAACCTTGTAACGATAGTCATCTCACTGGTCTAATGAATTTATTTATTTCCTGAATTATCTTTTTTTTATTATAAGCAGAGATCGGAATTGGGTGTGTGAAAATACCTAAAGTTTGCAGCGAGACATAACATAGAGCTGTTGCAACCACTTAAGTTAACCGGTTTTGAATTTTACCGGTTTAGTTTCGGTTTTTTGTTTTACATGTTCTTTACCTTTGAAAAACCGAACTATAAACATTAGCAAGCTGCTAATACAGTTTTAAATTAAATTTGTTTTGAACTTTTCTGGTTCAAATTCGGTTTTTTAATTCTACTTGTTCTGTACGTCTGAAACACCGAATTTTACATATCTGCAAGCTGTAATACAGTTTTAGTTTTTTTTTTTTAAACCGAATTTTAACCAGAGAAGTACAAAACAAAAATTAATTTAGAACTGTATTAGCAGCTTGTAACTCCATATTATGTCCCGCTGCAAACTTTAGATATTTTCACACACCCAATTCCGATCTCTGATTATAAGCGATACGGAGGAATGAGGAAAATGTCGTTTTGAGAATGAATGTGGCTGGTTTTAAGAGAGGTATACCAAAGAAATGATGGATAGACTGAGTGAATGATGATATGGTTAGAAAGGGGTGCCTATCAAGATGACGCCTAATAGATAAGTATGGAACAAGACATGTTACGCCGACGCCAAAAAAAAATTGAATAAGAGCAAGAGAATAATGACGAATAACCTTTTTATTGGCAAGATCCCATGTTTTTGAACAGTGACTTCCAACAAGCAACGCAAACAATGAATTTTTGCATAATCTGTTGTAAGCTTTAGGATAACCTACTTGATTCACTCAATCTGCAATTTAATACCTAAAATTACGTATAGGGTATATCCCAAAAAACATTTTGTATAATATTGTGTATGCAGTTTGTGGCCATTCTTTTATTTACTTACAGATGTCTCAATTCTGCTCTTCACCTCTAATTGAATGTTTTCAAGGACTCTTCTCATCAAAATGATCAACTTCGTGTCAAAATTATTATCTATCTATATATTTACTTACAGATGTCTTAATTCTGCTCTTCACCTCTAATTGAATGTCTTCAAGGACTCTTTTCAAAATGATCCTCTTCGTGTCAAAATGATTAACTATCTATATAATTTACTTACAGATGTCTCAATTCTGCTCTTCACCTCTAATTGGATGTCTTCAAGGACTGTCTTTAAAATGATCCACTTCGTGTCAAAATTATTAACTAGCCATACATTTCTTCGATGTTAAAATGAGACTGAAACGTAACGTTTATTTTTGAAATTTCAGTGTAGGCTTCTATATTTCAGTAATCTTAATAGTTACTATGACTACATTTTCAAAGCAATCCAATGTACGCCAATTAGTCGGCGAAATATTTTAGCGAATAAACAGAATGTGTTAGAATGATCATTATCTTTCGTAATTACACCATCTTAATACTTTTACATTTACTGCCTCACACGTTAATATCTAAACTAATAACCAACTAAACACATAATCCACTCAATTGAATGATTAGAATATTCACCTCATTTATAAAAACAAAAATTATTCAAGAAAAGTCCAAGGATTACATTCAATACAAGTTAAATCAGACGAAAAATGTATAGAACAACCGACTACGTATCCACTAGACTGCAACACACAAGCCAAACATGACCACAGCAACCTTGAAGTCTTACAAAGGAAAAGCATTCACAGATCGCCATTAGATTATTACGTTAATTATATTTAAATTATATCATTGCTAGCGAACCGGTCGCCACGAATCTCGATGTAGACAGATATAGAGCATTTCGGCTCGCTCGATTCCGAACCCCCTCAAAAGCGAAAGTGTAACATGGTCCTATAGAGTGCCGCCATTTTTTTTCTTCGCTCGGCCGCTCTTACCGCATATATATAGCGAAGCTACGAACGATCACGCATCATTCGCATTCAGGACTTCGCTGACTTCAGTGCAACCTAATAGTGCAGCATCATGAGGCACATGGTGTGTTCGAACTTTATAATACTCAAAATTACAAAAATAATTAAGTGACAGTGCAAATAATAATTAAAAACCCGTAGGGTTGTGACAGTGCCTGGATATGCAAAACCCCCTTGTCCCACTTTTATAATTTTACGCAACAAGGAAATTGCGTACTTAGTGTGTAGTTGTCTGTGCCGATGTTAACTCGACCACTCATTAAAACAACGAGCCTCGAAGCATATTTGCACCAGATAATTAGTCAACTGCGATAATAACTTTCAATTCTATTCTTAAAATTACAATCGTTCCAGTTTTTGATACTAATCTCTGCCCTTTTGTTAACAGCTCGTGGCCGCCAGTCTGGTGGCTCTCTTGGCCTTCGCTTACGCCGAAGAAGCCAAGGCAGCAGAAAAAGAAGTGGCAGTGACCGATAACAAGGAAGCTGCGGCAGAAGACAAGAAGCACGATAAGAGAGGAGTGTACGACATCGGACTTGGCTATGGACACGGTGGTGGTCAAGGAGGATTCGGAGGTGGTTTCGGCGGTGGTTACGATGGTGGCTTTGGCGGAGGTTACGGTGGTCATGACACTCACTCTCACAAAACAATCACTGTGGTCAAGAACGTCGCTGTCCCCTACCCCGTAGAGAAGCGCATTCCTTACCCAGTGGAAAGGAAGGTTCCCGTACCTGTAAAGGTGCACGTTCCCCAACCCTACCCTGTCGTCAAACACGTCCCTTACCCAGTCAAGGAGATCGTAAAGGTACCAGTACATGTGCCCCAACCCTACCCAGTTGAAAAGAAGGTGCCCTACCCCGTCCATGTGCCCGTAGACAGGCCCTACCCCGTCAAGGTGTACGTACCACAGCCCTACCCCGTTGAGAAGAAGATCCACGTCCCTGTCAAGGTTCATGTTCCCGCTCCTTACCCAGTTGAGAAGAAGGTACCTTACCCCGTAAAGGTCCCCGTACATGTGCCCCAACCCTACCCCGTGTACAAGGAAGTGCCCTACCCCGTCAAGGTTCCCGTCGACAGGCCTTACCCCGTGCATATCCCCAAGCCTGTGCCTTACCCAGTTGAGAAGGCCGTACCCTACCCCGTTGAAAAGCGTGTCCCCTACCCCGTCAAGGTTCCCGTCGACAGGCCTTACCCCGTGCATGTTGAGAAACCCGTGCCCTACCCCGTCAAGGTGCCCTACCCAGCGCCCTACCCCGTTGAGAAACTCGTCCCATACCCAGTAGAGAAGAGGGTGCCCTACCCCGTCAAGGTCCCCGTCGACAGACCCTACCCCGTCCACATCGAGAAACACGTGCCAGTCCACATTGAGAAGCCCGTGCCTTACCCAGTGAAGGTACCAGTCCCCGTTGTTATCGGTCACGGACACGGCCACGGATATGGCCATCATGATGGCTACTAAAGGCTGCAGGGAGCAGTTACGTCTGAATGTGATACATAAATATAAGCTTAGCACTAATGCGAATGGGGGACGTGAAATACCCCGGCAATGGATAGTGGTCGTGTTACTAGATCCAAGGAACTCGTATTTCACGACCCACGATCGAGCGCACTGACCTAAATACTCTATTAGTCTACTTTTTTGTTATTTTTTTTTAATCGGTTGAAGTTACGTTTGAGTTTATGTACCTGTTATTGTAAGACGAAAAAATGATGTTTTTGAATTTCCCTTAATTTTGGATGAACGAACTGACTGTGAAAATAAATGGCTACGCCAATTATGATAAATATATCTGTTGTTTTAATTCGTCCATTGTCCCTGTGTAATTGGGCGTAACGTTATGGGTCTGTAAGTAAGTTTTACGAAATGCGAAATAATATGACCCAGATAGAAGCATCGCAAGCGGATAGCCGCTAGTTAAGCGTGTGACGAAACCTGGTACATTTTCACTCCTGACAATATACACGCAGTACGCGATCTTTGTTTTGCGTAATTCGCCGCGACATTACGCGAGCGTAATCTCACACGATTACAATTAACTACAATGTTCTATTACAATTTATTAGCGCACAGCAATCAATAACACAGAAACCTGTTACAGTCGTAGTAAGATCTCTATGATCATAAATCCATTGCATAAATTACCAATTCGTTGAGCATCAATAATTTGTCCAATTGCAGATTGATTACTAACTTAACGCTGATCTTTCAAAATCAGTTTTAGGTAGGTACTTGATTTACAACGCATGTTTTATGAGCATTAAGTATTGCAACATGTTATTACATGCGGTGGTTGTTTACTGTCAACATTACTGCGACAAAATGTACGCTCGGCGGGCATTGCGAAAATATAAGCCTCATTTTACGTAAGCTTTGTTTTTAAATGCTCGAAAACAATTCAATTGGTGTCAATAAAAGTACTTTTATGATGTTTTTGCGAAATAATTGGAGTTCAATTAGCATTGCGGTTTTGGTAAATGGTATTAAAAACTTTTAATGTAGTGGTGACATGGGAGACTGTGTGTAATGAGAAATATTTCTCATCCCACACACGTAGAAGTAATTTAAGTGGAATAAGTGACTAGTTATGTACTTATTCTCACTTGCGTGAGACATAATGCAACTTGACGATACAGTGTGCATTTTCACAGTATTTAAAATGATGTTAAGCGGCTTATGTGTTGAGATAAAATTGACAGGAAGTCTTTATGTAAGGAAATGTTGTCAGCTACATGATTTAATTTATTTTGGTTAGCCAACAACTATTTACACAAATCATTAACAGTAAATTAGTTAATATTACGTATGTAAGTGCAACAATTAATTATAGGCTAACACCGCATGCACCATTTTTGGTTTGACATAATTATATCTAAAAAGATTAGTTATAACTAAAATTATATTTGGTAATTCGTGTGTGACAATAATAACAAAAAATAATTCTACATTAAAATAACAGATTGATAACTATAGAGGTACAATAACAGTACTTAACATTAATAAATTCAAATAATAAATATCTCGATGATGCCACGTGAATCTCTGAGAATTCTTTCTCCTAACTCATAATAATGTGAAGATAGTAGGTATATATGTATATAGCCCTCGGTCCTAGCACGAGATAGCACGAGGTAGCCCTCGATCCTTGCACGAGGTAGCACGAGGTAGCCCTCGATCCTAGCACGAGGTAGCACGAGGTAGCCCTCGATCCTTGCACGATCTAGCACGAGGTAGCCCTCGATCCTAGCACGAGGTAGCACGAGGTAGCCCTCGATCCTAGCACGAGGTAGCACGAGGTAGCCCTCGATTCTAGCATGGATGACTTACTACTTACTGTATTCTCTAGAACTGTTCCAACATATACGACGAAGGCTAACAGAGGGGCAATTACCGTAATTTTAAGAAAGTTTACAGTCTGATCTTAGTCACAATCTATCAAAAAACCACTAATTTCCCTACAATTTTTGACAAGTGTTTTCACATTGCCTGTCGCTGAGAAGAAATTGCGACTTGAACGTTTTTGATTATTGGCATTGGGTCTTCTGATAATTTTAGATCACAAAAGATGTAAGTGAGTGCCCAATATCCTTTTAAAAACAAATCATCGATTTCTGGAATTTCTAATGGCTTTATTAAAACCAATGTCACCTCAGCTATTAGCCTAAAAAATAATAGTATCAAAAAGAATTTGTTGTTTCCATGAGCGATATTATTTAATTGGCTTTGAAAATGGAATATATGAATAATTAATTATGAATAAATTAATATATTGGCCATAACCCTGAAATTATCGCACACCAAATTCTAATAAAGACATAATAATAATATTTTTTTATTATGTAGATAAAATATCTATTAATACACTTAATTTCAGATCCGTTATGGACTATATATAATAAATGCATTCCTAATTGAAGTTGAGTGATAAATATAAGACCAATTACACTAATTAACTCTTTGATTGAGATTATTAATATCTAGTCGATTAGGTTCATCCAAGTCAATGTATTCAATTTTATGCAACTTAGCACTTAACATAAATAGTTATGAATTGCTACTGCGCTTCGTTATCGAAGAATTTTCTAAATATTAGTCATCGGAGCAGTTTTGATAATTTAGAATCGAAATTTATTGACTTCTTTTGTGATATCAAACAAACGTTGAATCGCTGATCGAGTGAAGCAACATTATTAATCATTACCTGACATTTAACTTTTTGACATATTACACATCGTTATTAACAGACGTAATTCTGAATTACGAGTATGTCTGTTTGTTTGTGAGCTTGAAGATTTGGAAAGGAATCAAGTCAAAGAAGAAGTAAAAAAGGCAGTGAAAGATATTATGATTAGAAAGCGGTGACTACTAAAATAGAGATGAATGAAAAAAGGAGACATGTTGCACTATCAACAAATACATTTTATAGAAGCAAGAGGATAGTGATGATGAAGAAGAGAACAAAACAAGACAGCTCACGAAATGACAGTTTGTGGAAATAACGCCAACAACAGAGAGGAAGAAATGTAGACCCCATATGTAAGAAAAGTGGATAAGAATTTGAGAAAATTGCTAGAGACAACCCAGAAGTGGTCATTATTCACATGTTCTCCGCTTATTTTCTGATAAAAAAATGGTTTTCAATGAGACAAGATTGGTAGCAGAGAACCAGAGAGCACCGGGTAGTTAGAAAAACAATTAAAAAGTAATTGTGTCTCGCGTGGATCTTTCATACGTTCCGTATACGAAGAGTTAAAAACACATCACACATAACATCACTCCTGACTGCAACCAACTATAGTACACCCACATTGCATTAAAACAAATATACGTTTTCCAATAGGTCCCTAACCAACGCAATTAAAACAGATAAAGTCGGGTGTAATAACTTATACGAAAAATGCACAACTGCACATATGAGTATGTTTTTTGCTGGTGGCGTTATTAAACTTAGCCTTTTCTTAATATCAACAGTCCACACCTTGTGTGGTGTATTATGGGGAAGGCAAAAAGATCATTCAAGGAATCTTTCAACTATCCAAAAATTTTTGACCTTTTACTACTGACAACCGTTACTAATAGATTTAATTATATTTGGCAGAACGGTGTAGTTTTGTTTATTTTTATTAACTATATGCCAATCGAAACGATAATTTACTTCAATCGACAAACCAGGGAACGATTATAAATAATTTAAAACTCCTATTGATGGCAATAGGAGTTTTCAATTATTTATTATCGTATGTTTCCTAAATGTGTGGTGATGGCACCACAGTCATCTAGGAAACATATGAGCAGAAAGCAGATCGCTGCTGCATATGCTCTGGATATAATAAATGATTTTATATCAACTAAGGGCAGGGGTAGAACACCCTGCTTAGCATGGGTGACATGTGTATGCGATCAAAAGATGAAGACCATGCCAATGTCTGATTTCATGAACTTGTACTCCTTAACCTTCAGAGACCAAGTCATCAAACGTTCTAGATCAGATTAAAAGATAATAAACCAAGGTAAGACTACGTTGCCGAAATGTTTTTGGATAAAACATACTCACCTTGAGAAAGTTTACTTAGAAACGATTTGATTTACAGTTTTGCAATCTAAGTATCATAAATAAGGATGTGAGGATACTGATAATGATGATGTGTATAAGAATCAACTGTTAAAACTATCCGATGATTACATGATTTTTAACTCTCTCTCTCTCTCTCTCTCTGGACATTTGCTTATAGGACCTATGTCCAGTAATGGCCTTCAGGATATTATGACCTATTCCAAAAAAAGGCTTTTTTGGGTATAGGTTTCCAACTGTTTTCATTTCACTTTCTACAGTCCACTATAAAGAACTATGAACTATTGCGCCAACCAACAATAAGCAATAATTAGTTAAAGGAATTTGTAGTAACACTCATACAACCCACACACTGACTGTCTTCGATAGAATTACCTGTTACAGCAATATTTAATTTATTTAAACTTTTCGCACAAAAAGGTGCAAACTTAATGCCTTAGGCATTCTCTACCAGTCAACCAAGGGTGGTGAAGAGTTTGGATGACAGGTGCTTTGATTGAGAAGAACAATTAGCGACAAACTGAGTTTGCTAACCGTCACCAACTTTAGTAATAATGCCAATAAATCATCTCCTACATCTGTTTGTTAGTAGTCTATGAGAAAGCCTTATTTCAGCATTAGATGTTTTCAGTTTACAATAAAAATAAGCTATGATGAAAGTTTCATTATTTCGAATTAATCATGTTTTCGAATTCTATGTAAGTTTGGGTGGTGAAATACCAACAAGCTTATTCAAAACCAAAAAAATCAAAAATGTAACTTGGAGAACTCATTAAAAATTCACAACATAACTGTTCTAATATCGGCTGAGGCCAGACGATTATGAAACGCAACATAAACTGGTTGTACACAGACAATCAGATAGCCCAGCATTATTAGACAGTGTGCCAATGCACTTACTAGGCGTCACACATCTGCAATCATGTGTGGCTCCTTCCAATATAGAGCTATTATACACTGGAGTAAACAATTTTTTGCTTAAAACGAGGCTGCCTTGTAGTCTTCATTAAGTTTAGAACCAAAGACAAATACACTTTCGAAAGGTCATTTTCTTGTCATCATAATTTTCTTGTCCTTGTCCCAATTCATTTGGGACCGACGCAGCATATAAAGGTGTATATAATATTATAACAATTGTTAAAAAAGGAGAAAACAATATTTACGAAAGTAAAACGCAATGGCATGTTGTTTAAAGACATGCCATTTGAAAATGTCATCAATTTATAAATTAATACAGACTTTTGAGTCTTTGGTCAACTGGATCCACACGAACTGGACCCACGGGATCACTCAACTCAATCACATTTTGAATAGGTCGACTGGACCCACTGCCCAATTTCATCATTAGTACAGTCATGGAGTAAAGCCGAATCTTTTAGTTTTATTTCTTTGAGAAAAAATATACTAATATTAATCAATTGGGTATTTACACTTACTTTTTATTTACTTATTTTTACTTACTGTCTGCAATGAGCTAAAAAGTAAACGACGAACGACGAAAAAACAATGACTGCATTGTGTTTTTTAACTTTGACTTATGTACCTGTGCTTCATCAAAGTCAACTAACCGTGGCAAACCCTAATCTAAACCCTCCTTTACCGCTATATAATTAAGCTGTTGCTAATCAGCATTCCTTACATTCTAGTTGTCTGAAATCTTACTTCTACTAACACAAGTATTTCTAGAAATTTTATAGATCGACTAGGTAGCTACTTATGTGTCTATTCGTTACCTAATCATAATTTCTATGTTATGTGTTTGACTTTCCTTTAAATGTCGTATAAGGTAACACAGAGGAATGTGGTGCAGGTATTCTTTGTAAAGAACTTGATATTAGTACTAATATTCCAAATGAGGTGGTAATGGGAATATCTCGTGGGCCTGTTCCTCATAGCCAGAGTTTTGTACGTAGTTGTTAAATAGCAAAAAGTAGAACGTGGCCATTCAGTGAGAGGAGGAAAAGTGTTTGACTGACTATGGTTGACATTTAAAAACTTAAATAGTCAATTTTAAACTAGTTTGAATAAAATTATACGAAGTAAACATTTCAATTTCACGTGTTGTTCATAGTAGGAATACTATAGTCAATAACTGCATTATTCCTACATAAAATAAATGAATGAAAGGTATATAAGATGAACCATTGAAAGTAGAAGTGACTGCTAGTAAATTCTGCTTTATACTAAAATTGCTTTATCTTTTACTAGAACCCCTTCACCACAATTTACTCATTCTTAGTTTATAATTAATTCATCTTAGAACGAAAATATGTTTATTTGCAGTAAGCATGACGCAAAGAAAGAACACAAATAAGAACAAATTGGGTAAAATATGCATCACATTCACATCCGCGCAAAACGTGCAAACTTACATTATACTATGTAATATACATGTAAAGAAAATATATTTTTAACACCCTTGCTCGTAAAGCTGATGTAATTCCACCGGTTTTAAATATGTAAAGAGGGTCATAACAAACGCGTGTGTTATCAAAGCAAATAGTTAAGTTATAGTCCATACAAATTCCATAACAGTATTATTTGCCATTTCAAATTTGGAACTGATCGCCGCCGCACGACTCCAGCTAGTAAGCAGCGCGCTGTTGCTATTCAAATTTCGAACTAGGTAATCGCCGCGCGGCGCCAGTCAGTAGGCAGCGCTGGCGCGCTGTTAAAATGGCGGGAAAGCAACAGTGTGCATTCACAGATTAAGTTTATTTAAAATTAAAAAAAAAATTACAACTAATGACGAATTACAAAGCTCTTCCGCCGCCTTTCAAGAAGTTTCGTCGTCTCCAACATTTACCCTAACACAAAACAATGACATTATGAATAGTAATAATAATAATAAAAACATAATTAAAAAACCAACTACAATTACGTATCATTTTAATAATTGTAATTTCACTAACTGTTTCAATAATTAAAAATGAACAAAATATAAAATGTTTTTCTTTTGTTTCCTCGCAAATGTGTTAAAAAACGTCGTACGATATACGTGCGTATTGGTTATAACATGCTCGGCTCAATTACGCCCTCGCCTTCGGCTCGGGCTGAAATTCCGCCTCGCATGTTATAACCATCTTAACGCACTAATATCGTAATGTACTATTCTTATTATCAGATTAATACTTTTTGGTCAGCACCAAAGAGTATATTTATGATATTTGTACGTGTGCAGAGAGAGAGAGATGTCAAGATGACATGGAAGATTGAAAAATAGATGTTTTGTTGTTAAATATTTTAATTAATAAATTTTATTTTATCGAGAATCGATAGGTGTAATATAACGTTTAAAATGTCGCTTCTTTAATTACAGGTATGTTTTATTTTATAAATACTTACATCTTTTAGTATTTTATTTAGTCATATTTAGATTATAAATAAATTTATTTAATTACAGCAACACATTTTGGTTTTATTGTTACACCAACGATAGGTGAGCAATTATCTTATTTACATACTTTACTTACTCTTAACTATCATGATAATAATATAATTAATACAATTATTTATCTATTTACCTTTTTTCGATACTTCTTATACTAATATGAAAATTACTCATGTGCCTTCAAATGAAACAGAGTAATATTGCTTGATAAAGTTCGTTTGAAAATTATTTCTAGCCAAGTAAATAAAGCACCTGCATCGCTGTCTACTGCCACGATGGTTTAGTAGTCGCTAGCACTACTGCTGAGCATGAGATCCTGGGTTCGATTCCCGGGTCGAGCAGTGTCATTTGGATTTCCATCTGGAATTTCTCAGTAGCAGCCCCGATTGTGGATTTGTGCCAGGTTGATTGCAATATGCTCGTCCCGTATTACAGGGGATTTAAACATATCTGGAGAAATATGGATGTAGTTAAGAGCACCACTGCCTACCCTTTGGGTAATACAGGCGTGATGTTATATTATTAACAAAATAATTCAAGCACAACATGATTGTTAATTACTTATAGCATTGGTCAACACATGATTGTTAATTACTTATAGCATTGGTCAACATGCGTTATACCAATTGTATATCAATGATAACTGTAACTGAGGAACATTTTTGAATGGAACAAATATTAGAATTGAAGCATAAGCTCGGGTTTGTAATTATGCCTGAGGTAGCCGCGGTGCGACACCCCTCGTGACGTGATGCGAGAGCTCAGTGATTCGTCAACTTGTGACAACTATCACCCCTCCCGCACCGCGCAGCTACCTCAGGCAACGTCTCAGTTAAGCGGTCGCCCTATAGTCACTGCGTCGAAGGAAAGACTTCAACGCGTGAGCATTCAAACATGAAGCAGTATAAAGTTGAAAAGAAAATAAGAAATCTGATTCTACATAACATAACATCACGCCTATTTTTCTCGAAGAGTTAGGCAGAAGTGTACCAGTAGTACACTTAGATATCGCCAGTTGTGTTATAATCTATACATGTCCATGGGATTTGAACACAACTGGCACCATTTGGCATTAGGCTCGCCCCTATTATATGTTTGTAATTGGAGGCGAGCCTATTACAAAACTAGTTCTACAATGCGATATAAAGCAAACGATTTTATCAATCAAACAATACACTTGACACAAATAAAGCTGCAACCCCATTGTCTCACAAACAAAACACCAAAAATTAGAAATAAAACAAAACGACCCCACAAACGAAACCCATTCACACCTTTACCTCTTTCAACAAAAGCGAGAGTAGTACCCATCTTCAAGGTCATGATCACGTCACGACAGACTCAATGAGACGACACGGAACGACAGCGAAAGTTATGTCATAACGGAACGCGCGCGCAACGAATCCGTTGCGCACGAGTGGGCACAGTCGGGTTTTTGAGGAAAAACCTGCGAAGCTACGTGATATATGTCGGGTGGGTCAAATGAAATATTATGCTGGTGGTTAGTATTGGTTTCAAGTTTATGTAATGAAGGATTGGGTGTGTAATGCGAGCGGTGATATAATGTTTGATTGGGACTGTTTAAGCCTAGTTTGTGATCGTTTAAAACACTCGTTTTTTAAACGTACAAATGTCCAATGTTTTTGTCCAGGTCAGTGTTGCCTTGGCTCTCGTAAGGCCATACTGATCCATGACTTGTCTTAATAAAATTTGTTGTCGGTATATCAATAACCTCATACATGCCAAAACCGACGCGATCAATAATTGACGGTGTTCATTGTTCCTTTAGAACACGTTAAATATGTATATTAACAAAAATAAACCTCTGAAAATAATTATAACACAAGTTCAAAAATATATCAATCATACCATGCCATCTACAAAGAACAACAACTGGCAAAGTCTCATGTAAGATGGCAAACGTTCTACCATAGTATAAAGAGGGGAAGTATGTTATCTTCATACAAACGCACCGCGCGCGGCTTGTATGTGTGCGTCATCGTATCTATGCGTCGCCGCACGCACACTTAACAAAATCTCGACACGTTTCTCAGTGCGCCAGTCGGGGCTAACACAGCATGAAATTCGCGCGTCACGGCGTTTCGGCACCGCTAAATGAATGAATAATGTTTGATAATCGCAGGAGAACGTATTGCTGTGTGTTTGGATGTCTTAATAATACATCGATTCCAGAATTGTCTCTGTTCAGATTACCTATTGAACAGGAAAGGTAAGCAAGTCACTTATTCTAGCATATAATTTTTACTTGATGATGAGATACCTACTTACTTAGTTTTTGTTGTAAGTACTAGTTTTATATCAGACAAAGAAAGTAGGTAGACCTACTTTCCCACTAGAATGCATTAGGTACTTTGGATCTGTCAATTGATTTGCCGCTATTGCTTTGTTTACGTATAGTCATGGCGATTTCTCAGTATTGTAGGTATAGTAACTAAGTAGCTACTCACAGTTATAAAATCGTAATTAAAAAAAGTAATTGAATAATTGTGAATCAGATAAATAGAGCAAAGTTCGAAGGCAGTACTATCAGTAACCCACCGTTTTCTCGTGCTCATCACCGCTCCGCGCCGCCCGTTTGCTGGCCCGTCGCTCTTTCTTTCATAGTGAAAGGTTTGATCACAAACCCTGTACTTACCCAGACAATACAAGTAAAAAATACAACTTCCCCACCCTTGGCAATTTATAGGCACTGAATTAAAATTTAGCTAAAAGTGACAACCCTGAGACAGTAGGCAATTATATCGCGGATTGGGCCGGAGATAGCCTACTTCCCCTCTTTATACTATGGTTCTACTTAAAATAATAACCTCAATGCCCGTTTTTAAAACTAGGCGACACCTAAATTAATGTCTGAACTCAAGCGCGTTGTTGTATTTTCAACGCTCGGCTCAGCGACGAAAGTAGATAATAATCGAACAGTGAGCTTATATTTAGGCATTCATTTAGGTGTCGCATATAGGATTTGTGAAAACAGGCACGAGTCGTAATATTGTGGCATTCGCTCCATATAAAATTATGCCTTTCAACCGCATGTCGTTATACACATGTCTGGGTAAAGGATAACGGTGATCGATTTATTAATCTTACGTCCACGAACGTAAACAAAATATTCTTGAGTAAACATGAAGCAACAATGTGTTAGTTTTAGACCTACTCGTATGTATTGCAATGGGTGTCGTGATAAGTGGCAGGTTACTGTCATTTGGACACCTAAACAACTTATTTCCTTTGCTTGATTCGTACAATTTCTACAGGGTAATGAGTATTCATTATAATATGACAGCTGGTTTAATTGAATTCTCAGATAGGAAATCGAGTATTTTAAAGAATTGGCAATGTGCTACAAGATAATTAGAATATTACATAAATGGTATTCATTACCTGACCAAGATTATGTCTGAACTTTAAAAGAGACTACGGCCTCTGAGTTTGTTTCGGTCTTTCTTCTCAGAGTAGTCAGATAGAAACGCCGACCTCATCTAGTTTTAAAAAAAATGATTGACGTGTAAAAATGTTTGTACAAACCTACTTACGAAAATAAAATCATTTATCATTCTTTTTGTTTTGTCAATTTCTAAAAAAAATATTTTGTTAGTGTTAAATGGTCATTTATTAAACAATTTTTATTTCCTGTTCTTTTCCAAAATATGTATAATATTTATCTTACTTTCTCTATGGTATTTTGAGGAAGGAAACTAGATAGTTTTGTGTACAAAATATTTTTTCGGGGATGTTTGCTCTATAGTTTTTTGTTCGGTTAAGTCCCAAATCGAACTGTAAGCTCGTGAATATTGAAAAATATTTGGATATACTAGTGTGCTTATCCTAAAGAATAAAAAGTATTTGGATATATTAACGTGCTCTTTAACGAAACCCTTAAAACGAGTTATGAAAAGTTATTGTAAGTGAAATATATGGTGCGAAAATTAATTTTTGCTCATTCTCGGTAAGTTTTCAAACTTGGACTATCGTCGTGTCATTAGGTAGATACTATCGATTGCAATACAACTCGGACGTGGCCTTGATACTTGATGGGAATTCCTAGAAATTGATAATAATTATTGGGCTATAAAACCTATAAAATGGCCATGTATTATAATGGTAGACTATGTAAAATCACCAAAGAATGCGACTGATTTATGAAATACATAATTATTATTACATACTATCGAAGCATGTCAAATCCAGGGTGACCCTGTTAGGCCATTCTATTGATAATTTTTAATGATTTTCTATTAAAAACGCCTTTTGCGAGCAAATTCTGAAGTTCTAACTTATTTGTACCGAATAATTATATGGCTATTTCTTACAAACTGTAATTTATTTATTAATTTCAAGACATCTAGTGTTCCTTTCACGTATTAGTAAAAGTAACAGTGAAAACGCGCATACGCAGAAAAATATATTGCAATTTAAATTCAACTGGTCGAATCAGGAACTACATACATAGCACCATCTACAGAATCTCCGCTGCACTTCTAAGTGAGTGACCGCCAGAAAAAACCGAAAGTGAAAGGAAGTATATTTTTTAATTATTTCAATAGTCTGCACAAAAACGAAATAGTTCGGCGTTTGCCCGCTTACTAGTGGCGGTAGTGTGCTGTGGCTAACGGCGGGCTATCGTATTTCTATAGTTTATAGGTAAATAGACAAACTTGATTTTAAAGAAATAAATCGGTCAATTTTATCAATATTTCCATCTATTTTATAAAATAGAAGGTGAGTGCACTTTAATACCTGAAAATTCCAACTGCTCTGATATAAACATAGAGTACTTACCGTTGTACCAGTCTCTGGAAAATTACTGAGTAACCGCTGACTTACCTGAGGAAAAACAAAATACGTGATTAGAATACGTACTGACATCATTAAAGTTTCGTCGAATAACGTTTTAAAGATTCATCATCATTATCATTTCAACCGAAAGACGTCCACTGCTGGACATAGGCCTCCCCCAAGCACCTCCACTTCGACCGGTTCTGTGCTTCTCGTATCCAACGGGTTCCCGCGGCCTTCACAAGGTCGTCGGACCATGATGAGGGAGGCCTTCTAACGCTACGTCTTCCGTTACGCGGTCGCCACTCCAGAACCTTTCGGATTTTTAAAGATTAGTAGTGCGGAACTATCGTAGGTAAACGACAAAGATGACTATTTTAAGTAAGGCAAGTTGATGATATAAGAACACCTTCCATCAAAGAAGCTTTCTGCCAACTTGGTAGGAATCAGCTTTCAGACTAACGAGGTAATTCAATAAAAACATCAGCTGTTTCATACAAAAGTGCAATACCTACGCGGTCAAAATGTATGACGACTGTTTTGACTGACTTAACTCAGGGGGTTCAGAATCATGTACTTAATCCATGGAAATAGGTTGCGCGTGGATGTCCCTGTCACCCTGTATTGCGAACAAAGCTCAATAGTACCATTTTGCAAAGTTCACCTCGAACTCAAGTGATCACCCAAAATTGGAACTCATTGTTGTCATTAAATTTCCGATTCACTCCTCGACACCGTTCGAATTTCGAAATGATGATCAGAGAATAAACTCCTTGGTCTAAAATAAACTTGCTTTAGGTAGATATCCCATAGCAAACGGGAAATGGGCCCAGAAAAAATTAAACGTTCCATTATCACGATAGGAGAATATTGTCAACAAATGGCCATTTCTTCTGAAAACCAGTTTTGTATTAATAAATAAGCCAGCAGTTTATTATAACATGGTACTCACGCTATTTAACAAGCGGGGCGTCACGATGTATTGGCGAGGGTAATCACTCGCGTACAAAATACTTTACGTAACGCATCATTCTAGCACACCTGATTATTACTATAGTCATGCTTGTTAGAATAGGAGACGGCAGAGATTTAGATTTTAAAGATTTGGAATTTTCAAGTTGGTAGTGAGCAAGTAGAGCCATTACTGTTTAAGGTTTATTTTTGCGATTCTAATTATTAGGTTTATGTTTGTAATATTCCATTTTCGATTTGGTAGAGCGATATTTTTTTTTTTGTTTCGTAGAGCATGCTATTAAGGCTCCTTCAAACAGGCACGACACGCGATAAAATCGCGCGTGACACAAAGGCACCGCAAGTCGCGCAACGAGCGGTGTCTTTGTGTCGCGCACGATTCGCGACCCTCGTCGCGCCTGGAGCCTTTATTGTATAGAATCAAGCTCTTCAAACTTAACAGACAGCTGTGTTGCTGGAGAATTTGTTGAGCTACTTCTTCGCAGCTGCAACACTAGGAAATGGTGAAGGGCAGGCGTGTTGGGCGACTGTTTTATGTAATTTTGACGTTCAAAAAGTGCTGACACTCAGTCTAATTTAAATAAAATAATAAATAATAAATGACTTTTTATTTTAAGTTTACCAAAACCGCTACGCTACGCTTACGTTAAGGGTTCCGGGTCACACGATAACACGTTTTAAGGCTCCTGCAAACAGGCGCGACGCGCGACGCGAATCGCGCGCGACACAAAGGCACCGCTCGTTGCGCGACTTGCGGTGTCTTTGTGTCGCGTGTCGCGTCGCGCCTGTGTGTACGAGCCTTTATGCTAACTTGCTAACGTAACAAACCTTTACAACAAAATCATTATCCTTTACATAATTCGGAAGGTAGCTAGGGTTGTCAATAGCTAAATTATTCAAGCTCAACCTACACTATGATTTGCAACTAATATCCAGGAAGCTGGACGTTTAGACATTACACAACTCTGATAACCGGTAAAGTTGCATAGCTGAAGTCATTTAAATGAAATAACACCTTGTATTATTATCTTCAGTCATGCTAATCTGGTAACTGATAAATGAAGTGTGAAGCTTGAAACATGTAGATGTCAAGAATTATCACATCTCTTAATTAATTGATATTTTGTAACAATTTTATGATTTAAAAGAGTGTCTGTGGAGTTTCTTGCCCGTTCTTCTCCATAGGTACCTACTATGCTTTGGAATGGGTAACTAGCTTCATCTTTCTGACTGAAAATCCTTGAAAATTCAAAAGTGCCTGTAATGATTGTTTTATTTATTCCCAAAGACACAACAATTACAATTTACAAGCTAACACTAAAATATATATTATATTTGTATATAATATATATTTTAGTGTATATAATATAGTATATAATAAAAAAATTTAAGAAAAAGGCAGGAGCGCATTGGACATCAAAAATTCGTCCGCATCGCTGTCAATAGGATAAGTGCCAAAAAGTCTGGCAGCATTACCACGTGGGATGGCAATGCTGATTCTTTGGGCTAAAAATAGGCCAGCCCTCTGGTCACGCGTAGAGTGAACCAACCGCTTGACGATGTCCCGTAATATTTGATGAGCGCTCGGATCCCAAGACCAAAGTGTTTCAACCCCAAACGGCTCAAACATATAGCTCCAAATAAGGTTGTTATAATATTTGCGCCGTTTGCGGTTTTCTGCTCCTGCAGTAGCCGCCCCAGCACAGCCCACCGTGCTAGGAAGATGGGATGGCGCGAGGATGTCGACACAGGTTGCATCCCAGACCAAAGGCCTACCCAACTTCCAAGGCATTACGGTCATTCCATCTGTAATTGGTTTATTTGAAATAAATGTTTTGAGTTTGAGTTGAGTTTTGAGTTTGAAAATACGCTTACTACGAAAGCAAGAGAAAAAAAAACGAGAACCTTCGGCTATTAAATAGTTGTTGCTATTACTATGACCTTAGACGATAAAGCCGCTCGTTGTGGCTCATTATGACAAAATATCTCCTTTTATATCTGAAATGCATAATATGGTGTACGCAGCGGAAAGGCGTTTCATTGAGATACAAAGATGGGTAGTCGCATGAATATGCATGTTATTTCACCACCTCTGCCTTTCAAACAGAAATACAGACATTCTGCTTTGCGACCGAAATAGAAATTATGAAAAATCAAACTATTTCGCAAGAACCACCATCTTCCTGCCCTTGACTTAAGAGGGCGCCCACCAAACGCCGACCGCGCAGTGGCGCCCTCATCGTTTGTTTGGTTAGTTCTTTTATTTTAGAATGAAAAAGCAGAAAATAAGCACGTTAAATTGTGCTCCAGAAGATTATACGTTAATATTATTATAAACGGTAGTTCTACATTGTTTAGTTTTATTATAATCACTAAAACGGATAAAAGTGGCAACTATTTTCCGTTTTAGTGATTATAATAAAACTAATCAACGTAGCACTACCGTTTATAATAAAATTAACGTATAATCTTGTGGAGCACAACTTAACGTGCTTATTTTCTGCATTTTCATTCTAAAATAAAAGAAATAACCAAACAAACGATGAGGGCGCCACTAGGCAATCGGTTACTTGTGGTCGGCGCAACACGTTTCCTTCTTCCATTCTCCCCTGTCAACCGTCACGCTATCACTCCCTTCTCTTCCATGTCATTCCTCATAAAATTCATCCATCTTTTCATAGGCTTTCCTCTCCCTCTCCATCCATCAAAAATATTCATCACTCTTTTAATCACATGCGTTTCGTCCCTCCTCACGCATATGACTATTTTACAAGATAATATGCGTATTTAAAATTTACAGTAGGCATGAACATTTCAAACATTGTCTTAATAACCCACTTAAAGCATTGAATTTATTAGATGCACGTACATAACACTTAATAACAGTTATTTTGTAACAGTTACTTAGAATTTATTTTAATAACATCCCGCTGTTATAAAATACCTAATTAATGCTTTGGATTTGATTATTTAATTGCATTTTGGCTAAGTATACTTATGATTTCATGTTGATGTAATTGAGATTAAGATTTTAATGAAGATAAACATGCGTGTTTAAGTACAATTTAAGTTTTTGTTTACCTGCATGCACAGTGTTAAGAAAAGGTGCCTTTCGTGGTATAAATGAGATCGATTAGTGCTTAAGTACAGAAAAGATATAAAAACTTGAGAATGACTACGATGTTTCCCGCTGTCACAAAAGCGACACATCGTTATTTATTTGTCATGTTGAGTTGCGTCACATTTTCTTCCAATTGAAGAAAATGCTTTTTATGAACCACTCAATGATGTTGTAAAAGACAACTCAAGCTCTGACCATATTGAGGCGGATCCCGCGCGGGATGCGGGACGGAATCGCTCTCTCGCGCCGATTGTGTCAACTAATGCCGCGTCCTATACTATTATTCGATCGTCGCATTCTTATGTCACTTTTTGTTCGGTGAATCTGAACGCGTGGTCGTGCCGACAGAGGGTACCTTTCAGGTTTTCCAAAGAAAAAGTGACAACAATTGCGTATTCGCGCGGCGATCGCTTTTAAATTGGACGCGGGGTAGGTAAGTGGTTAAGCTAATGTAAATAGTCGCTTGACTTCCTAATAATAAACAATCAGCACGCAGTCGTGTCCCGAATACCACGATGGATTCAGTTTCAACAGTACTTAAGGAGTTACGTTAAGAAGATTAACCGCAGCGTAGCTTCCTTCTGCAATGCTAAAATGCTGTATTGCAATCATTTATCTCTGACAAACGTGGTGATTATGGCAATCTCGTATGACTTTTAATTAAAACCTTCAATAACAAATGACAGATAGAAGATTTACAGGTTGAATTTAAAATGAGATATGGACATATTAATCAATTCGTAATAATATACGCAACATGAATATTAACATAGTAAATCAGATGAAGAATAAATCAGAATAACCAGAAAAGATAAAATAGATGTTCAAATCCGGAAATAGTGCAGTGACGCGTCATAAAAACTCGGTAATTATTATCGATAGATGTGAACTGTCATCGTGTCGTACAATGATCGATAAAAAATGGGGAAGCGTGTTGCGCGCGCGCGATATGTTGTGGTTGTGCACGGGAGTCGGCGCAAAGAAGTGTACACTCGTAGAGTAAATATTTATTTATCTATTTATTTTCAGTGTCATTTCATTTCAGTTCATTAGGTTTAAACAAATTGTACTGAAAAATGTTAATAAACCTAGTATCTTTAATTTTAATGAGTATTTTTCATTAACGCTTTTCGGAATTTTGCCCATGTATAGCCGCCCCTTAACTTTCACATAAGCCAGTATGACAGTTGTTTCATATTAGTCTCATTCATTTTAAAAATGCAAATAAATATCAAGAACTTGTGCAAGTTTTTCTGGGGGACATGTAGGGTCCGTACCACTCATTAATATTAATGTTTTATCCAATTTTGTGAATATGAACGTAATCATTTGAAATCTTAAATATTTACTTAGAGAACTTTGACAGAATATTGATTAAATGCGAATCTTGTGTGAGTTAGATAATTGGATGAATATTTATAATAATGAGATGCCTGATTACTATGTATATTCAGTTGTGTAAACATTTTAGATTAGGCCTAATTCTATTTGTCCAAATGTAAAAGAAAACAATACAAATCTGGAATAATAAACGGTAGAAAGTATGTCGTTACATAATCAAGTTTAAAACAATTAACATTTTAAAATTCCTAACAACTAGCCAAAGCTCATCATAAATGAAAATAAACCCCACATCTTTTAGAATATCGAAGCATTAGTGAAAATACTATTAAGGAGAAAATATTATATAACAGCAGAAACGATTGTAAGAATTCAGCATAAGTCTGGCATTAATGCTGAAACGAACCTTTTTGGCGCAGCCGCAAGGCACAACCCACTGTTGTTAAATCATTATTTTCCCTTTTTTATTTTGTGTTTTACGAACTGTGTCCATATAAACGTTATTCTTTATTTATATCATTCTTTACTTTCGAAGTAGTTACCAAAATTAACACAGTTTTCTTTAAAATTTTCTTCTTCACAGTACTAAACTAGTGCAATTAAATTAAACGGAAGAGTGAGCACTGGCCGCGATCACACAGCTTATGTAACCACTAGTGTTGTTACTTAATCGATAAAATAATTTATCTTGATAAGAATGCATAGCCCCGTAATTGGATTACTTAAGCGTTGTTTGCTCTGTATTGCGATATTTTGTGGGAAATTGATACTGAGAGAAGTGGTTTGCGCGTAGCAAGTTGTACAGTAAGTTTATAATATGAAATTGGAACTTGTTTACAGAAACAAAATAATGATGTATATTCCCTCTGTTATTTATTGTATTCATTACTTTACTAGCATAAATCTAATTATTTCAGTTGAGACGCATTTATTCTATTTCACAATAACGTAAATGCTCACTTAAAGCTTTCTATTGTCCTTCAGCGTTAGAAAATCGTGTCGAATAGAAATAATGGCTCATTGAAAAGATATAGCAATGACCGGCCAGATTAATAACGATTGGTTATATCTGTTATAGGGCTAGTTATGACAACTTGGAGTAATTAATAATACGAATTGATTATAACTTTCATCAGACCTTGTTACGTAAACTTGTTTGAGAAACGGTTAACTCGTAAAGTAGATGTGTTTATTGTATTAATCTGATTATAGTGTTTGCTAATCAATGGATAATTAATATAGGGAAATCATTACTAAATGTAGTTATAATTATTATCATTTTTATCAGTTTGCCGACACATTTCTTGCAGGTACAGATAATTTTGTATTCCTAATCAGTCAATTATAAACCCTGCAAACTAATTAGCGAATTCCAAATCTTATTTTTATAACACCAATCTAGTATTTCATTTTGAATCATTTTCGTTTATCGATACTCGATATCTTTTCATCGCATCGCGCCCATCACTAAGAGTTACGTTGAATCAGTCGAGATGTACACGTTTTTTATATTCGATAATGTTTGCCGCTAGTTATGTGCGTGTGTTATTATTTGTTCGATTCTCGTTAGTGGGTGAGCAGAGGCAGGGGGCTTAGTGACGATAATGTTTGATAATGATCACGATCGGTTATGTAGTGATATGATTGTGTCAACATCATTGATATGAAAAAAATGTGACAAGTGTGTGAAGTTTGCATTGTTTGTTTTATAAATATAGCTCTTTTGCGTTTTGAAACATTTTTCTTAAACCTAATTAGACAGGCTACATTAACTCTTTAAAATAAAATAGGTGTCTTTAAACATCTTTTTCTATTTATTTTTTCAGTCCGTTATTAACGATGATATTTTTCTAAATACATACAAAGTTGATACGACAGAGGGGCTTTTCTTTAAACTGCCTATACTAGATACCATTTTCAAGCTCTGTACCAAAAATCAATTAAATAGGAGCAGTAGTTTAGTCACAAATTATTTTTGAAGTTTTTGCTACGTTTGAACACGATGTATATTTCCTAACAGCTGATTATCTCATACGCATAGGTCATGCACCTTAAAACGATAATCTGAGTATAAGATACATTGTTGCCGCACAAGTACAACCAAATATTTCACGAAGCAATAAATACACACACACTTGCACTTTCACTATGAGAGTGACAATCATAGCAAAACCCCCGCGCCTTTTTCCCGCGCGTAAAAGGAATAGAAATAGGTCAGTATGTTGCTATTGCATTCTAGATCCTTGGGAATTTGCTAAAAAACTTTCTTTCAGTGGACAGTGCGCAAGCGTCATCCACTCGGGACGTACGTTACGTAATACGGGAGCCCCCCGCCGCCGCGCCTTTATGTTTTGTCGAACTCGCTGACAATAATTGTGATTTTGTTTTGTTATTGTGATAGACACTAAATAAGTTTAACTTGGGAATATTATTATTTAGTGTTAGTGTTTTTTTGTGTTTGACTGTTTTTATTGTGATAGGATACGTAATTAAACGTTGGTTGTGTGTGTGTGTAATCATTAAAGTGTTCAGCAATGCCTCGTGTAACTTACACGGCGTCAGAATACACTTACATGATTTTAATTTACGGTGAATGCCGTGGAAACGCAGATTTAGCTCTGCGAACATACCGAGAAAGGTATGGTGACCGGCGCAATAGCCCTAGGAACGCCGCGCGCCGGCACCATACAATTGGCAGTACAAAGATTACGGGAATTAAAGTGCTTAGCGACGGACAGTGATTTAATAAATAACAATATTCTCCGTCGGTATAATTTGTGCATTAATATGAATCGAGGACACATCGAGAATTTAAAAATTTTGTGTTTTTGTGTGTGCGCGTACTTAACAACCAGCCGGGCGCGGACGGCGCGAGCGGTCTAAACCGCCCGCCCCCCGCGCCCCCGCCAAGAGAGATAACACACACGCACACGCGCTCCTGCGCGACTTTGTTACCTAGGCATCTAACTAAGGTCAGTCAAATTTATTTATAAAGGGTGGTTGCGTTTCACTCTGACTTTAAGCTATTTAGTTTGTTTGAAAAAAAAAAAATCTCATTTTTGGCGCTTTCTATTTTTGTACTGTATCGAATTAATACTATACACGTATAGTATACGTAGTGTAATTTAATGCCCCTCTGTCATATCAACTCTGTATATCAAAAGTGAAACTTATTTATAGTTTACTAATTTGTATTAATTCCTTCATCTAAACTTCCTACTAATTAATATTATAAGCGCAAAAGTTTGTGAGGATGGATGGATGGATGTTTGTTAGTCTTTCACGCAAAAACTACTGAAAGGATTTTGATGAAACTTTACAGTAATATAACTTATACATTAGATGATTAGAATTAACACGTAGGATACTTTTCATACTGATATTCCCACAGGATCGTTACTTATGCGGGTAAAACCGCGGAGAGCTGCTAGTAATATTATAAAGAGAAAATATTAAATTTTTTGTACATTTGTTTGTTACGCTCTCTCGCTAAAACGGCTGAACGGATTTGGATGAAATTTAGCACATGGATAGATCATCACCTGGATTAGGGTATAGGATACTCTAAATTCCGATATTCTCACGAAATCGCGACTTATGTGGATGAAACCGCGGGGCGCAGCTAGCTTAAAAATGATTTCAAACGTTGTAAGAAAACAGTAATACCTAACTTAAACAAACTGGTACTAAATACTTTAATATGAAAAATTTATTGCTTAGTTAACCCGTTTCTATAACTTTACGATTGTTACTTAAACTGATGTAATACTTTCGATGAACTAACTCATGTCAATCCTTTTTTTTGTGTGTAAATGCACTAAATCTCTACTAGTAAAGTCTAGTTAACCGCATTCATCTCATTTATATCCTGTCTACAAATAATCTGCCTCTTTGGTCTACTTTGCGCAAGCGCTACTGCTGGCCATGTCACATTGCCACCCTTGCGAAAGAATATTTTAGGTGCTTGGGATTTTTTTTGCGAAATGCTCGTGACGTGGATGATCGATGATCGTGAGATCTATGATGGAACGAGCGTGTCCAGAAGATGCCTGTTCACTTTTGCTTTGAAGGCAGACGAGTTAAATGTGGAAGGGAGCACAGGCGAGAGAGAGAGAGAGAGTTCCACCTGGTTTGAAAGTATTACATTTAAGGGCTGATTTTTACCAAAATCATAATATAATCTTTTATCCGTGGAATAAAATTGTCGTCTGACAGTTCTAGTATGGAAAAACTGTCAAAAGTATAAAATTTATTTTCAGGGTATGACTAGACATAAAAGTTTGCAACAGCGTCTCTGTCAGGAAACCCGGCCGACGCCCGTTGCAAACTGTGGCAGGATACTCCCCCTCCTACTCACTACCTACCACCAAAGGGGCATCTTCCTGCAGGATGTTACCTTCCGTGGACCACTTGAAAGTCTCTGAATCGTCTCCGGACACAAGTGGGAAGATACCTTAACGAAGAAGTGGGAAGGCTACCTTAACGGAACGGCAGAAGGGTGTGATTGCGGAGCTATGTCACAAAGCATACTCCACCTCCTGTCCTGCCCTTTGTGTCCCAAAACATGCAGTCAAAGTGACCTCTGCGCTGCCACCAACAACGCCGTGGAAGTGCCAAAGTTTTGGGAAAAAATTATTTAAAATGCAGACGTGCCAGCGACACGAAGAAGAAGAAGACGGAATATAATAATTATTACATTACATTCAAAAACTTTGCGGACAAAGAAGCAACAAAAGCTATAGTCTCCCATTCAACATTGATTTGAATCAATACTGCTGACTGAGCTCCGTGCCTCGTGAAAACGTGTTCATAATCCTTCAGAAGCTGTATCGTAAAGTAAACGCTGATAGCGAAGCGATTTCATAAATTTTAATGTTAATAGCGCATTAGCGATTTGCCTTCGCGGCTGTTGCGGCCTTAGGGCTGGGTATGGTTGCAGTGTCAGCGAGCATTAGACGATGATATAAAGACTGTATTTTTTACTTTTCATGTTAAATTAAAAAATACCTACTCCAATGGGACAGAAACAAATGAGATACTAAGTACCACAAAAAGAAAAAACGGATCCCTTATAGGATCACTCGTGTGTCTGTCCGTCTGTCACAGCCAATTTCCTCCGAATCGAATGGACCGATTAAGTGAAAATTTGGTACACATATGAATCTCTATGACCCAATTTCTGACGTTTTACGTAAATAAATGAATTTTAAATTTCATCATTATCGGTTTTTCATTATTATCAGGTCATTTTTGGGGGGCAAATAGAAAATTTGTAAAAAGAAGTTTTGCAATCTGTACCGTGTGACATATCAAATGAAAAGGCTTACTGTGAGGATTTCAAATATATTTTTCATGATTTTAAAGTAAATTGTATTAAACTTATTTAAGAAAATAGATGAAAATTGACCATTCCGCCCCCCTTATCTCTGAAACTAACGAGGCTAAAATTTAAAAAAAAAATCTGAAAATACTTCTATAGCTATAAATTACAAAAAAACTTATAAGAAGTCTGTGGTTTTAAAACAACAAGGTAAATCTCTCAATATTGTGCGTACAAACTTACATTTTCAGTTGGAATGTATGTGAGAACATGTTTTTTCAATGAAATAGCCGACTTCCTACAAACAAATCGTCTGAACCTACACACCTTTAGTCATCACTAGCGCCACACCCTACCGTAATAAAGTAAGTGATCTTGCACAACGCTGTTCCGCATTCGAGGGAACATTCTAGATGGTTACAGAATACAAACACGCGCCTATCTAGAGTCTAATCACGGCGTAAATAGATCGTGAGCGTTTTGTCTAACTGATTGATCTTCGGTAATGTCAACCAGGTCAAATAGATTAGGTGGTGTTGTTTATTGATTTTGTTCAGGTAGGTAAGCCCAGAGGGGCCATTCTCGTAGTCTTGTCATTTTAAGAACTTCACAGTCTGATCTCAGTGTCAAATTGTCCAAAATATCTCTGATTTCCCTACAGTTTTAAACATTAATGGTCGCAGACATGAGATTGTGACTAAATTTTGAACTTTTTGTTACAGGAATTGGCTTGCTAAATTCTGGGGAAGCTAATAACATAGGATACTTGACTACTTCGTTGACTGCATCGTTGGCCTAGTGGTCGCAAGCGCTACTGTTGAGCATGAGGTCCTGGGTACGATTCCCAGATCGGGAAGAGTGTTATTGGGTATTTCTATATGGGATTTCTCATTAGTAGAAGTCCGAGGTTTGAATATGTGCCCGGCTATTGTCATCATCTGCCTAGCCTTTTCCCAACTATGTTGGGGCCGGCTTCCAGTCTAACCGGATGCAGCTGAATACCATTATTTTATATGGAGCGACTGCCTATATGACCTCCACAACCCAGTTACTAGGTAATACGATACCCCTTGGTAAGACTAGTTGTCAGACTTTCGGGCTTCTGACTACCCGTAACGACTGTCAAAGATCCACGAACGTGCTTTCCGAGGCACGGAGAGGTCTTGATATGTAAAGATGGTCACCCATCCACGGACCAACCGCGGCAAGCGTAGCTTAACCTGATCAATCGACCCGTGCGGCTGTTAAACATAACTGTATTAGTATTTTAGTATGGTACACCTCAGCCTGTTTAACAGCCCTTCGGGGAATCAAAGCGTGATGATTATGATACTTAACTATAAGTATTATAGTGAACTTTTTCAACAGTTTCAGCGTTTTTTCCATATTTAGGACAGAAGAATTGTTATTTTGTTTTGCGGAAGGATAATATACCCATCTTTTTGATGGTATATTGTGACCTTTTTATGAAACAAGCAACACAAAAATATAATTTAAAAGAGTGTCCAAGTGTTTACAAAAGGCAAACTATAAACTGGGAAAAAAGCTTGTTATTTTTGAGTAAAACGCAGCCATAACGGCCTCTGCACTGCCGACGTCCTAAGTCGAGGTCCGGACCCCACAGGGGGTGCCCTTAGCGTGTAGTCGCTTAGGTTTTAAGCCCTGATTGGAAGCCTTAATTTATCAACCTCCTAGTTTGACCTGTGGATGTAAAAAAATAAACGCTGCGCTGCCACCGACTATGCCGTGTAAGAGGCAAGTAATACACTACCGTGCCATCAACACGATGCAAAAGAAGTAGGTAAGTGCTAAGACCGTAATACATCAAAATTCTAATGCATAGACCAGTGTTATAAATTACTCATGTGTTGAAAAAAGACACTTCTTAATAAAAATAGACTAAATCTGCACATTTAACCAATCACAGCGACATTTTGTGTAGGCTGTCTAAATCAAGCAACACACTGGTTACCAATCTTGCTCCGAGCAGCTTGTAGCAACAGAAAATTATATGTGGCTATTAAAAAAGATCATAATTGCACAAGTTGAAACAAATTGCTATTTCGTTAACTAGAGCCATCGCTGTGGCCCACATTCTTTATATTATATCTCAAATGTAATTCGTGCTTGGATAACCCCATAAGATTTTGTTCAAAAGTGACCAGTGGTATTACCACTAGTCAAACTGTAATGAACTAGCTTTAATGGAGCTAGTTCATTACAGTTTGACTAGCTATAATGGAGCGAGTTCATTACTGTTTGACTAGCTCTAATGAAGCTAGTTCATTACAGTTCGATTAGCACTAATGGAGCTAGTTCATTACAGTTTGAATAGTCTTTTGTGTTAGAACAACAACATAACCTAACATCAGGCCTGTAATCCCCAAAGGGTTAAGCAGAGGTGTAAAAAAAGTACAACTGTCTCCAGTTATGTTTTTATTATTTTAAGCCCCTTGTAATAATCCATTGACCTAAACCATCATGGTCATGACCTACAAATTAGACACCAGCAACCTTTTTTTTTACATAACGTTGCTAGTTTCCCATTTTTAGATCATTATGTAGGTACATCTAATAAAGCAAGCCTCTATCTTCTCTTAGTATTGAATGTAGGTGCCTTTTGTATTTTGCCATCGGTGACACAGTTAACTTCGACATTAACTTCAATCAAATAATCAAACCCCATTAAAATCTCGTCAAACGTCAATTTAATTTTGAAGTTTCTTCAGACCATTGATTACACTTCAATCCAAAATTATTTTCCCACAATATATAAAATGTTAATTACAAAATTTTGTTTAAGATTACAAAGGAAACATAAAAAAACACTACGCAATGATCTTAATTCTTGTTGTGGTGTTTGCAAACGTGGGGAGAAAACAAAATGAACTTTTTAGCCGGCGACAAAAGTGTGGCCTTAATGCCGAATGCTATGGCGAGCATGGTAAGGTGGTTTCGTGTAATGAATATTTTATTTTAACACTTTAATTTCAGTAGGTTAACTGGCACATTATAAGTTACAAGTGCCCATTAATATTGTTTATTCATCACTTCTCTATGTTCAATAAATAGTTATAGATAAATAACACCTTAACCTAATTGTTTACAATAATGAAGAAGTAAATTACATAATAGTATATTTCTAGCTAACAAACGCAATCACTAAATGCAAACTTTACAACAGTGAAATAACGAAAAATAACATAACAATTATTATTTTAATGAGTAGTCATAGTTGTAGTCATGAAGAAGTACAGTTGTTAGCTAGATTCAAATTCAGTACAAGATAAATATATTTACATCACAGCTGAAATGCTACTTTTCGCTTACGTTACTTAATCTGTTTGTCACAGCGGATTGTTTGAAACCAGTTAATTAGTATGGTAATTAACTCGTTACCTGCAATTGCAATGAGTTTTGCTAAATGTAGCTGTCCATCAATTAAACTGTTGATTTTATTTTCAGAAATTACACTTTTCGGCTATTAAAAACTGAATAACACACACAAATGTGTTATCTGTAACTTTGTTAAGCCTAACCAGCTTTTATATCAATAAAATTATGAAATAAACATGATCATCAACATCTAACATGTCTTAAAAACCCATTAATTAACACATAAGTACCACTATTACTTAAACACAAACAAGACGAAAACAAAACAGAACAAAACGCGCAATCATAAATGAGAAAAAAATACATTCCCGCTGAGTCAATAAATCTGCCACTAAGTGTTCATCGTTGCGTACGCATCACCGTACACTAGCGACTATTACGTCCTTATCTAGGCCTGCAACTGACTGACGGACATTATGCATTATAATTTATAATGACCGGTTATCGTGGCCACCAGTGTGCATACACTGGTGGCCACGAAAACCGGTCATTAGCATTAATGAGAGCTTATTAATAAAATTGTAATTATTGTTTTCTTTAAACTGTAATACCGTTGAAGATTATTCAATGCAGTTATGAGATTTAATGAAGCAAGCTGGAAAGTAAACTGGTAGGTATACTTATTGAGAAATGTTGGATTATAATTATTGCGTATATTGTATGCAACTAGTGGTAATTGAGATTATGGTTAAACGGAGTGTATTGATTTAAATGTCAGTGGGTTTAAGACGTATGAAAATAATTGTGGCGGCCTATGGTAACGACCGCGACTCACGAGTTGTAGGTCGTAGGTTCGAATCCAGACAGGCGCTTTACTTTGTGTAAATTATTTCATTACCACTGCTCTCAAAACGGTGAAGGAAAACATCGTGAGGAAACGGCATGTCCTTAAACTAAAAAAATCGAATATATGACATCTTTTATTTATCTTTTTTCTTACTGACGTAAAATTTCATCGCACGGGGAGTCCAGAATCATGTTCTGAATTCGTGGTAGGTGGTTGCGATTCGATGTAATTCTATCTCTTTTACAATATGTAATCGATGTGAAACAAACGATACAATGTTAACGAAACATATTCCATTTCTAGATCGACATGAAAATATATCGCAATGTAACGCAATACTGTAATATCATGACGGGTTGCAAGCTCATCGCCCCCGATTACTATCGCGTATGGTTTCCTTGCAACTTGCGTTTAATGGGAAAAAAGATCACAATTGAAAAGCATGTTTTAAAGATTATCTGATTCCGTATCAGCAGAGTCTCCTTCAAAATAATAATAACGGTTTAAAATTATGCCGCAAACTAAATTTAAGAATGCTAACACTTTTTTTTACATGGACAAATTCATATCGTGGTTTTCGAAGGTCAAATCAACAGCCTCAAAATTTGGTGCCTATTATCAATTTCGGGGGAGCTATTTCTGGGGAGGCTTATGTTTGAGCATGACGAAATATTATTCAAGAGGTTTTATATTCCATCCATAATACTGGTATTCTGGTTAGACTGGAAGTCGACCCCAACATAGTTGGGAAAAGGCTAGGCCGATGACGATGTATGTTTCCATCCATGAGACAAACCTCTTTAATATTATTTTAATACAATATCTAAACTAACTAGTAACTCCAACCTGATGAAATAAGGCTACCTCGACGGAACGGCACTAGGGTGGTGGTTGTGGAGCTGTGTTGCAAACCATGCTCCACCTCTTGTCCTGGCCTTTGTGTCCCAAAACATGCAGTCAAAATGACCTCTGCACTGTCACCGACGACGCCGTGGACGTGACGACGTTTTGGGTCAACAAGATCTAAAATACAGTCGTGCCAACCACACGAAGATGAACAAGAATACAATCCCTACTAGTCACTACATAGTATAAAACAAAGTCGCTTTCTCTGTCCCTATGTCCCTTTGTATGCTTAAATCTTTGAAACTACGCAACGGATTTTGATGCGGTTTTTTTTAATAGATAGAGTGATTCAAGAGGAAGGTTTATATGTATAATAACATCCATTAAATAGTGGAGAAGTACTGTTATTTTTGAGGTCTCTAATGTGATGTCGTAAATAATTACATTTTTTCCGCTTTCATTGCAAACGCAGGCTGAACCCTACGAGTTTTATCAAAATAATGTACTAAGTATTGTACACATTGAAAAGGTCTACAGAAAAGTCCGTGATGGTATATGTCTATCTCTTATGGATAACCCACAATAACTTTTTTTTGTCATTTACTTTTTACGACAAATAATGGCTAATTTTCGAAGCGATTTTAACCAATACAGCATTAATCCTTAACCAATTAAATACCTTGAATACATTGTTCATTTAATATAGATCTATATGGCCCTTTACACCGTATGATTTAAGTGAATATTTTCGAAGATATTACAGATTTAAAAATTGCGGGACGTAGCGTTTGCGGCGGTACGGCCGGCCGCCCGGTGCGGCTCTATACCCGTGCGAAGCCGGAGCGGGCCGCTATGTTTTTATATACAACGTTCACAGTTTTTCTGTAGTGTATTTAGTATCAGCTTTGCAACCGTGCGAAGCCGGGGCGGGTCGCTAGTATTATTATAAATTCGAAAGTAATTTTGTCTGTCTGTCTGTCTGTATGTTACCTTTTCACGCCTAAACCACTGAACGGATTCCGCAAAATTTGGCAGAGAGATAGATTGCATCTCGGGGAAGGACATAAGATCGTTTTTATCTACATACTTCGCGGGCGGAAGCTAGTATCATTATAATTCCAAGCATTTCAAAAAGTTTTTAATCTTCTATTTTCTTTAAATACCGGATCCAACTTAGCCATTAATAAAGAGAATAAATACGAACTTTTTCGAATCGTTATTCATAATGTTTCTTTACGCTTCTATGTTCATTAAATTTACTCGTCAGTATGTACGATTTCTTTGCAAGTACCTAGGTAACATTGTGTAAGGCAGTCGACAAACTATAAAAAAATATAAACCTACACCATAATTACCTACTCTATAGTAAAAAGGTTTGTTCTACATAGGTACATCTCCGATTATATAACATATGTGGTAAGTAAGTGAACTATCGACGTCCCTGACCGACTGAATTAAATCACAGTAAACGATATCCTTCCCTTTACAATCAAATCAAAGTAATGTGTACAATGCGTGCCACGTAAGAAGAGACTTGACCCCGCCTCCCCCGCTCTTTCCACCGCCCCTATGACGTCCGGTCCCGTCCCGCACTCAGACCTCATACCGCTAAAGATACCTAAGATCGTGTTCTGCGCATGTCAGACCACGTGGTGTGTCAAGTCTCTTCTTACGTGGCACGCATTGTACGATTATGTAATAAATAGTTTCTATGAATGGACCGGTTCATTGGGCAACACCGTTCAGTTCAGTCAAGGTCGCCGTTTATAATTTAAGCCATATTTGGACCACTTTCGAATGTTTCCTGTCTGTATGTTTGATACGGTTTTTATAGTAATACGCGTTACTAATTTGATTACTCATTGATCTGTCGCGGAGAACTGTATCTACCTGCGCCGAGAATAATTTTCTGTGAATGGTTTATTTTTAAGAAATGGTTGCTGCTACCAATGCTCGTGGTTCTACGACTTTTTGTAGGATACAAAAAAATTAAGTTTGCCAAGACTAACAGATACCTACTCGATGTTTCAACAACAGAGTATAATATTTGATAATCTTATTGAGTAAGCTATAAATAACGTATGTTATCGAGTTTCAATAGACGCATGTTGGAAAAAAATAGTGCTAATCTCGCAAGGTACTTAAATCACACACACCGAAACTGTCCCAAAAAGACACAAAATATTACATACAACAATTTAATATTAAAAAAGCTAATACAAATAATCAAAACAAACAATAGTATTCTATCACAAAGTCAGGTTGTTGACCGCGATGACCTTTACAGCGCGAGGCGTGAAGCGTCAAGGGCTCAGAGCCTTTATAAGGTTATCTCAAGCTTAGAAAAACAATAAGCTTAGAAAGTTACTGGAAAAGCTTAGTTAGTATCGAATTAATCTTTGGACAAAAGGAGATTGCTCATCTTCATATGAGAACTGGTCCAAATGCTGCCCAGGAATGGGAGTACCGGCGCTGGGTTCCTGGCACTAATCTATGTCTTTATACGAAATATATTTAGAATCTATCCTGGGGTTCCTATTTTTTTACCTGTTTATTTTTAATGACATTATTTTTATACATGGTTATTTTTTACGTACTATTAAGGTTTTTACACCTTTTATGACCACAACTAAAGACATTTTGTATAAATGAACAGTCTCAGTACTTATTACTTATAGGGGTGTAGCCGATTTTCTTGTAATGCTGAGTAATGAGGAGCATTGATTCAAGTTTAAAGTAGGTATGAATGCGGATGTAATAAGAAGACCAAACAAAGGACATAATTATTGTGTGTAAGACAATAACTAGAAAGGGGTTGATATGCGTGGAGGGCAAAGACAAATAGCTCCAACTTTAAATAAATTGGGATAAGAACGGGAGGATGATGATTTGGACAATCTTACTTTGACTACAACCTACGACCTTACTTTTTTTTTTTGTTTTACTTTGGCTTTCTTTGGTTTTTTTTTTGAAGTGAAGACTTCTTTAAGCGCGTTGGGCATTTTTTGAGATGGGAAAAAGCCAGTGAACTCTCTCTCTGTTACCGTAAGCGAAACCGCGCTTTTTATGTTTATAAGACGATTAAAAAAATACCCGCTTCGGATGTGTTCGGCTGTCATCGGGATGTATTCGGTTTTAATGTATATCCGATGTGTCAGTGAGTGATGGCAAAGTATTCTGTTTGTGTTTTTCTTTATTTCTATCGGCACTCCCGAAGTGCCACATTTTTGTTTATAAATAGGATATACCTCAGAGGTGGTCCCATGTAAATTTTATTAACTTTGCTTCGGTAGTTTTTGAGTTAGCTTCAATAATACGTATTTTTGCCACTTAGTTTATATTGATGAAGTTATAATGACTTTTTGCCACTGATATTTACATAGCAAGTGGTGTTATACGAATTTATGTAGGTGTACAAATTAAATGTGAAAAACAAATACTTTTTTTTATAAAAAAAAAACAACTGACTTCCAAAACAGACAGTAAAAACGGTGGCAAATAACGAAAATGCGAACCCAACGACACCGACTTCCGAAGTTAAAGTTATTTTTCACTTTGTAGTGTCCTTTTTGTCTTTTTGGAAGTCGTTTGTTTTACAAGCTATAGCTATAGGTAGGAGGTACAGTTGCTGCTCATCTTCATCTTAAACTCGTTAACAACACTCTCTTGTACATTTATGTTTTTTATTTTTTACAAATACATAATTTCACGCCTTTTTCTTATGGGAGTAGGCATTAACTACAGAACGCCACCTGCAATCCCACATACCTACTCTTTTTGCTTTGTTTACGTTCATACATCGGGTCATACACGCACGCCAGTTGCGAGTATCTACACACCTGACTTATTTGTTAATTTTTTTTTTTGTGATTACATAAAAGTGCTAAAAGGTCACAAATTCTTCTTCTCCACTCGTTTCAACGATTTAAAATACTCATGCTGAAAGTGGTAATAATATTGGGCGGTCAGTGTTTTAATGCGATTCCAACACGAAAGTTAACCGAAACCTTAACAAAATGGGATCTTATAAAGTTCCTTCTAGTAATTTAGAGATACGTTAGATGTTGTGCATGTAACGGACAACTTAAAGGACGCGATCAGAATGCTTAATGCTGCTCTTATAAGATTAACTGTTATACGTATTGGCAGTTTATTGTCATCCATTTTACTATTCTTCCTGTTTCAGATCTCTATCGTGAAATTCTGTTACATCTACACTTTTGTTATTTCCGTACTATTTCTGCAACTGTGATATCATATTGGGGTTGCGGAAGGATCGTACGTTCCCGCGATACTCGGCGTAGGTGTGAGATAGAACACCGGGGTGGTTTTTAGACAGTAAGAGTCTGACAGACCCCTCCGCCCGCCCCAGGGCGGAGGATTTTCAAGAGAATTTTCTACCCCTAAAACAAAAAAAAGGAGCCCACTCCCTCGAAGAGAGGAGGCCTGTGTCCCAGCAGTGGGAACAATATAGACTGACTAGGTTTATGCCTGAGTTCTGGCTTTGCCACTATAACTAAAGTTTCTGATCGTCTGATGAAAAAAGTGACAATCAAACAGCGATCGACGCGATAATCAGTGTACATCAAGCAGTTAGTTTACTTGCCACAAAGATATCGGGCGTGAAGTGTTTGAAGCCATGATTTATAACCTGCCAGAGTTTATGGCAGGCATGCTCCGATTGGTCGGATGCGTGGAAAGAATGCTGCTGAGAAATAATTCTAGTACAATCATATAATTTTTCTTTTATGAGAGCAATTTTTTGAGGTTTTTTTTTCGTTATTTCAACAATTTTCAATCTCGATTTCGATCGTGTTCCTCTATAATAAATCTGGATAGTGAACATTGATTTTGATGTTAGATTGCGATCGAAATGGAGTAGGTATGTTAAAGGTGCCATAGAGGCGTTTTCTTCTTGCTTTTTTTTGGTACTGTTTATAGAAGATTACCAGCTCATAGAAGATTGGAAAAGCTGAATATTTATGAATGCAAGATCAACAAAGTACGACTATCATGTAACATGATGGGATTGTTTTGGAATAATGGCACCTATGTAGATGCGAAATTGCTTATATATTTATTCCTTTCTGTTATACTTACATACTCGTCTTTTTCGTAAATTTAGATATCGAGAATCAAAAATTGAAAACTTTGCAACGAATTTTTGGAATACAACTCTCCTAAAATCAATTAGTTTAACTTGATTGCAAAGAAACTTTTACTATCAGTGTTAGCCTGTTAATATTGTCGCAAAATATTTTTATGTTTAAAACCGTCTAGACGTCTTCGATCACAATCACGATCTAGGAAATATGAAAAAAAAAGGCTTGAGCTTATAGCTAAATTTTATTTATGGTCAGTCAACTTAAATAAAGTTTATTTTTTTTTTTGTTAAATGCGATTGCAATAATTTTGGTACATTTAAACCAATTAAGCAAACCGCACTTGGTGTTTTGTAAATATTTAAAAATCACATCATAACTTTACTCGAAAAAATACATCGTTCTAATTTGTCAATTAAAGTTACTAAGCAGGGCACGGCATGGTCCCATCTTCTAAAAAAAAAAAACACCCAGACTTCGAGCCGTCACTCACACTAGCGAAAGTGTTTGCAACATTCGTACATACGAAACTACTTGCATGAGGTATAAAACGTGGTAACTGGCGTGATAGAAATACACTCACGGCGTAACATTCGCTGAACAACAAGCGAAGCGAAAATGAAGCTACTGGTTAGTAAAAAATTCAATAAATTCTAGTGACAGTGTTCTATGTGTGTGCAGTTCGGATGTCAAGTGTCATTGTGCTTTTTTTTTAAATGTGGCAAAGGAATTCAGATCTATCGATTTGAAAAAAGTAGAATCGATTCTTTATTTATAATGTCATCGATCTCCATTGTTTTACCGGATATGTCATATGATATCGTAAAGTTATTAATCAGTCACATTATCTAAATGAATGACGCATTACTAGATCAATATTACGTAAAGATATTTTCTTACTCGCATAACTAGTCTTTATGAGTTGTCCCACAATGCTCGGAAAGTTCTTGTGTTCACTTCCAGTTAGATTTCACTGGCATAAGTTAGTTTCCCTTTTCATTTAGCGTTTCCTATGTAATTTTAAATCCGTGTCCTCAGTTGTTTTAGATTAGTTGTAGTGAATCTTTACAATAATCCACACCGATATACAATTTGTGCTCATCCACTAATTGAAATTAGAGAGTAAGATAAATAATAAAGTTTAATGTTTGTCCAAAGAAATATTCTCATAGATAGATACACAGTTACCGCTAGTGGAATAATTTATGTTTAAAGTATGAATAATACAGGATAATATTTGTTTTTTCAGAGGTCTTCCTTAATCCTGGCCGTGGCGATAAGCCTGGCCACGGCAGAGGAGAAGGCAGAGAAGGACACCAAGGCCGAACCAAAAGCCGCAGAGGAAACAAAGAGACAAGACAAAAGAGGACTATCCGAGTACTACGGTGACCATGGAGACTTCGGTGGTGGCGATTTCGGAGGTTCCTTGGGGCATGATCTAGGAGGCTCCATCGGAGGTGGTGATGAAGGACACTCCATTGGCCTCGAGGATCATCACGGTGGACATGAAACCCACTCCCACAAAACCATCACTGTGGTCAAGAAAGTTCCCGTCCCCTACCCCGTCGAGAAAAAAATCCCTTACCCAGTGGAGAAGAAAGTGCCCTACCCCGTCAAGGTGCACGTACCACAGCCCTACCCCGTCGTCAAAACCGTCCACTACACAGTCAAGGAATACATCAAAGTACCCGAATACATCCCTAAGCCGTACCCCGTGACGAAACACGTGCCAGTTCCCGTGAAAGTTCACGTCGACAACCCCGTCCCAGTGAATGTGTACGAACACGTCCCTTACCCAGTCGAGAAACACGTGCCTTATCCCGTCAAAGTGCACGTGCCGCAGCCCTACCCCGTCGAGAAGAAAGTGCCGTTCCCCGTCAAAGTACCAGTCAAGGTGCACGTACCATACCCCGTCGAGAAAGTTATCCACTATCCAGTGCCGGTGCACGTCGATCGTCCTGTGCCCGTACACGTTGAGAAGCCAGTTCCAGTTCACGTTGAAAAGAAGGTGCCTTACCCAGTTGAAAAGGAAGTGCCTTACCCAGTCAAGGTTCATGTAGATAACCCAGTGCCAGTGCACGTCGACAAACCAGTGCCTTACCCAGTTAAGGTGCCCTACCCAGTTCCCTACCCAGTTGAGAAAGTCATCCCGTACCCAGTAGAGAAGAATGTGCCCTACCCAGTGAAGATCCCTGTTGACAGGCCATACCCCGTGCATATTGACAAGCATGTCCCTTACCACGTTGATAAGCCCGTGCCTTACACCGTGAAGGTGCACGTGCCAATCGTGCAGCATGAGCACCATGAGCACCATGAGGAGTCACAGCAAGAAATCCATGGTGGTGAGGGCCAAGGCTACGGAGGTTTCGAGGGGGGTCATGAAGGAGGCCAAGAGGGGGGCCAAGAGGGGGGCCAAGGAGGCCACGAGGGGGGTTTGGAAGGCGGCCAAGAGGAGCACTACCACCATTAAAAGAACTGATCTCTTTATTTTTTCTTTAGCTTTAAAGTGTTATCTTGTTTAGTAATTGTTTTTTTTTTTTTAATTAATATTTTGTGACTGCTATGTACCTGTGAAGATGTAAATAGTAAACGAAAGTATTAAAAAAGTGATATAAATAATACTATATTTTTGTTTTATTATCAACTGGAGAGAACAAAACCGTTGAACCAAAGTTATTAATATTATGAGCTTCCATAATTATCTTGAAATGAGAGGAAATCTTCTATAAGTTCATGACTCTAGACAACGGAAACGCGTTAGGTGTAAGTTGTTTTAATATTATTACATTACAACTCAAGATTACTTTCCTGTATGTAGCCTACCTACATTATAACTTACCGGAAGAAACTGAATGCCATTACATTGTAGAAGCAAAGTTCATGTATTTTCAGTTACTTGAAGATTTACTCATTAATTTTGTGTGAGATTAGCCAGCACTATACTAATAACTCATTTGCTAAATCATTCATTACTAATAGGCTCGCCCCTTACTTGCTTGGGGCTAAGAAATAATAGCTGCACAGGTCGATCGATCAGGTTAAGCTACGCTTGCCGTGGTTGTTCCGTGGATGGGTGACAATCTTTACATACCGCGACCTCTCCATGGTATTAATAAAACAATTTGTTTTACCATTTTCATTTTTTTTTAAACTTTAGTCTCATCAAAAAAGAGTACTCCCAACAAGCATTTCCTTGATAGAACAATGACATCACACCATCGAAGGAAATCCAATACAAAAGCTACATAATCCTAAGTTATTCATATCAAGTTTTTTAGCAGACAAACCACTTTCACTACCCAACCTAGTTATTCTCGAAGTGTACAATATCGTGCCAAATGACAATACACCTTGAGAACTGGAGATACAATAATAACAGCAACATTTTGTAAGAATTCGTATGCTGACTGCCTCATTGGGCTACTGGTCACAAACGCTATGCTGAGCATGAGGTCCTGGGTTCGACAACCAGCTCGGGAAAAGTGTTATTAGATTTTTATATCTGGAATTTCTCAGTAGCAGGACCTAAGGCTTTCCCCATATTACGCGGTACTTAAAAATAACTGGAAAAATGTGGGTGGTATATGTACAGACGCCAACATATCAAGTTACCCGAAACTGTCAAATTTTCCCAATAAACTTTGAACCTAATGCTTTAGCGATAAAGTTGTAAATCTGTTAAAGAAATTTGACAGATTGTAGTAGCTTGATGTGCTGGCGTCTATACACATCTGCCCAACCGTTACGTCATGTAAAAAATATTTATATTTATCTCATGGATATCAAAATATGGATGGAAGTATGGATTTAAAAACTGTTACCCACCAAACTATGGAAGAGATGTTTGAGGATACCCTCTTTATTTATAATTTCAGATCGAGGTGTTTCTTAGTAGGCACACTTCTGCTCAACAAGGCGTGACGTTACGTGGTCGTAAGCTGATTTAATTTCTTGTAAGTGTATGTAAAACATGAAACGTTTATTTTCTCTTGACTATATTTACCTGTCAAAAAGATTAACCTAGATAAAGTGTATAAGACAGAGATTAAAACAGAAGAAGAACTAGCAGAGGATCCAGGAGTGGTGGAGGGGGTGGTGCAGGGGATCAGACCGGAATAAATCGAATAAAGTTCTAAGTGATCACATCACTTAAACTTTTAATTGATTTGACCGATTAATATTATTATGCAAATGAAATCTGAAGTAACTGACATTATAATCGTAATCGCATTGACATTGTGGGTCAACATTCTGTAACTCAAAAAATGTCCTCAAGAATTTCAGAGTGAGAGAGTTAGTCTTTAATTTCATGTTTGCAAATCCTGAGTGCGTTGACGGAAACTATTAATTGTAACGTATGGGTAAAGACCCAGACTCAGAACATTCATAATTGTAATGTCCTTTACATACTTGTACAAATTTTCCGTGCTTTAAGTATTCGCAGATGACTTGCTATCCCAGAAACCTCTTTCCTCAAAAGACCATTTTAGACATCAATCCACATGTTCTTCTCATGATCTGACCAAGATTATGTCTGGTTTTTAAAAGAGAGTGCGACCTCTGAGTTTATTTCGGCGTTTCTTCTCAGAGTAGTCAGATAGGAAACGCCGACCTCATACATTTTTAATTTTTTTTAAACATGACGTGTAAAAGTGATTACAGAGTAAACAATTTCATTTAATTTCAATTAACGCTAGAATACGTCAACATGTCTTTTCTTTTATGTATTCGGTTAATTTTGTAACTTGTAATTATTAAGCTAGAAGCTTCGCAACAGAAAGTGAAACTGTTTCCTCCATTGGTCGGAGGCCATTGAAAGAAAATCTCCTGTTTATTTATAGTGTAACTTGTATTTACGAATATGACAGATCTCAGGAGAGCGCGCCAACGACTGGACCACAGATAACATTTGTTTTTTTTTTTAATGAGGAAGCTTTCATCTTTAAATAATGTGATTAGCTGGTTGTGCACGAGTGCAAACTAATACGTCATATTAAACGATGACGTTTGAACGATATGATCAATTTTAGCTGACAATTTCATGAAACATAACCATTTCATGAAATTGCCAAACACTTAATGAAATTATCAATTCTAAGACCTAGCCACGACATATACATAAATTTAAACTTTAGCTTGTTCTGCAGCATTTTGGTCCTTTAACGCAACTCATACTAGAACGCAAAGACCGGAAAAATCACGTTGATGGAAGAAAATCGCTTATCACGGTACATGACAACGCACCTATAATCACCAGCAGTGCGATTCTGTAACCATCTCACCGTGAAAACTTAGGTGAAGTGAGCGTGGAGTGAGCTGTCAATAGTGTCCATTCTTAACAAAAACAAACTCACGTCACCTAAGTTTTCACGGTGAGATTTTTACAGAATCGACCGGCAGTATCGAAAACTTCACTAGATATTGCGTGTTTTTTTTTCTGCTATATTTTTCTACTAGCTTCTACCCTCGATTTCGCTCGAGTGGTAGTTAACTATACTACGAGCATACCCTATGGCACTTGGTAATAGTGTAGCTTTCTGCCAGTGACAGAATTGTCGATATCTGATCAGTACTTCCAGAGATTAATTACCTCCGACATCTAAACCATCCAACTTAACCTCTTTATAATATTAGTGTAGATATAGTACAGTCCGTTTACAATTATTTAATCACTGACAGCAACACCAGCAGCCATCTAATAGCAACCTTATATGTAAGAGAATAAAGATCACTTTGAATTGGATAGTGATGCAAACTCAGAGGTAAAATATCTGTACTGACTGTAGGTATTGCAGCTATAAATTGTCGAAATCGTTATATTGACACAACATCTCTCTCGAAGGGCGCCATAATTCACGATGGTTTCGACAAAATTATTTATGTTGCCCAATCAATAATAATTCTTAGGCAAAAAAGGTACCTACATTATCTTGGATGAAAATATGTGTCTATATCAATTTTGTAATTTAAACCTTGACATGGAGTGAACAGTTTCAAAATTAGAATATACAGATTTTCTAATCGGTTACAGAATTATGCTTAAATCTATAAATATAAAATATAAAGAAAAACGATTTGATATTTTGTATGTTTGTTTATTACGCTTTCACTCTAAAAGGGCTGATCGAATTTGGATGAAATTTTGCATAGTTTTTATCCCGATATTGTTACGGGATCCAGCGGGATTCAGTTAGTAATATAATAAAGCTGAAAAGTTTGTTTGTTTGTTTAAACGCCCTAATCTCTGTAACCACTAGTCATATTTGAATAATTAATTTTGCATTTGATAGCCCAATTCTTGTGGAAAAAAATTTAACATCACACTAAGGCGCCGTAACTGAAAGGAACCCAGCAAAAATAAAAATAAACTGGCCAAGTGCGGGTTAGTCTCGCACACAAAGGGTTCCGTACTACAAGGCAAAAACGCCGAAAAAAACACGTTTGTTGTATGGGAGCCCCCTTTAAATATTTATTTTATTCTGTTTTTAGTATTTCTTGTTATAGCGGCAACAGAAATACATCATCTGTGTTTTCAACTGTCTAGCTATCATGGTTCATGAGATACAACCTGGTGACAGACGGACAGACGGACAGTGGAGTCTTAGTAATGGGGTCCTGGTTTTACCCTTTGGGTATGGAACCCTAAAAACACTCAGAAAGAACGCTAAGCGAAAACGAAGTACGTAATAGTGCGGGCGGGCAATGCGATGCGACGCGGTGAGTCGTCACAAAGTCGCGTATTATATACAAAAGACAACCCAGTACGAAAATTATCTGAAGAAATCGCGCTCATAGCTCTCATTCTAAAGCCCAAGAATTCACAGGTATACAAAATATGTTATTAGTTTTTACGCCTACCCTAAAACCGCACTAAACTTGCTTGAACCATCAACTTCCTGCACACCACTGAGTTATACTGTGACTGAGTCGTCATTAAGGAAACCGCGTAGCTTGCGCAAGAACAACACTTACATAACTAACTTCATCGGCTAACACGTTAGTATCAGTCTTATTCATCCCCGGAGAGCTAATGAGCTTGAAGAAAACTTTTTTGTTCTAGAGCTTTCTATTGGTTTTACTATCATTCATCATCATCTGCCTAGCCCTTTTCCAACTATGTTGGGGTCGGCTTCCAGTCTAACCGGATGCAGCTGAATAATACTTTACATGGAGCGACTGCCTATCTGACCTCCACAGCCCAGTTACTGGGGAAATACGATATCCTTGGTATTTCTTAAGTCATCGTGGCCTACAGCTATACATACCTATAGCCTTTTTCACTATCATCATTTTCCTGACCTTATCCCGATTTATTTGGAGTCAGCACAACATGTTCTTTTCTCCCATATCTACTTATCTATGCATACAGCCCTATCTCCTTATAGGCAAGCGATTTTGGCCGATAGCAACCACTAAAAAGAAAGCTCACAATTAAGCTTACCCTTCTAACATAAAACCAAGCACGTTTAATACTATAACGTAAGCAGAGTCCTCATTCCCACTAAACGAAGTACTTACTTCCTTTAGAGCTACATATCCAAAAACGTGTCTCAAATACCTCTACGCATATAACACTAAAATGGACACGCAACACCGTGTGAACGCCGGTAGTTGTCTTAAACTGTATCGGACATGAATTACTGGCAGCGTGACACGATTCTGTGGTACATTCACCACAATGTACCTCGACTGTCCATTTATCCCTGGGAATGGTGTAATAGATTGTGCAACACAACGTATTTGTGTTTTGAGAAATAAATGATTTGGAATCGCTGGTCGACGAAGATGGAGAGTTTGCAAAAAGGATTGCTAGCCATTCAAAAATTTTGGAAGTCTAGTTGATATACTTAATGCATCGTTATTAAATCATTAATCTCTTACTCAGCTCTCAAAAAACTCGAGATTATTCGAGTAAAATTCGAAAGCAAAAGCAGCGCAAGCAATCAATGGTTATCCACTAACTGCTTGCGCTGCGTGTGCTTTTACTCCAATCATTTTCTTTCTTCTATCTTATAAAAACTCATTGTAACAAATGAAGCGTTTAAATATTGGACATTTTAAATGCAACTTAATTTGAGTGTACTTTGCTTTGGTTTCCTAAGTAAGCGGTGACTGGTCACACAATAACGGTTGTCTAATGGGCTAAATACAGAGCGTTTATTGATACCTTAATCTCTTGATCTCCGCTAATGAGACACAATTGATTTTCTATTGTATCATACTACATAGGGTACGCGCGGGGCTTGACCGTTTAATGTCAAATACTGATGAAAATAACAGATTTTCATGAAGGTCGTTATAATATGACGGAGCCGCAATCCTAAGAAACTAAAGTTTAAGGCGAAGTACCCGTTGAAACTGTACGATATTCTGTTCTGAAACGATACAAATATTACCGAACAATACTATTAAACCCACATTTAAACATAAAAAAACGTAATGATATTTAAAACGAATGAAAGCAGGCAATGACGGATAGGTAGTTGTACTGCAGACTAAATGTCATCAAGATAATATTATAACTGAATCGTTATACAACCGGAATACAATAAAATAAGCAGTAACTCGATACATTTCTTAACATAATCTCCTTATTACTTGTGAAGTAAGAAACACAGATCTTATATTACTTCGATTTTCACAGGGGCCTTATGCCCTATGACCCAATGAACGAAACCACGCAATATGAACGCGAGGTTGGCGGGAATAGCTAAGATAATTCGAAGTAAGGAATCTTAGTGAATAAGGGCGCTGATTGGCAATTAAATATGAGGCAATAAGGTTTATGTCGACTAGAGATGTCAAACTGTTTGGGCAGAAAAATTCGGTGTATTTCATGGACGTAATTTTCGTAGCTTACCACTTAGTTTATTATTTAAACTTCTCGCACACAAATAAAGCATTCTCTATCAGTCAACTAAGGGTGGTGAAGAGATAAGATCGCAGGTGCTCGGTTTGAGAGGAACATAATAATAAATAAAAACTTTTTTACTAAAAAAAAAAACAACCGTCTTCCACCTACCTACCCCAAACAAATTCATATAACGCAACTTGCTATGTGAATATCAGTGACAGGAAGCTATTGCACACATCTGCCTACCCCTTTAAAGGGTACAGCCGTGATGTTATGTTGTGTAATTGCGTAAACAATGGATACATATGCTATAGAAGCAATCGCGGTTGATTTGCTGGCATTTATTGAAGAGTTCCGTTGTACGTCTCCGAAACTCATCATCAGATCTTTACGAAATTTAAATGGGACCATTTCGGAATTTAAAACTTCTTTCGAACAAAAAAAAATTTGCAAATATATGAGAGAGTTATGCCCGAACATACATAAAAAAATATATATATGTATAAACATCTGAATTGAAAACCTCTTCCTTTTTTGAAGTCGGTTAAAAAAATTTTTCATATTGAATCTATAAATAAAACAAAAGTTGGGTTAGTTACACCATTTATAACTCAAGAACAGCAGGACAGATTTTTGTGATCTTTGGTTTCTTGGATTTGTCTCCGCCCCGAATAGCAGAATAATTAACATCACTGTAAGTACTCGTAAGTATATTTGTAGGAAAACTATGTAAATTCAAAAGTGACGTTATTCCATCCTTTTTGTAAAGCCCGATGACATCGACTTGTAATATTAATATTATAGCCTAGACCTACCTTATGTACGGGATGTTGGCAGGAATGTGGTACTTGGAACCAGGATCGAAGTCCAGCTCAGAACGTAGTACTGGAGGCTTGATGCCTTGGTACTGCTCCCTGTGAAAAAAATGAGGTACTTATTAGAAAAGAAGTTGCAGAAAGTGAAGAGATTAGTTTTATCTGAAAAACCGAGGCCGAAGACCATAACATTGTCAACAGAAAATACTATTGCCAATAGCATTGTATCATCGGCTTACATTGTTTAAAGCATTGGATTTCCTAAGAAAGCGATGAACGGTCACACCTTAACGACTGTTCAAATACAGAGCGCTTTTTGACACATAAATGTCAATACTGGTGAAAATGACAAAATTTCAAGATGGCCGTTGCAATATGATGGCCACAGTTCTTGTAGGCAACCGCTAGCTTAGCACTATCCTTGGTTCTTCCATCCTCATTCGTTGACCTACGATCTTTTATTGTATAAAAGACGTTTCGAGATTATTAATCATTAATACTATGGTTGTCACGATGCGCGATTTTATGTTAAGTTATATTAAACATTAATAATAATGCCTGGTGGTGAAAGCGGTGGCGAGATGACCTGGACGCGTACCGCGAAGTGGCGCGTTAAAACTGTTCCTGGAAGGAGTTGGGAGAGGTCTTTCCCCAGTAGAGGAACAGTATAGGCTAAACAATAAATTATTAATTAATGCTATGGTTATATACATGATTAGTTTTCAAAGACCAGCCAAATTTAAGGGTGTGGTACAGACCATCAATCTGAACAATTTTCTCCACGGTACTAACATCGTAATAGCGAATAAAAATTCAGCCGTCCCATACGTTTAGGTTGAGTATGTATTGAAGATTTCTATGGGACAGTTGATCAATTTTTCGTGATTACGATGTTCGTCCCATGGAGAAAGTTGTTCAGTTGATAGTCTGTACCACACTCTTAATTTTAGCTGGTCTTTGAAAATAAACCCTGTATATAGCCCACATTACCCTACAAAAAATATTATGTTGATTGACCCATTCAATTCAATTCAATAATCTTGACATTGCTAAAGTTACGTATTTGTAACATAGGTACATTAAAACTGTGTAATATCGACATACGTGTATGATTTAAAAAAATTAGGCCAATTGGTTACACACAAGATTTTGAACTTACATAATCTCAGAAATGCATTCTGTAACATAGTAAGTACGGTTGAGGAAGCGAGTATAATGATGAGAAATGGCGGATTGTAAGTAGTTTACTTTCAGCGAAAATGGTCCTTATTCCTGCATTTTCATCCACCATAATATACCATACAACTTGTACCTCCGACATTTTTGTTGGTAGTCTACTTGTTTTTGTGGTTTTCTTGGAGAATCATTATCCAATATTTATTGAGCTTTAATCATACTTTGAGGTTGCGCAGAAAGGACTTCGGAACTGCCTTTACGCAGCAGTGAGACAGTAGGGATGTAACATAATATAGAAACAAAAATAATAATTTACTGAAGATTTTGTAATATCTTGATTTAAAACAATGTCCTTGGAGTTTATTGTCTATCTTCTCCATAAAGATCTACTTTTCAACTTTCTTACTGATCGATAATTCCCTTGACAATTTAAAAGAGTCTGTAAATGGTTTAGTTGAAATAAATTCTTTGAGTTTGAGTTTATGATAATCATTCCCGCTACCGCTCATACACTACACACGAACAACTCTTGCTTTCATCGGAGATCTGAACCCGTTACCGAGTCAAGGCCGACGGACGACCGCAATCCCATCACGACGTGAACCACTTCATTTGCGTTCTTGCAATCGGTAACAATCTTTTGATATTATGGTGCTTTTTGTTTGTACGTTCTTTGGTGCTTTGCGAAATTTGAATGTTTAATCTAGCTTTACACTGACGATGACAATTCGTTATTATTACTTTTACCTATTGTGGTATAGTAATTTATTTAAAGTGCATCGTCTTCACATATTATTATTATATAATTAATGTATGCAAAATATTGTAAACCATTTTAAAAGAGTAACGGTGGAGTTTCTTGTCCATTCTTCTCCATACGAAAACTACCTTTTGGAATGGGCGACTAGAATCAATTCTATTTATTGTAATTTCTGACGTTCAAAAGTGCCTTTTATGTGCCTATTTTAAATAAAAAAAAAATGGTGATAGGATGTAAAAAAAACATTCCAACGAACTGAGAACCTCCTTCTTTTTTTAAATCGGGTAAATGCGCAAAACCAGATAAATGACGGTAATTTTTCTGCATGTTATATACAGAACGTTTGTCACTCGCTCGAACCGGTTGTCCCTAAACTTCCGCGCCGAATTAGTGGCCTCTGTTCTTTTTCGTTGCTTTTAAGTAACGAGCTCTGTAGTCGCCCTGACTACGACCGATCGCCGGTGGATATTAATTTATCAGCCGATTAAGATCACATGAAAAAACTGCCTTTTTCAAGGCTACCTTCTATTTCTTTAACGTTCGCGTTTTGAATTAGAGTCAGTTGACCCCTTCTGGGTTAAAACCACAGTTTCGTGGTCGCTCGGTGGATACCTTACGGTGCCAACGAAACCGAGTGGGGTGTTGACCCAATACACCCGCTGAACCCCTTCAGGGCTAGGCAGTCAATTGGACGGGTCCCAGCCTCGGCCTTGGGGGGTCTCCTAGTCGGCGCTGGATGACAGTTTTTCTTCACAGCTACACACCTAGTGTCTTTAGGGTGTCTCTACACCCTTCGCACTAGACTGGTCAGGGCCCCGTACGCACATTAAGACTGGCGTCGGGTTACAAGCTTAGGGCTCACCCTTAGGCACTCACCTCCCTGTCTATACCCGACAGGGAGGGTACACACCCCCGGGCCTATCCACCCGGGGAGTTAGAGTTAGGGCTCTCTGACTAATGTTTTAGTCTCCCCCCCCCCCCATTAATCAAGATGGACGCCATTATAGTGGCGTTCGTCAAGGACGTCCTCCTAAAGGACCCCGATTTCCTCCTGAAATACGGAGAGAAATTCGCTGCTCTGCAGCAAAAGTCGACGCCGGCTGAACCCGGTAGTGCCTCACCCGACTCTGTGCCCGACTCTATGGACACAGAGGACTTCTCGGTGAAGAGGCTACATTACCCGCCCTCCGACGTGGAGTCTCAGAACTCCACCAACTCATCTCCCTCCTCCGACGACGACGGCTTTACGCTGGCGTCAGGAAGGTCAAACAAGCGTAGGAAGAAGTTCTCTTCCGCGCAATCAAAGAAGGTAGTCGCGACCGACGCGACCTCAACCCCTCTCACCCCCGCCCCCGCTCCATTGGTTACCCCCACCAATGCCCCCACTCCGATCGCTTCGTCCTCTCAGAAGGACTTACCGCCCAGCTCCAGTGCTGAAACCTCCTCCGCCCCGAGGAAAATACCCCCTCCTCCCCCCGTGTTCATCCAGGACAAGGGAAAATGGACCGATGTGTCCAAATGGTGCGCCGATCGCAAGATTGGCTTCACCAATGCCCGATCCACCCAACAGGGGATCAAGGTGCAGATCCCTACGTCGAAAGACTACAGGGATCTCACAAGCCTTCTTCGGCAAAGGAACGTGTCTTTCCACACGTACTCCCTCCCCGAGGAGCGCATGACCCGAGTGGTGATCCGCAGGATCCCTAAAGAGATCGCCACCGAAGACATCAAGGCGGATCTGGAAGCCCAAGAGGTTCCAGTATCCGAGGTGCACCGCATGCACCGCTCCAAGGGCCAAGTCGCATACGACATGGTCCTGGTAGTCTGCCCCCCTTCCGAGGGCCGCCACCACCCAATATTTTCCATAAAATCCATCTGCAATCTCACCGGTATCGAGATTGAAAAACCATGGAGGAGCGGCATTGTGGGTCAGTGCCACCGCTGCCAGCTCTATGGCCACTCCCAAAGGTTCTGCCACGCAACACCCAGGTGCGTCAAGTGCCTGGGCGCGCACGGCACCGAAAACTGCCCCCGACCAAAAGACCGCACTCTATGCACAGAGCCGCCCAGCTGTGTGCTATGCGGTGAATCAGGTCACCCGGCCAATTACCGGGGCTGCTCCAAAGCCCCCAAATCATCCTCTCCCAAACTGGCTAAGCGCGCAGACGCCCGCCAGCAAAGAGAAATCCCCTCCCAAGGGACCGCGACCGCACTTCCAGCGAAACTAAGCCCTCAAAGGCCTAGCCCCTGGAATCTCTTAAACCACCAAAGAGCCTTCCCAGCTCTGATGGCCACATCAGCCCCCCCCCCACCCACTCCCGCTAGGATGGACCCTCGTCTCATCCGCTCCACCGCGCCCACCACCGCGCCCCCCGCTACCCCTGCCCCCACCGCAATGGCCGCCGCGCCCACTCAAATGGCCGCTACGCCCACTCAAATGGCCGCTCCCGCCGCCTACACTGCGGCCCCGGTCCCAACTGTCGGTCCTTATCCAATGGACTCTTTTAACATTATAGCAGGCACGTTCACGGCCTTCATGTCCCCCCGCGCCAGGAAAATGGCAAGCGAACTTCTCGCTGCCAGAAACTCCTGCGACCTGAACAGGATACAGGCAATTTACAATGCCTATCCTGACATCACCCGAATCCTCGCCTCTTTCACTGCTCAGCCCAACAATGGATAGAGGAATCATTTCACGAACCAAACTCCGATCCCTAAACTTAGCCTATTTCAATGCCAACGGCATTCATGGTCAAAGAGATGAGATCGCCACTTTCCTACGCGACCATCAAATTGACATTTTCCTCGCTCAAGAGACTTTCCTCAAGCCCCACCACCGTAACCCTTCAATTGCAAACTATCGCATGGTTCGCAACGACAGGGAGCGATGTCACAAAGGAGGCACACTCATTTATTACAAAAAGGAACTATACTGCATTCCAATAGATCCTCCCCCACTCTCACGACTCGAAGTGTCCATCTGCCGGCTAGGCATGTCAGGGCACCAACCGATCACCTTAGTTTCGGTCTACCTCCCCCCCCAAACGTCGATAGAGAACTCCGAACTCTTCTCTAACGACCTCTCCACGCTCCTAGGCTTGAGTGACTCCGTTATCATAGCGGGCGATCTCAACGCAAAGCATCACGCCTGGAACAGCACCAGGGTATCGACCAGAGGCAAACAACTGTTTGACCTTTCCCCCATTCTGAATTTCGATGTCATCGGACCGACGAGTCCTACTCATTTTCCACACGACCCCAACCATACCCCTGACGTCCTCGACGTGGCACTTCTAAAGAACGTCAACCTACGGTTGACCGATATAGAAGTGGTACAAGAGCTCTCCTCAGACCACCGACCAGTCATCATCAAAATGGCCCCTCGCATTGGTCTCCCCGACCCCAACCAACCCCCTCAAACTAAAGTGGTAACGGACTGGAGGAAAGTAAGCGAATGCCTGAAATCCACCACATCCCCCCACTTAGACTCCATCCCCGATCAGTTCAACTCCATCGCGGACACGACGGCGGCGATCGACTCGCTCACGGAACACGTACAGTCAGTCCTGAACGACTGTTCAAGGGAAATTCCAGAGATGGACGACCATCGCTGGAAGTTGCCTGACGACTTGCGTGAACTGTTGAACGAGAAGAACGCGGCTGTCCGTGCCTACAGCAGCTTTCCATGTGGCCCAAACAAAGCCCATATGCGTTACTTACAGAGAACTGTGAGGACTCGCATATCGGAGTGGCGTGAAGTCAAATGGAATAAGACGCTGAGCGATCTTGAACCCAATCACCAGGCCTTCTGGGAACTCCAAAGGAGACTTAGATCTCGAGACATCGTCTCCATGCCCCCACTGATCCGCCCCGACAAAACCATCGCCTTTGACGACGATGACAAGGCAGAATGCTTGGCTGACAGCCTCGAAGCCCAGTGTACACCCAGCTCCCTACCCGTAGACCAAGCTCACCTCTCTGAGGTCGACGCGGAAGTCGAGCGTAGAGCCTCCCTCCCTCCAGTAGAAGACCCCGAAAATCCTCTACCCCCCGTCACTCCAGACGAAGTACAGGACATCATAAAGGGTCTCATACCTAAGAAAGCCCCCGGTTCAGATGGAATCACAAATAGAGTGATTCAACTCTTCCCTGCCCAATTAATTGTGCTACTGGCCACCATCTTCAACGGTGCCATGAGCAACAACATTTTCCCACAGAAGTGGAAAGAAGCCACAGTCATTGGCATTCCCAAGCCCGGCAAGCCCAAGTCGGAACCCACGAGTTACCGCCCCATCAGTCTGCTCAATGGACTAGGCAAGGTCTACGAGAGGCTTATTTATAAGCGTCTCAGAAACTATGCCGAAACCAAGGGCCTAATCCCTAATGAACAATTCGGTTTTCGAACCCAACATTCTAGCGTCCAGCAAGTCCACCGCATCACCGAACAGATCCACGCAGGGATCCTGCGTGGATACTTGACAGGTGTGATATACTTCGACATAGCAAAAGCTTTCGACAAAGTCTGGCACAATGGCTTACTATATAAGCTATACCAACTCGGTGTGCCCGACCGTCTCGTGCTCATCCTTCGAGACTATTTGTCAAACCGCACCTTCCGCTACAAAGTAGAAGGAGCTATATCCTCTCCACACCCGATCCGAGCAGGAGTCCCCCAGGGCTCTGTGCTCGCCCCGCTCATATTCACGCTGTACACCAGTGACATCCCAATGAGTAAAAAGACCCAGTTGGCTCTCTTCGCAGACGATACTGCCATTCTGTACACTGGCCGCAGCCTAGTCCAGATCTCCCACATCCTCCAAACTTCAGTCAACAAGCTCGCTGACTGGTTTAGGAAGTGGAGAATAGAAGTAAACCCCGACAAAAGTCAAGCGGTTCTCTATTCGAAACCGAGACACAAACTCATCCCCCCCCCGACCCATCACCATGTTCGGCAAGCCGATCCCTTGGGAGAAGCAAGCCAAATATCTCGGTGTTATCCTCGACAGGCACCTCTCCTTCGCAGAGCACATAAAGGCGGTTCGCTCGCGCGCCGCCTTCGCCCTCGGTAGCCTCCACTCGATGCTAAATGCACGCAGCAAATTGTCACTTAAGTGCAAATTGCGCATCTACACAGCGTGCATTCGCCCTATCATGACCTATGCCTGCGTAGTCTTTGCACACGCAAAGCCCCACCACATCCATAGGATGCAGACCCTCCAGAACCGTTTCCTCCGAAAGGCTACGGGAGCCCCTTGGTTCGTTCGAAATGAGATCCTCCATGTCGATCTCAAAATCCCCACTATCCACCAATTCATGAAGCGCCTTTCCAAGCACTTCTTCGACTCCGCCCCCAACCATCGAAACCCGCTGGTTGTCGAGGCCGCCAGATATACTCCCTCCCAAATCAGTAAACTCCGCCGTCCAAGGCACGTTCTCACCGACCCAGATGACCCTATAACCGTCCTCCAAGAGAGCAGTAGGGCAACCAGCACGCTTAGGAAAAACAGATACAAGAAACCGACATACCGGCCTCGCCGACGAGGTCCCTCGCGACGTCCCCAAGTAAATGCCCCCCACCGACCCTTGCTCGATGTAGTGCCAGCCCGCGCCGCAGCTGAGCCAGTAGATTTAAATTCCCGACTCTGACCTCTGAGTTTGTTTCGGCATTTCTTCTCAGAGTAGTCAATTAGGAAATGCCGGCCCCATCGTTCGTTAAATAATCAAAATTAGATCCAGCCTGTCCCAACTTGCTGCCCTCCCCCCAGCGACGCCCTAAGTCGAGGCTCGTACCCCACAGGGGGTGCCCTTAGCGTGTAGTCGCTTAGTTTATTTAGTTAGTTTTAAGCCCCTGGCTGGAGGCTTTGAGTTTTCTCAAGGCAGCCGCAGGATTGTCCGGTTAAGTAGTCACGACCTCTCAAGGTCAACTACGAGATGCCATATTCTAAAAAAAAAAAAAAAAAAAAAAAAAAATGCATGTTATAAAAAAAATCCCCACGCTCCAGCCAGGTTTTACCCGCGACGGTAACAATGTCGTCCGCCCATCTCATCATCGCTGGATGAGACTGGCACAGAAGCGTGGGGACTGTTGCATGAAAAGTGAGGGCTATGCTCACCAGTGAGTGAAGTCGAGCTATGGATGATTAAAAAAAAAAAAATATTTGATGAACTCATTTCTAAGCCCTCTGATTACGTTAACTAGTGGGTATCGCCATCTTTAACTTCTTGAAGATTTGTTTACGTTAATTTGGCGTACCATAAAGTTTAATTCTATCTATCCACGTCTTACTTGGCTTACATACTTTGGCCTTTATAGCCTGTGTCATGGTTATGACGTCAATTTAAAAAACAAATAACTATAGCTCTGCGAAATGTCTTATGTTTGTGTCTTGTTTTTATGTTTTGTTTTGTGTTTTGTTTTTTTTTGTGTTTTATAATGTTTAATGTTTTTCTTTTGTTTGTGTTATGTTTTTCAGTAAATTAATTACTCTGATCAGTTTGGACATCAATATGTTGCCAAAACTCTTTATCTTGTCTAAGAAAATTAACATAAACATACAAACGTCAAAATCATAGATTGGTTTGAATGAAGTAAAGGCCTACAAACAGGCGCGACACGCGATATAATCGCGCGCGACACAAAGCCACCGCTTGTTGCGCGACTTGCGGTGCCTTTGCGTCGCGTGTCGTGTCGCGCCTGTTTGAAGGAGCCTTAACGCTACTTCTAGATAATTTACTATTCTGACCTAGAATATACTTATGTTCACATATTCTAACTGATCGCCGGAGCGTTAACATTATGTCATGTTGTTGCGTGCGTTTACTGAATTATCTAACTGATAATGAGTGAGTTAGTTAGTGGCGAGTAAAAAAGTGCAATGCATAATGGAGGATGTGTGAAGTGATTTAATTTTGTTGTTCGTGTGTTGCGTTTGAGTGAACATCATCAGCACAGCATCTGTTTCCAATATATCATCTTCTTCTTCCTGCTGTTGTCTTGTTACTTGAGGTTGGGGCAACTTTCTTCTTCCTTTCCCCCCTTTCAACCGTCACGCGGTCATTCACTTCCTTTTCTTTCATATAATATATGAAGGAGAAGGAAGTTTCTGTTTCCGATATAGAAGATGGATGAAGCATTATGGCCGCAAGGCTAAAATGTCCTTTTTATTGCTAAGGAATACCTCAGAGTACTTAATAACATCGAGACCATTTAAAAAAAACGCTTCACCCATTTTCCCAGCTTTTTCAAACTGATGTGGTTGACAAAAAGTACCGTTCATGGTTTTTCGCGTAATTTCAACTCATTAACAACCTTGAGAAAGATTTTTCACGATCTATTTCTACCCTTTTGTCTGTTCTTTTTGCCCGAACATCCCAATATTCGCAAGTGCCTTTATTCCTTCATTTATTTGCTTAAACAAACTTAGACTATTTACCAGTCTTGTTATTTATCCATCCCTCATTACATTCTCATCCACCCATCAAATTTAAAAGGCAAGTTTGACCACCAGTCTTGCCAAGCGGCATCGTATTACCCAGTAACTGGGTTGTAGAGGTCAGACAGGCAGTCGCTCCGTGTAAAATATTGGTATCCAGCTGCACCTAGTTAGAATGGACGGGGACCCCAACATTGCTAGGTAGATTCATTCCACTCCTTAAATTTCTGTTCTGCATTCTGCCTTCTCACAGCAACAAAATCTGGATCACTAGGCTCGGTATGTTAGGTATAGATGCCAGCAAATCAAGCTACCCGAAACTGTCAAATTTTCCCAATCAACTTTGAACCTTACACTTTAGCGATAAAGTTGAAAATCTATTAAAGAAATTTGACAGATTGTAGTAGCTTGATGTGCTGGCGTCTGTACATACACTACCTACTACTTAATTCTATGAAGATACTCAAGATAACCAGTGTATTCTGCAGTGTTGTAATAGCCAGCTGAGGGTGACCGTTACTTAACTCGGCAGCCGATGAGCAGTGGTTACTTGCGTACGATCTTACACCTCATTATATGTTATGGAATGTTGAGATTATGATTTGATTGCATTGTGAAATAGTATCGATTAATTTACAGGAAAAAAAAAAGGTATACATTTATTATTCATAGTTATTTGTAATACCTAAAATGATAGGTTTTAGAACTTCCACTATGTAGACATTGTAGCTTACAATACTATAAGAAGACCTGAGTAAACTGTCGAAATAGTCTCCTAAATCATTTTACTGGTATGGGTTTTACAGGCGACCTTATTGAAATGAAAGAGCTCATGGCAGTTCCTGCAATTATGGTAAGCGGTCCACTTAGAAGAGCCTGCAATTTTAGTTCCTGATTTCCGTCGATTGAAAGTATACCTATGGTAGTCGATTATGTTAGGTACTCGTCTAGAAATATTATTTCTTGTTCATCTCTTTAATTCTTAACGAAGAACTAGTAATATTATGACATCCATTAATGTGGCTTTGACTGTAAATATAATATTAATTTAAACAGCTCCGTAAATTACCTGAGTCTCCACCAGTGACAGTTATACTGCTCTTTCCTGACGTCTCCGGTAAACACATCCCACCTCCACTTGTCCATCACCAGGGCGAACGGTAGGAAGGCTAGTTTGTCCATCGCCTGGGTGAAGAGGTAGTTGATGTCGTGTGCCGTGTCGTCCACCGACCGTTGGACCAGGCCCAGTGTTTGGAGGTGGCGAGGTGAAGAGACGGAGAGGGCGATTGTCTCGCCGATAGCTTCGTGGAAACCTGTGGAAGAAAAAGTTATAAGTTTCATATTAAATATAAACATCCCTGAGAAACAAATATACTTGGAAGATTTTAGCATGGTTATGAAGTGAACATTAATTTGTTTACATAAAATTATGTTAAAAAAAAAGTTAAAGTAAGGCTGCCCGCCTGCCCACGTCCGATAATCGGTGGCCGATTTTTGTAGGAGTAAAATAGAACGTACTGATGGCAATAGTGCAAACACACACTTCCTACGAAAAGTCGGTCAGAAATAAAATCGGTGCATCCCAACCGATCCGATTTGTCGGTGGAAAATGAAATGTTCGGAAATGTATGCGTTAACGCTCACTACTCACCGACAGTCGGCCGTATGCACTTGCTAGGGAAGGACGTTGTGTTGAAGACAAAGTGACGGACGTGTACGTTGAGTCGGTCACAAATTGGTCATAAGAATCGGAGGAAAAATCGGCCCGATTATCGGTGCTACAAAAAGTCTGACGTAGATATAGGAGGATACAGTACCCGGCGATAAATATAGCACATCGACCTTTGGAAAGAGACAATCGGCTAATTTCGGCTTCGTAGAGCATTATCTCTGTCGCACGAAATACAAACAGTCCGGTATCTATTAGGAGCTGTTAAAACAATGATGATTTGCTTCTTTTGATAATTATTTTTATTCTTTGTATAAAATACAAAAAAAAAGGTAAAGGTCGATGTGCAATATTTATCGCCGGGTACTGTACCTCATGTTCATTGTCTGTATATGCACAGGGTATAATTTAGGATTGACAATATAGTGGAGCCTCAGAAATTATCAACTTTTGTTGTATCAAGTGTCCGTAACCACTGTCTTCGGAACATCTCAAGTACCTTCTCATATGTCAACCAGACGGATAGCTGACTGACGCACGAAGAGGACAGGGTTATCAATAAATAATTTATTCACCAAAAAGTTTTTGATGTCAAATAATGTACCAATCATCGAATCAGAATTCAGAAACCCTCAGCATCAAACACAGAAATTCCCAATTACTTCTCTAACTAGTGCGTTACTTTCCTCCACTCAACACCGTGAAGATTTAATTCAATGATTGTTCTAGACGTTTCTGATAAGTTTGGCAACAAAGGTCTTTGATGAAACAATAGTATCGCACTATTTCTGCAACGAGGCCGTAAACAATATGTTTGTGGCGAAACAATGAATGTATGGAAGCTCGTAACTTAATGTATGGACCAAGTAATTAAAATTACGAGCTGTAAGTAGAGAAAGGAATACTTGGATTTTATTATCTTGTAGAAACAGCAGGTTTGGTTATATCTGTAGAAGAACCGATGGCGACGGCCTTCGGAATAGAACGGTCATTGATTGAATTTGCTTTAGAGTGTACTATAGTTATACCGTTTATTGGCATGTATATCTTATTCACAACCATACGACAGGCTACCGAATCGAAAAATTTACCTAGTCCCGGTCAGCACCTAGCTGTCAGAAGAATAGCGGTTGGCTATTTGAATTAACTGTCAAAATTTTCGCATTTGTGAAAAGGCAGCGCAGGACTCCTTCTATAATTTTGATTGGTGTTCGATTCGGCACGAAAGCATGTCGAATGGTGTTGTTGTTGAAAAGCACTTGAAGCACTCAGATTTAATGCAGAAGGCAATGAACTGAGTGTTGTGATACTAAATGCTTAAATCTAGCATTGGGTGTTGATTTCTGTCTTTTTCACTGACAAGCCATTGATTTATCATTAAATTAATCGCATATTTATTACTAATTAATTCAGCCCCAATCAAATTAATTGTATCTAAAACCACAAAATCCGTAATCAATTTAATTTATGCACCAACAAAATAAACAGACCTAAGCTAGGTATATATTATTTGTTAGACTTAAAGTAACAGATTATATACAGGAAGTAGCAGCTCGAAGGGAAAGTGATACTGTTACTAAAATAGACCGGAATAGTTCCTGCAAAATAACGTAGATTCCTGTTACCTTATATGTATGGTCGTTTAATGTGTCAATAACGTTACGTCACTATGTTACTAGGAACTAGTTGGAATGCTGTTCTGGATGTGGCCCTTGTTATTAAAGTAGGTGGGTAGGTACTCTGTTGATAGAGAGAAATTTGTAGGACTTTGTAGACTTTAGATCTGTAGAACATTTTTTATTTTATCAAGTACCAGGTACTTGTTGACAGGCCTACGCTGTCCTCCCATACCTACTGTAATTTGAAAACATTGTACAAGCCAATTATTTTTAAAAGAGTAACCGTGGAGTTTCTTACCGGCTCTTCTCCATAGGAAACGACCAATTGAAACCGTGCACCTAGCTTCTGACGTTTCATAAGTGCCCATGTAGGTGTATATAAAATAAAATACTTTGATTTAGAAATTTAGTAGGTGGTCTTAGAAATCTATTTTATTTTTATTTCCTTTTTTACAATGGATTAAACCTTTTTTTGCAGAATAAAATATTGCATGCTTTTTAATACATTCTAAATAATTTTCCAGATCATTATCTGGAAAATTGGAGATGAGCCATTGCTCATCTCCCATTCTTGCACCGCATACCCTGTCACCAGCACACGTGAGCACCTAATGGCTGCGCCAGCGAACGGTATTCGCGTTGCGGAATTTCGGGCGAACCAAATAAAAATTATAATTTTTTCGTGTTATTTTCGCCGTCGACACGCTAAGAAAATTGTATTTTCTTTAACTTTTGTTCTTTTTTTTCCAAATGGATGAAAGAGGAGGTTAGTAGTGGCGTTTTACAATAATACCTACCTAAAGCTTTTAAAGGCTTTGAATCATCAGAATTAGTAAGTTCTTCTTCTTAGCGTACAGCCGATACCTTCGAGGTGAAGGAATTAGCCAATCGATTGAAGCCGGTTGCCCAAGGTGCGCCGGACGTAACAAAAGGTCAGAGGGTACGTCACTCGGGGAGGCTCCTTTCATGCAACCCCATTAGTTACTGTTGGTAGGTTGTATACCTACATGACAGTGCTTGAAGATTCGAATAAAACAGTTTATAATCAGTCACTACAAAACTGTTCCGTCAAGATGAAAAAGTCGATGTGTGTTAATTGTGGTGTTAATAAATGTGGTCCATCCAAATAGGCTCTTGATTGTAACAGTTACCTACTGTTGATGATTCAAACTCATGTAGCGGTTGAACATAGGGCTTCCAATGACAACTACCTCAAACTCGTTACGTAAGTTATCATAAAAACAGAAAGACGCAATGCTGTTGATGTTATTTTTTTGCCGTATTTATCTCTTCAGATGAGTAATTATGATAGTACAGAAACCGTCTCTACAAAAAAATATGTAACGTATTAAAAGATTAAAAAACCGGTCAAATGCGAGTCAGACTCGCACAACCGAGGGTTCCGTACTTTGTAGGTGTGTAAATATTTTATCACGGGATTTTTTTTAATGTAACCACAAATTTACGGTTCGGATTTTCACTTTACATGATCTTCTTGCTTCTTGCCAAATTTTATGATTCTAGGTCAACGGGAAGTACCCTACAAATTTTGATTCCCTTGAGAGTGTCGAAATATACGTTTTTTGCGGCATAAACGGCCGTATTTTGTTTTTACGTTAACTTGGATGTTTGATTTTATCACAGCTTCAAGGGATTGTAGACCTGAGTTAGTTCCCGAGATAAAGGGTCTTGACAGACAGACGGACGGACGGATAACAAAGTGATCCTATAAGGGTTCCATTTTTCCTTTTTAGGTATACGAAACCCTAAAAACAGCAAAAATCTCACGCATGCGTAAAAACAATGTGAACAAGTTTGTATCAGCGCAATCAGCATGCGCACAGCGGCACAGCTCCCAATACGGGTGACTTCCGAATGCGTAGGTAATAAAGAGAATTATGTAATGTGGCTACTGTTTTGTAACTAATCCGGTAATAGGTTAAAGATGTCCTTGTTTACATCTTCGAGGGTGAGGTTTATCATAAAAGGAAATTTTGGACTGTTGTAGCGGGTGTGCCGTAAACGGAATGAGTTTGAGTTGATTAAAGAGAAAACCGGAACTGTAAGAACCGGATTTCTTTTATACCTGGGTACCTTCTTAGGGTAGGAATAGAAGAAAATAATTGAAGGACCTCTGAATGAACTCGTTTTCAAAGAAAAGAGATTACAACTAGGTACATTAATGTATAAAGACACTCTTGAACAAAATGATGTACAGACGCCAGCACATCAAGCTACCCGAAACTGTCCAATTTTCCCAATCAACTTTGAACCTTATGCTTTAGCGATAAAGTTGAATATCTATTAAAGAAATTTGACAGATTTGATGTGCTGGCGTCTGTACAATAAAAACGACACCGACTTCCGAAATTAAAGTTATTTTTCACTTTGTAGTGTTTTTTTTTTTGGAAGTCGGTTGTTTTTTTTTTAAAAGCTTTTATTATTTACTTTTTAGTTGTACCTATCCCACACAAATTCATATAACACTACTTGCTATGTAAATATTTTGTGACAGAAAGCTATTAAAACTTAATCAACATAAACTAAGTGGAAAAATTTCGTATTATTGAAGCTAACTCAAAAATTACCCAACTAAAGTTAATTAAACATTATATGGAACCACCCCTGAGGTACATACCCAATCCATTAAAAAAATAATTTTTGAATTCGATTTACAATTGCCGGAGATATCGCGTAACATACATACAAAAACAATGTCTATACTTAAAAATTTACCAGTAATTTTGGTTTAAAAACTAAATTACTGAACCGATTTTGATAAAATTTCTATGTGATAAATCTGAAAGAATGACCTTTCAAATAAAAAAAAATTGCAAATCAGCTTATAAATAAAAAATCAACGGAATTGATATCCTCCTCCTTTTTTTGAAGTCGGTTAAAAATTAAGAGATTTAAATTGGTAAAGCTACTGTTCTACAAACAAAATATGCATATAAAAAAATAAAAATCTATTAATCTATTAAAAAAAAACTTAATTTATGCAATTATTTAACCACAATCAAGCACCGAACTAATCAATAACTTCTTGAATAACAAAAGAGATGCAAACGGCATGCGCGGGTGAAAGCTGCGCACACGCGGATGTTAACCTGCTCCCGATTGATAAACTCGAGCGCAGCAAAATGGCGGAAATATAATTCAGTATTGGTTGTATCGGTGACTAGGTTTTACCTGCGACCACGCTTTCTGATTTTTACCTTCTCCATCTTAAAATAATATTCATATTAAAACATGCGGCTAAGGCTTAAGGCGAGTAAACGAGGGAGTAACTTAAGTAACTAATTAGGAAAACTCATGAAATTATGACTGCATCGGTTATACTAATAAAAATAATAGACAGATTGACCAACAATATTATTTATTATGAAATTATTTACGTTCAGGTTAGTATAAAAGTTTATTTAAATTTATTTACATAATTTGAAACTGATGACAGTAATTAAAGCACAAATCAACGGTTTTTATACCACGTGCCATCTTAAATAATAACTTAATAAGAATCGATAGCCGTATAATATTTTGGTATTTAAATACAGTTATTTAATTTCTTCTCTTGAGCCTGCCTCAAAAACGCGTTATATAATTCTTATGTTTACTACGATAAAAATAGTATTCGTATTAGACTTTCTACTTTCTAGTTATTTCCATGTCAATGTTAGTAAACACATTGAAGGACACTGAACGAGACACAATAGAAGTTTTATTGTTATTACGTCGAGGGGCGTTAAGTGTCCTGCAATGTGTTAAGTTTGTTTTTTTACTGAATTTTTGTTTAATATTTCTTTTTTTTTCAAAAGTGCCTACTTTTATTCGTTTCTGACAATTTCTATGATTTTTCAGGCAAGTTTCACAGAAAGTTAATAATTTTTAAGCGGTTCAGAACATTAAACACTTAAAAAGATTTAAAATAAAAAAGTGTGTGTAGAGTGTGTACAAATAAATACCTAGTGATAGTGTTAAAAAGTAATCTGATATTTATGGTAATGTATTTTATATATCTTAATGATAAATCAATTCGGTAATATGTCTACTGCTCATCACTATTTGCTAATTGAAAGGCACAAAATAGACGAATCACCCTTGTTTGAACATAAATCAGTGTTGATCTATAGAAAATCGTAGTCATAATAAATACGGAACCGTGACATTTCATATTTCATAGAACCGAATCTGGCGCAGCTCGAACTTGACCCCGATGAGCGCTCGCGCAGATAGACGTACGAAAAAATAAAGTATTTGATGATACATGGATTCAGACCAATCTAGAAGTGACTTCAGTAACAATAAAATATACTTTATTTGATAATATTGACTATATAAAACGTAAGGAAGACACTAGAACGAAGGTTGTAGGGACGTATGTTGATTATCTACCTTTAATATTTGCACGACCGAAATGTCGAATTGTGACGTTTGATAAATTCCTACCCACGTTTAATAATAAATATTCTAGCAAATGAAGAGATCATTCATTCTTGCATTCAAGAAAAACAATATATGTAATATTCCCAAAATTATACATAAAATCAGCAAAATATTTTTAAATCTATAGCACACAAAAATATGGAGAAACCATCTAGGCTAATAGTGTAGAAGATCACTTTAAAGTTTTGATTAAAAACAAACGCACACTGCATGCCTAGGTTTTTCTTCTTAGATATATAGGTAGTCAAGATATCTCTATATGTTTCATCAATATAGGATTCAATCAATAGTTATTAAACGTTGAATATCCTTGTCACTTCCATACACAATATATCTCTTGTAGAGGACGCACGCGGTGAGATGCGCGTGAGTTGCGTAATAAAGCTCCGTAATCGTCAGTATTAATTTCCGTGAATTTCCTACACCGCGTGCGGCTTTTTAATGTGCAGTTTTTTGTTATGGTCAACTCATCGATTTTAATTTTTTTTTCAGTTTCTTTTTATGTTGACATGGAATTAATTAATTACAGTTACAACATATTCTTGCTAGTCACACTCGCTTTTATTCACATAAAATAATGAATGGCATTTACAAACACGAGGAAATACTGTTAAACCGGTAACCAAATCGGAAGAAGGTCCTGAAAGTATCCGCCTTTAGTACCACTAAGAAATAACCTAGCCCTATACTGCGTGAGAGTACAGGCCGCTTTCTATTATTTCCGTGCTGTAAATGAGAAGTTGTATCAAAAGAAAACTTCGAAAAAAAAAGGAAGAAGCATTTTCTTTCAAGAGTGCCTAAGATATGTGTATATCCAGTGATTCGTTGTAACCTTCATAAAAAATTAACAATTCCAGTAGATTTTTTGATTATGATAAAGCCTTGTGAAGATGACATACTTGTATATGGCAGAAACTACTAACAGTAATTCGCAGCAAAAATGAGCTGATCATCATTCTTGTCATGTGTACACGTCTTAAGTTTCTCGAGATCCATCCTAACCTGTCGTACGTATTACAATTTTGCGTCTACTCATACAATTTCCCAACACGGTGTGTGCCACATTTCGTATCGTCGTAACTACAGTTTAGATTGAATTATTATGTAATATGTAACGCAGTCGTATTTGTTATTTAACTATTGTAACGTTTTCGTGTTGGATAAACGCTGGGATTTAATAATAGTGTGTAACATCTTTGTTGAAGGTGCGGTGTGAAGACACAATAATTAAAAGCAGTTGATATTTAGGATGTGCGAATTTACTGGACCGTTCATGGAGATATCGGAAATATTTTGGGCCGGGGAAATCGTTGACTCCTGAACCAGGTGTATAATACACAGACACTTTCTTGCAACAGAACTCCAAAGAAGAAAAAGCAAATTCTTTACACATCAAGACGCGATATCCCAGACTGTAAATCCATCGTTTTGTTTATAAAGAAAGGTAAAAGCCTGAAAATTCCAAAACACTGCAAAAATAGGATCAGAAAACCTAAGATTAAAAGGAAAATGTTAATGATGAACACAGGTATGATAACGCTAATACATATATGATATGATGTTAAAATGATATCCTTCTTATAAAGTAATTACTTCTGTCTCTCTTATAAAACGTCGTTTTTATGTTTTTGAACTTGTTTTATGATTATTATTGCATATATTTATTTATATAGAAAATTATAAGTATATATTTATGGTGGTATGGTTAAGTATGTATGTATGAATTTATTGTATATATGCAAATTTTACACTTCAACCTACCTGCATTATTGTCTCTCTCCCTAAATCCATATAAAGGATATCGTCTCAGCGATAAGACCGCCTATTGTGAAATTTATGTTTATCTGTAATATTTTATGGTGTACTTATTAAAGAGTATTCTATCTATCTAACTAAACTGTATTTTATTATTTGGTCGACTGGTATCGTATCAACTAGCACAGCAGTCTTCACTAATCTAATTATGTGTCGTCATACATATGTAATTCAGTTCCCTTCCACCATTAGCAGTGTTCGAAGCTTTCAGGGGTGTAGTGATGAAGTCTTTATCTAAATTTGATGCGGTATCGGTAGTAGTCAGTTTATTGCAGTGTGTTCAATATGGTGAGTAGATTGAGTATCTTTGTCCTACAAAAATATGATATGTGTGTCCCTGTTTTCTATTTTATTTTATTTGCTGCATAATCCACACTGAGTTATAAAAGCTGTAATGTGAAATTCATATAATATTATTTTTATATTAGAATGATACGCGAGCATCATCGCTTTTTGTTTATATAACATGCCAGATATAGGTATTGTACCTGGCTTATGCTGAGCTGGACTCCCATTTGGTGCAACCATGAGACACACACAGGTGTCTATAATTTTTTTAATCTTTGTTAATTTTTCGCCTTTTTTGATGTTTTAATACCTGTATTATGTCTTTTGTTGCACTGAATAAACGTTTTGTCTAACTATCTATATAAATAATAAAAACATCGCTTTTGTTGTACTAAATTTTATCTCACTTCTGCAACTCGGCAGATATTGGTGATCTCAAACTCCTACGTGTCCTATTTGTATACCTTTCTTGAATTGACGTGCAAAGTGGTCAGTATAGCCATGAGATAGTATTTCTTGGTTACGGAATGGAACAGACAGGTCCATCGTTGACGTTCAAAAGTGTACCATATATGTACCAGCAATAAATGCCTTCTCATCATCATAACCGTTATTTTGGGTCCACTACTGGATAAAGATCCTTTTCATCTTATTCGTAAAATTATTTTGCACCAATTAATTTCCCTGGGATTTCAGATTGTTACAGGTTCATACTTCTAGTTAGTTGTAATGGAGGTCTTATAAAACATATTTTAATTTTATTAAATAAATACTACTTTATAGCTCAAACTCTAAACAATTCGGCAATCAGGCTCATATACATTTATATTAATTCTCCCATCATAAAATCCTGTCCCAAATCCATTGATTTCTATGTAGGTCACAACAGTCACACGACACCTGAAACCGTACAATGTACAACAAAATTGGATTACTAACCGCAAGTAGCTGAACTTGACTCAAATCCCACTGAAAGTAGAATATATTTTTCATATCATGTTCAGGAAAAGGCCCAATTATTTTCGTATCTTATGGTAACACGATGGTTGCTTGAATAAGTCCTAGATTTATAAAGGTTTCAAAGTAAATTGAAAGGGATAGGCTCCGAAAAGACTTATCAGCTCAGATTGTAACTTAATATTGTAATTTCCGAAAGAATTTTCATAAAAATTGTTACCACGGGAGTATGATGAATGAATAATTCTGCCTAGGTAGTGCAACACAGTTACGTCGATTCATTGTATGAATGGCTTCCTTGGATCTTCCTAAAACCATTCTGCAGGATAATTACGTAACACACTAACTGATACTGATAGTGTGTTGCTACTGAGCAATGACTTGCATTTTGACAACAACAACATTCATTGCGTTATTTACGTTGTTGAGTACACAAATTTTTCGAACATATGGAACAATGGTAGCAGTATCCTTCAAAATGATTTGGATTGAAATTGATAGTGTGTTACGCCATTATGGTGCTGAATACCCTTGAAATAAACTTCTAAATTATTTTTCTCATTCCAGCCTCTTCAATACTATGCTACGACTGCAACAGTGCGTATGACCCTCGCTGCGGCGTGGAGTTCGACTCCTTCAGTCTGGGTATCGTCAACTGCTCCTTGAGAGACCCGCCCGAACATTTAGAGCCTATTGAGCCCACCTTCTGTCGATCTATCAAGATGGAGAGTGAGTGTCAGATAAATACTTAATGACTAGATTTTAATTAGGGCTCCAACAGGATGAAAATCTGTGTGATTATGTTACGGTAAAACAATGACCTCCTAGAAACCCCAATATTCGTTTTGTTCAGTGACTGATTATGCATTAATATATATTTTTAGGTAATTTGGTCGATTCATTCTCTTACCCAAAACTGCACTCACTACAAATTGGTATCTTGCAGAGCAGAGAATACTTGCGTGACTTTGGTCTCTGGTTTGGGCATTTTGGGTTTCTGGCTGAATTGTCATAGTTAGCCCGGTGTCAGTCTCGCAATTCAGTGGCGCTTAGCTAAAGGTCACTTGGGAATCTTTCCTCTTTGATATATGAAGTTCTAAATATTTAAGCTTCTAATACAAATTATTCTCCACAGTCTACGGAAAGGTTCGAGTGGTCCGCCAGTGCGGTTACTTAGCTGATGACGAGATCAAAGGCCAGTCCTGCCGGCGGGTCTCCGGCAACGGCGACGTGTTCGTCACGTACTGCACTTGTAACACGGATTTGTGCAACTCTGGAGTTGAGCAGATCTATCCACAGATGGCGTTTGTGTGTGCATTGTTATTTTTAGGGTTATGGTATTAGAATGTTGGTAGAAGGAATTAAATGGAGGTAGATTGTTGTTGTTTTAAGTTTTTGTGTAATTTTACTCGATGTTTTAGCTGATAATTATGCCTACTACACTATAAAGCTTAGCTTAGTTACAAGCATGGCCATGACTGATATTATTATTATTTGGTTAGACACACTAGCAGCTAACTAGATGATGCGTGTGTCTCGTATTTTTTTTTGCTACCCTGTGCTATCCCACTGCTGGGCAAAGGCCTCCCCTAAATCCTTCCAGGAACTCTTTTCCCGCGCCACCTCGAACCAGCCCTCGCTATACGCGTCCAGGTCATCTCGCCATCTCTTTTTGGGCCGGCCTCGGCGGCGCCGTCCATCTTCAGACACCCATTGTGTGGAGATTTTTGCCCAGCGGTCACCATGCATACGGCTGATGTGACCCGCTCAATCCCATGTGAGCCTGGCAGCCTTTGGAGATATTAATCTGTCCAGTCGATTCTTGAAGCAGTTCAGTGTCGGAGAACAACAGGAACAGAACACAGGTTCATATAAATGCAGGGCTGATGTTAAACTTTTTCGAAACATAATCAAATGATTATGCTTCGAAAAAGTTTCTTTACTTCTGTAGGTACTGTCTTCTTCTTGAATTCTGTACTTTTAGAGTTCTTAATATGCTAGGAACAGAATTCTTAAATATGCTAGGACAAAAAAACTGTTAAGACTCCCGAAGACAATCGCGAAGCGACTCTAGTAGAACAATTTCTACGGAAAATATTCTACCAGAATTGCGTCGCACCGTCGCAACGCGCCTCTCTGCAGGAGCCTTTAAGATAAATATATTGATACGACAGTAGATTATCTACTATCATCAAGAGAAAGCAAACTCATGTACAAGACATAGGTTTTCCTGATACTTAAGATTAATGTACTCGTACATATTGATTGACATGCGCTAACTAATAGCGTTTGCACCGGAAAATATGACGAATGATTATTTTTTTGTATAGAGAAATCTACTCGTAACTCAACCATTTACCGGTATCGGTAAACTACCTCGTCATTCTTTCTAAATGGCGGACACAATTAATTCTTATATTGTGACTTGAATATAGCAACTCGCAACAAGTCAATTTTGGACAATCTGCAGCATCACAATCGTTATATCATTGTCATCTTCCTTATTTTTGCGACAGTGTACCAATAGTATATCAACACCATAAATTTAAAACAACAGTGCATTCCCGCATACTATTCCTATTCCACGCTTCTAAACCCCTATAACTTAATTGTCGTCATTGACTAGAAGCTTACATACTTCAACATTTGAATTATCTTTTGTCAACACTAGTAAGTTTATCAGAAGAATCAGAATCTCAATCCTCAATCATTTAGGTTTGCTTAAAAAGAAGCTGATAATTGAATAGTGCACTAACCTGGGTTAGCACCGTCACGGAACACCTTGGGCAGGTTTTTATAAGCCAGGAAATACTCGATATGAGCCATCTCGTGATGCGCCGTAATCAAGTCTTTCATATCCACGTGAGTGCACATCTTGATTCTGAAAAATATGCACAGCATCGTTACTATTAAGATATCTTTATCGTAGTTAAGTTTACGAACAAAACGATCTGAGAAAGAGTACCTCAGTCGTTACTTTTTGATCTTAACAAACATGCAATTTCGACCCAGAATGAATCTCACTACTTTAAAACAAGCGTTTCCACAATATTACATTAATTTACAAAATAGTTGACGTTTGCTAATCGGTAATACTATATTTTCATCACTGATAAAATAGTACCAATCTTTAGATTGGGATTCAATATCTTCATCGGTTCAGCAAAGAGTTGCAGTCTGATTTTCTATCCTTAAAATCATCACAATGTCATCAACCTTGTAGTCCAAATAGAACCAACATTCTTACCTATAATCATGTCTGTTACAAAAGTCCCAGGCAGAAGGCTGGCAGTGTATGTGCCTGTCTGTGGGTTGCTGCAGCGCACTCAGTGCCCAGAAGTCTTGCGGCATCGCAGACATGTTCATTGACACGAAGAACTCTTCGGCCAGTTGGAAGATTGTGAGAGGAGTATAACCCTGGAAATTATAATTTTGAATTTAGATTAGGGTTGTCACGCGTATTGGAAATGGCACCCAGTTATTTTCTTCATATTTTAAAAGTATTGCTTTTAAAATTATGAAAGAAGCAACTGGATTATCAAATAACTATGTCCGGGGATATTATTTCTAATGGAATTTTAATGTAAGTTTATAGTATTTATGTATAGCAGGAATAAAATACATTAGATTAAAAGATTCAATCCTATAAGATTATAATTAGATGACACGGTTGGCGCAGTGGCTGAGCGATCGACTGCTGCGCTGCGTGTCGCGGGTTCGATTCCCGCACGGAACAAATATTTGTATTGCCTACAGGTAGCTGTTCCGGGTCTGGCTGTTTGTGTATGTGAATTTAAATGTTTTTAAACACACCCACGATACAGGAATAATTACTAGTGTGGGGCAACGTTTAAAAAATATATATATGTAGATTAAGTTCTGAGATCGACGCCTGATGCACAAGCACTTAGCTAAATGCAGAAAATGTATTGACTTAAGTTTTCATCTGAACAAATGAAATTTATTTTTCAGGCAACATATTTCCTTAATTACTGCAGCATATGTTGATTCCAGGTTGGACATAGGTCGCTAGTTCCAGATTCCTGGAGATCACAGCCTCTTATTTTATCTTACCTGCTGAACCATCTCCGGCGTGACATCCACGCGGGTCTTGCCCGGGTATGGCAGGGTGACGGGCACGATGCCCGACCAGCTCTGTCCCCACATGTCACCAAGGATATGAGCAGGTAGGGGGGCCGAGCGGGAGATGCGCTCAGGGCCGTAGGCTTCACGAAGACGACGACGGACGTAGGCGTGAAGTAGCTCGTATAGGGGCTTGATCTGGAGAAACATAATTATAGATACGTTAAAAGTAATATTATAGGAAAGGTCTGTTGGGGTAAGTTCGGCGCTGGGATAAGATCGTACGAAACTAATTCTCGGCTAATATGGCAATGTTTTGTTAATGCTGACAACATTGTATTTTATGCCATTTACGAGTAATCCGGCCATAAAATGGCGCAGTGTATAACGGCGCACAATTTAATTCATACGGTCTTACCCCTCCACAACCTGCATAAGATATCATAATGCCATTATTCCCCGACTGCATAGGCGTGTATAGTCTTATAAGTCTCGTGTTATAAGGTAGCAAATATATTTCCTTACACCAGCCACAAATCCAAACTGAGGTGATACGGAAAATTTGTGATCTACGACTTATTAGAAAAATGATAACCGGTTTCTGAAAAGCTAGTCTACACAATTTGCCAACAGATTGTTGAGCCCATGTTAAAATCACTTAAAATAAGTTTAACATTGGTTGCTGTTGATGAGCCTTTCAGAAACTGCGGAATAAATTGATTGGCGTTTATATTAATTAAGGGGTGTTACGCGGCAGACCCTGTAGAAGATGGCGGAACGAGCTGGAGAAAACAAACGACCAGTGGTCCACTTTAGCCCTGGATCGAAAGAGCTGGAAGTCATGGGGAGAGGCCTTTACCCAGCAGTGGAATGATGCAGGCTAACAGTAACAGTAACAGAAAAGAAAGTAAGGGTTGTTACCTGTTCCCAAACTTCATCAACCTCCTGTCTCATGTTGGTAGTCTCGTAAGGGAACATCCAGTAAGCAGACGCGTCCGTGAAATCTGGAAAACAGAAAATAACCATGTAGGTTACACTTTGTTAGGAGGTTAGGAGACTGAAGAAAAACAAAACCGATTGTATTGATCTGGATACCCAAGATGGCATCGTAAACGAGTGATGATAAAATTGAATATTTCGAAAACTTCCTGCTTCCTATCACGAAAGTACATACAATGCCTGATTAACACGCACTGCACTCCGAAAAACATAGCGCCTTTTATTTTTCTTAGAGCACGTCGCATAACTGAGAAGCAGCGATCTATTTCCCGGTCGCTCAAACATTACCCACAGGCGTTAGACAAAATATACAGGTGGCAGGTACATCGACGTGCTACCTATCACCATTAATTCAGGATATTATTCTGAAACCCACCTTTGCATCCCATATTAAAAAAATAATTGCTGCTCCATTAATTTTGCCCGCGTATTGCACTGTTCTATGAAACCAAATGTCTACGCTAAAGTCATGGGCTAGACCCATGATGAATCATGTGCTGAATAAATGGTTACAGTTTGTGTGTCAGTGTTCTTGCCACCCTGTATTTTATCAATAGCATCACAGTACTATTATTTATAGGTTCTGAGTTCAGAATAATCTACAATTCTATAATTAAATAAAAGGCTAAGGGCTAGGTTTCATTTTGAACTGTTATATTGTCGCCATGCATAAATAAATAATACCTAGGGTTGTAACAAAATTTCGCCTCCGCATCGAAACGGAGGTCTAATAAAGAAAATCGACTCCAACCACGCGAACACCCTTTATTGTGGTTGGGGATATAACTCGAAGTTTCATGTTTTTGCTCCCATGTCACTGGCCGCCACCGGCAGGCTCAGCAATCTTATTTTCGTATTTTTCCTCCTCCACCTCTGCTAAGATGGCGTCCGTTGCAACCCTTTAAGTTAATAAGGTTACTTACTATTCAACCTCGCCGCCTGATTGGTCAGATCCACAAGCTGTTCATACAGATCCCTGATCCTCCTGCCCGTATTCCTCCTCCACTCGGTCCAGATGTGCTGCAGCTCGTCCCAGTCCCTGGAGTGTGACATGATGAACTGGAGCTCAGGCTGCAGGTGCAGACCACACTTGAAGGGCTCATTGTACGCGCAGATCTCCGCTGTGTTGTAGACTGCCAGCATGTCGTTGATTATGCGGTTGTACTGGAAATTGACAAACAATAAAATGATTAAAGGCTCCTTTGTGTCGCGCGCGATTTTATCGCGTGTCGCGCCTGTTTGAAGGAGCCTTAACGTAAAAGTCACACCTTAGTTTCCCAAAGGAGTTGGAGGTGTGTGTGTGTGGCACACCCACAGTTTGGTACTTTTGTAAAGTTCTATGTGATGACGATGACCAATGACAAAATTATTTTGTAAAATGACATCTAAAAGTTGTCAGGTTTTTTTTCTAGAGAATTAATAACAGGAGTAGAGCAGGTATTTAAAACCATTTTGTAAAACATGGAACAATATTGGTCACAATATTATTTACCAATAATCATCTTAGATTTTCAATGGGTTAACCATGATTTTTAATGTATACGATATAATAAAATTAGAACGAAGCCAAAACATACATTAAATATTTTTGGGAAAAAGTAATTGCTACGAGATAGCAACAAGTCTGATACCGAATAAATAGTTTTTTCAGTAGTACAGACGCCAGCACACCAAGCTACTACAATCCGTCAAATTTCTTTAATAGATTTTCAACTTTATCGCTATAGCATAAGGTTCAATGTTGGTTGAGAAAATTTGACAGTTTTGGGTAGCTTGATGTGCTGGCGTCTGTACATTCCCGTAGGATATTTTCAGATATAATGATGTCGGAAAATGCAGGCTAAGCCGCGAGCAAAAGCTAGCAGAGAAATAAAACGACATTTAGGTATGTCACCAGTAGGTTTCGACAATGCACCTACATATTTTGACTATAAATGCTTGTAGTGAAAGGCACTTACTCTATCCAGCTGATCAGGTGGCAAGGCAGCTGGTCCGATGATGGACAGCAACCTCAGCTGCCTGAATGTGGCGAAGTCCCGGAGGCCTCCCCGAGGTATCTGCTGAGCGGCCTCCCAAAGACCACGCTGGAAAAGGGTGTAGCGTTGCTGGGCATCCAGCTGAAAGAGAAAAAATTACAAAATGTTTTATTATACACAGTAACAACTATGCTAACTACTGTTATGTATTCTACGATGTGCGAAAAAGCATCGAAATCATCAACATATTTTTAACTAAAGGAAGAAAATCCAGAAGTAGGTAGATAATTCTACGGATGCCATGACAAAATCATCGACCGACCACCAAGTTCCTAATACTAGCAACGAATCAGAAAGCCAGCGTGGGATAACGCTTCAGCTACATCAACTTGTTCAGATTTATTAGTTTAATTAGGTGCAGAAAACCGCCACGGAAGTGTAGATAATTATTACAAAACGGTAAACGTTTAAATCAATATGGATTTAGAAAACCTTCGAAAATATTTTGCTACGTTTGTTTGTATTTGCAGGTCTTGTGACATGTTTACTTTTCGACGTTCATGAAACAAAAAGAAAATCTACATAATAGTTGTCTGTATGCTATTCTAAAAACCTGTCAAAACATTGTGAAACTGTTAATGTTTCAGTCTAAAACAAATACTCTAATTGTATGGTGTCATGGAAGACTAATGACGGAATTCATAGAAGACGTGTGAACTACTGGCATCCTTTTATGGCAGGTATATCAAAGTGAAACATTTGATAACATTAGTCCACAACTTATTATCAGTAAAAATATAGTTAATAGCAAATCCTTGATGTTTGTATCAATATATTTGCGTCCAAATGATGAACTTTTAGGCACTTTACTTAAAGCTCTACGTTAAATATGTATTTTATAGGCAACAGACAACAGAACTACAAGAGCAACAGACAACAGAACAACACGAGTAACAGACAGCAACAGGCAACAGAACAATAAGAGCAACAGACAACAGAACAACAAGAGCAACAGACAGCAACAAACATCAGAACAACAAGAGCATCAGACAGCAACAAACATCAGAACAACAAGAGCAACGGACGGCAGCAGACAACAGAACAACAAGAGCAACAGAGGCGGTGGTCATTGTTTTATGCTTCGATCAACAAAAGGTTTTATGCGACGAATTACTACAAGAGATTCATTTGTAAGTCGCTACGTCCGCGTCATGTCCTAGTCTATTAATGAGTCTCATCAACCAAGTCCCATGTACAGACGCCAGCACGTCAAGCTACCCGAAACTATCAAATTTTCCCAATCAACTTTGAAACTTATGCTTTAGCGATGAAGTTGAAAATCTATTAAAGAAATTTGACAGATTGTAGTAGATTGATGTGCTGGCGTCTGTACAATAAACAAAAGAGATAAGTATGCACAATCGTCGGATATAGTTGAAGTTTAGTGACAAACCGATGGATGTTGTCGTCTGAAATTTAATTTCATAAATGAGCTGTTTGTTTTCTATTAATAAAATTAAATTTTATTCGAGAACATCCATCGGTTTCTTACTAAACTTCAACTATATCCGACGATCCTGCATACTTATCTCTTTTGTTGACTGCACCTACTACCATTGTCTTGGAGAAATAGATACAATACGCTTTATTTTACACCAAAATTAATTGCATGATTGCTTTGAATTCCTTTCTGATTACAACAAAATTCACGATCCATCTACTTGCTGACCATTAAAATTCTGTGATCTTTGGAAGGTCCATGTTGAGCATGAGACGCTTGCAGGCCTGATAAAATCGTGGTTTGGTTAATTACACACTTGATTTTTTTTTGTATATAACCTAAAATTACCCACTATTTTTTATTACCTTAGTTAATAATGAAACCTAATTAAAATGACGTCATTCCACAATGACGAACAGCAAGAAAACAATGATGAAGTGAAGCCTATTTTTTATAGCAATTATAGGGTGACTCAATGGACATAGCGTGATAATATTGTGTTATGAATCATGGTAATGTCGCTATCATAATAATTGATGGTTATTGTTATAAAGTGACATAATCACCATGTTACTGGTTTGATTCTGAGTAAATTGGCTTGACTCACATGTTGTATGATGAGATATAGTCACCGCAGAGACAAACTAATCTTTCCATTAGAAACGCCTATAATTTCTGTATTTGTGTACCTCAATGTTAGCTGTACGATTGAGCTTTACTTCAATCGTATGTGACGAAAGGGGTTTGCGTGGCGCAGGTTATAAAAATAAGACCACGCAACCTTGTCAACATAAAAATATATATTTAGAAAAAGAAAAGGTGTGGGTAGGTCTACGGGTCACAATTTTCCCAGAGTCAACCCTGTGGGTAGCGCTGTACTGCCCTGATAGCTGGCGTGGCGATGACCGCAGCGAGGTGCCACGCTGGATGCGCAGGGGTGCCGGTCGACAGGTGTTTGCGCCGACCTTCGTAAGTCAGCTCGGCCCACTTGGCAAGACGGCCAACAAATGGGACGTCCGATGCCTGGACGTTACAGCACGCACGAGTCACGACGGAACCAGCCGCGTAGCTCCAGATGTGCGGCCGTGAGCTTGAGGTGTTCCCTAACCGGAACTTTGGACCCTGGAACATGACGTCCAGCGTGTCACGAGATGACCATTGGTCAACTCCGCTGATTGCGACACCAAGCCAGGCAGAGCGAGTAGCAATACAGTGCGCTAATGTAGGTGATGGTGGATTGTCACAATCAGACGGAGTTTACAAAATGGGAAAAGTGAAAAAAGGCATGATGCAATACATTTTGAGTGTGAAGCACGAATAGTCAAAATGCATTAAGCTGAAGGCATTAGATTGAATAATTACATGATTTAGCGTATAATAAAATCAGTTAAAATTAAGCATACATGCCAAGTTAATCTGTAAGAAAAAGAACACAAAATACTCGCATGAAAATGCTATCCAACACTTACCCAGTATGGGGGTTTCAAAGACACCGAATTTAAATGCTCGATGGCGGAGAATTATGTAGATTAGGTAGTTGTTTTTAAGCCCGGATAATGGCGAGTTAAGACACGTGTGAAATCACTGATATAAATTATCTGGTGAGACGTGTGACCGCTTCGGGAAAAACCAAAATTCCTAATGACGAACGAAAGACGCGTTGGATAGAGATGGGACATGCGCGGGCGCATAGATAAATTCTCACTCACGCGCCGATAGCTGAACATATTGTGCCTTTAGTCATTACTATTTACAACCGCTCTATTTGTAATAGTCTGTGGTTGTCATATTTTGACATCTGCGGCTCTTTGACAGTTGAATGTATGTAAACATTGGAATGTTGCTGTGATTTTGTTGTTAATTAGTTAAAATGTGTTTAATTATGCAAAATGTAACGTACGACGTTACAGTACCCCGCCGCTTGGTGAGGGTTTTTACCTCAGTAAAAATCCTTTACTCCTATTATACCTCCATCTGAATTACGACCCCTTGTATTCTTCATCGTTCATCCTTCATATCTCATATTCGTAATCTTTGCATACTGGCAGACTACCTTAACAAGAGGTGAGTCCGCGCCCTAGCAGCTATGTGAGAGTTACATGTCCATAGTTGACTTGTTACTCGCGCAAAACAGACGTACATTCGGCTTATAGAAGCAAAGAACTTACTGGGTTTATACTATTGAAAATGGAAATTAAAAACTGGACGAAGGCTTATTTAAGGAGTATCCACCCGCTCCTGCATAGGCTTATTTAATGAGTTGCAACCGCTCAGAAATATTAACTCCCGGTAAGTAAAACGTACCGAGTTTGGCAACAACCAATCCAGAGGTTCCGATAAATGTGGAGAGACCACGGGTAAGGCACATGATAGAATCAAGTGAGCGTGGTTCTCCATCGGGGCTGAATACGGTGGCCGAAAAAATTGACGGATTACGACACGTGTGAAGACACTGATGATGACATCTAGTGAGCGTGTCTCCGTCTGAGGTTGAAGTTATGCACTGTGTTATGCAGTGGCTTAAACATAATAAAGTAAAAAAAAAATGAAGTGAAAACAAGAATAATATGTTATTATTTCAAATTGAGTTCAAATGTAAGAATATTAAGTTATCCGTAAGACTGGTAAGTGTTGGGTAGCAATCCGCATGGCATGATAAGCGTCAAATACTCCGACTGTTACAAAACAAACTAAAATTAACGTCTTGGTTGTTGTCCGTGTAAAGTGAAGGAAACTACGTTATGAAATATAAAAAGTAATAAAATAATTTTTATTTTTTTAAAGTTTGAAGTTTGTTTACTTATTTTAAACATATTAAAAAATAATCGGTGCAACTAATGTGTACGCTTATGGTATTAAATACTGAAATTTGTAACTATACTAGTTTTTTTAAATTAAAATATAAGTCACTATTGACACCCAACGACATATTTTTGCCGTTGACTGTACTCAGAAAAGCTATATAGACCAAGGCAAGGGTATCAAGTTAATAGGCAGGTAGACAGTTAGTAGTATAAATTAATAATTAAAAAAGGAGGTAGGTGGGAATTGTGGTTGCAACACTTGTTGGAAACAGCTGATAAATCAATGAAATAGTACTGTACTTTTGAGTTGTCAACAATAAAAACGTTCACTGTATGGAACATTAGTGATCTAGGTCAAATGTAAACAAGTACAAGATGTATTGATATTTAGGCTATAATTCCAATATACAAGTTTGTTGATATAAATTGTGTGATAATACTTTTAGTATTAAGTTCTAATACTTAATTTTAAAAATTGTTAATTTTTGTTCTTACAATGTTTTTTATTAAATAAAAAAATGATTCTAAGTTTTATTAAAAAATTGACTCTAAGTTATGATAAAAAAATTGACACATATGAGTGTTATTTGATAAAAACACTGTTTGTGTACCAGTAGACAATGTTGTTAAGTCTAAAGTAGCCAGTAATTGATAACCCGGCAACCCAATCCCTTCATCCGGCACACAGCAGAGCTGCTTACCGGAAGAAATAGGAATGAGCGTGGTACCTCCCCGGGGCGAGCCGTTACTATTGGCCCTACCACTATAAAAGAACGATAAATGCGTTCTTTTTTTTTAAATAAAAAAAAAAATTAACAATTAAGTTGCAACAGTGCAATCCGTTCCTACCAAACAAGAAAAAAAACAAGGTAGCGCTGCGTACACCTTAGTTGCTGGCAACCAGAACGTTTTACACAAAACAACCACCAAAATACACCAACATACAAAAAAAAAATACCCACAAGGTAACCCTGAGGAAAATGTGACCGTAAAACCACGTTTTAGGGCGCCAATGTGACGAAAGGGGTTTGCGTGGCGCAGGTTATAAAAATAAGACCACGCAACCTTGTCAACATAAAAATATATATTTAGAAAAAGAAAAGGTGTGGGTAGGTCTACGGGTCACAATTTTCCCAGAGTCAACCCTGTGGGTAGCGCTGTACTGCCCTGATAGCTGGCGTGGCGATGACCGCAGCGAGGTGCCACGCTGGATGCGCAGGGGTGCCGGTCGACAGGTGTTTGCGCCGACCTTCGTAAGTCAGCTCGGCCCACTTGGCAAGACGGCCAACAAATGGGACGTCCGATGCCTGGACGTTACAGCACGCACGAGTCACGACGGAACCAGCCGCGTAGCTCCAGATGTGCGGCCGTGAGCTTGAGGTGTTCCCTAACCGGAACTTTGGACCCTGGAACATGACGTCCAGCGTGTCACGAGATGACCATTGGTCAACTCCGCTGATTGCGACACCAAGCCAGGCAGAGCGAGTAGCAATACAGTGCGCTAATGTAGGTGATGGTGGATTGTCACAATCAGACGGAGTTTACAAAATGGGAAAAGTGAAAAAAGGCATGATGCAATACATTTTGAGTGTGAAGCACGAATAGTCAAAATGCATTAAGCTGAAGGCATTAGATTGAATAATTACATGATTTAGCGTATAATAAAATCAGTTAAAATTAAGCATACATGCCAAGTTAATCTGTAAGAAAAAGAACACAAAATACTCGCATGAAAATGCTATCCAACACTTACCCAGTATGGGGGTTTCAAAGACACCGAATTTAAATGCTCGATGGCGGAGAATTATGTAGATTAGGTAGTTGTTTTTAAGCCCGGATAATGGCGAGTTAAGACACGTGTGAAATCACTGATATAAATTATCTGGTGAGACGTGTGACCGCTTCGGGAAAAACCAAAATTCCTAATGACGAACGAAAGACGCGTTGGATAGAGATGGGACATGCGCGGGCGCATAGATAAATTCTCACTCACGCGCCGATAGCTGAACATATTGTGCCTTTAGTCATTACTATTTACAACCGCTCTATTTGTAATAGTCTGTGGTTGTCATATTTTGACATCTGCGGCTCTTTGACAGTTGAATGTATGTAAACATTGGAATGTTGCTGTGATTTTGTTGTTAATTAGTTAAAATGTGTTTAATTATGCAAAATGTAACGTACGACGTTACACGTACGACACAGGGGGAACATATGAGGGAACATAGTTTCCGACACAGCTCGACACCCTGCTTGGCAGTAGGGTGTGGTGTATTTTTACACAAATTATAATAATGAAAATTAAAATTAAGTAAGTATATATAAGTAAGTAAGTAGTATTAAGTAAGTATACATAAATAAATATAAATAAATAAATAAATAATAATTAAAAAATAATAATAATGTTCCTCTCTCTGGAGCCCTGGCCGCCGGGTAGCTTGGACCCCGTTCCCGATACCGGTGGGCTACTATTTTTTTATATTTTGAACGTTTTTATATTTTTATATTCTATTTAAAAATATAATTTATATGTATATAATGAAATAAGGAGAATAACGCATAATAATAAAGTAAAGGAATAATAATTATAATTAAAAAATATTAATTCCCCTGTGCCTCGAAAAATGCAGGTATAGATCTCTGCGCTGCCACCGATAATGCCGTGTAAGTGGCGACACTTTGAAGTAATAACTAAATGTGTTAATGATGTATATAATACTGTTGGTTTATTAATTAAATAAATGAATAAACTGCTATGGGTCCACAGGCGATATACTATTGTTCACCTCGCAGACTACAACTTATTAAATATGCAAACTATTGAACAGCGCAGAAGACTCTTTCATCAGTTTCTGAAATAGTTTTTTTTTGTTGTATAGTTCGTTTTTTTTAATCCCAGAGACAAATCTGACAGGTGTAATGTCAAACTTCTATAATAAAAAAACGCAAACACTAAAGACGTATGTAAAATTAATCTCTGAGATAAAAAAAGAACTTTAGTTTAACTTCTTATGAGAAATTGTATTTGCACAAAAGTGATTCTCAACGTTTCGGACCTCACAAAGTCCGTCACGGGTTAAAATAATGTTCTCAGGTCAACATCTCGTTTGATTCATACTTAATCTTAATTATATTTTAAAAACCCGGATGAACAGTAATTAAAGAAGATAATTTAGCGAAATAATCGTGTAATTAAAAACCGTAGCTAAAATTTTGTTCACACTTTTTTTGGTCTGGACGGATAACAAGAGTCTGTTTACATGGATACTTAGATAGTAGGTGTATGTAAAAGAATTCTCAATATTTTCATCAACAGATTATTATAAAGGCGAAAGTTTGTGAGTGTGTGTGTTTTTATGTTTGTTACTCCTTCACGCTCAAACGGCTGGACCAATTTTGTATGGAGGTAGCTGACACCCTGAATTAAGATATAGGCTTCTTTTTATCCTGATATTCCCACGGGATCAACATTTATGCGAGTGAAACCGCGAGGCAAAGCTAGTCGCTAATAAATTCCACTGAAACTTAAAATAGGTCGCGGAAGCACTGTCTTGCAGAGAACTCGTTGCTAGATGAACGGACAAAGTTAGTTTTTAGGATTCCGAACCTCAAAAGGAAAAATGAACCCTTATAAGATCACTTCGTTGTGGTCTGTCTGTCCATCTGTCAAGATTCTTTTTCACAGGAACAATCCCTTGAAGCAGGGAAAAAATCAAACTTCTAAGATAACGCAATCAAAAGATACGGGCGTTTATGTTCTGTTCCGTATGATCATGTCACCCTCATACAAAGTTTCTTAAACTAGTTAGAAAAGGCAATAAGAGCAATAAAGCTAAGGGCCAATTATAATCTAACTAATCTGCGTTCGCGATTTATTTGCCAAAGTGTAAACAAATATTAAATAATAGAAAAATAACTTTAATTCCTACACAATAAAGTTCAGTTTACGCTACAACTTAAAATATTTTTATAACTTTTTCAATAGTGCTAGTCACTCTGAAATCAACTCAAACGTCATTGAAATAAAGTTGATTTTCGTTTAACTTGAAATAGGGTGGGGGTGTGCAGCACTGCACACGTATTTCTATAGAGTGAAAAGGCCTTCAATCTAAATTCATAGGAATGAAGTTAAGACTTCGAAAGACCAGCAAATAATATAGCACTTAAAGTAAAAGGTACCCCCGTTTGCTTTAAAAATGCTATTTTCATTCAAAATTTAAATATTTTATTTCACATAAATCTACATGGGCACTTATGAAACGTCAGAAGCTAGGTGCACGGTTCCAATTGGTCGTTTCCTATGGAGAAGAACCGGCAAGAAACTCCATGGTTACTCTTTATAAAAATAATTGGCTTTTACAATGTTTTCAAATTGCAGTAGGTATGGGAGGACAGCGTAGGCCTGTCAACAAGTACCAGATACGTGATAAAATAAAAAATTGTCTACAGATCTAAAGTTTGCAAGGCCTATAAAATCCTCACATTTGATACATTGGTATGAAATGTGTAGCATAATGGATAGCATCCAGCGAATTCTACAAAATTATAAAGTCTACAAAGCTGAATAAAAAGGCGTGCGTTTATTTTAGTCTATTTGCATGTACATCGCATAAACGAGAGAGTCACGACCCAAGTCACCTATTCAAATAACTAGGGCGACGATAGACGACATTTGACCATCAAGTTCAAGACCTTACGTCAAATTTCGCAAAGTTGCGTGCTAATAACCCTGTTTATACCGCGACCTTGTCCACAGTATAAACAGCGTACTACTGTCTTATGTCCCTTTACAAAGCGATTCATTAGGTGACCTTGATTTACTTAGAGATCTAATCTTCTAGATTCAAGTTCAAGTTTTGTATCTTGCTTGTAATAGTAATTAATCGGTGGTTTAATTAATTGTTTGAATGTAATGGATTCTATAAATTGGTGTTTGTTTTGTGGTTAGCAAGAGTTAATTGGTCAGTAGAGAGACATTCGATAATTATTCTGGTTACAATTTGCGTAAGACAACATTTTACTACTTCTGAGTTCTGTTCTGAAACTGCAGTCTTTAGTTTATTTAAATTAAAGACTGGTTTCAAATAAATGATCTTAAAGCCAATCACCGTAATTAAAAATGTTCAAAATCTAGTCACAATCTCATCTCAGCGACAGTCAATGTCAAAAATGTAGGGAAATTAGAGGTATTTTTGACAGATTGAGACTAAGATCAGACTGTGAACGTTCTAAAATTCTCGAAAAATCAATTACTTTTACAATATTTGTAAATAATTTGTAAATATGTGAACACCATGTATCTATCACATAATTGATTTACCTGTAATTGCTTCATTTTAATTCTTTTTACTTTTTTGTGGTATACTTGTTTTATTCTAGGTGCATCTCGTCTTCACATATTATTATATTATGTATACAAAACCTTGTAAAACATTTTAAAAGAGTAACGGTGGAGTTTCTTGCCCATTCTTCTCCATACGAACACTACCTTTTGGAAGGGGCGACTAGAATCAATTCAATTTTACTGTAAGTTTTGACGTTCAAAAGTGCCTTTAACTTTTTTGACTTCTAAAAATTAATAAAATTGCCTCTTAGATTCTAATAATACAATTTGTAAAAAATAATTTTCAGTAAGTCTTCAAGGGATAATTATATATTTACAGAATTAACCAAAGCATAGTTCTGGGAAGAATTTCCAAAATGATTTTCATTGGGTTGATGAAAGATAAAACGAACAAGAATGTTTTACTTCGATTAATATAAAATGCTAATTTTAAGGTATATATGTAGGTAGATTAGCCATTCCCACGTTGCTAATTGTTTAAGAGAGGCATGCCAATGTCCTTTCCCAAATAAAGACGTGTATATTCCGATGAAATATTTTTACTTGGTCCCAGGGCACAGGGTAATTGAACATATTTTCATAAAATTTACGAGTCAGTTCTCTAAAAGGTACAAATTCGTAAACACCCATAAAACTGCAATTAATGGCGTTGTATGATCACCGTATAAGTATACACCGACTTTGATAGCATTCGTGATACAGATTAATGCTAGTAAGAGTGTGAAAGCACTCCTTTGGCACCTAAGTGCACATTACATAAGATCAAATTGCTTTTATAGTACATTATGATATAAGTGCGGTAAGTTGAAAATTACAGCCGAGGCGATATTGCTTGCCCGAGCCGTAGGCGAGGGCTAAAAGAAAGCAGAGGCTGTAATTTTCAAAGCGCACGTATGTCATACGACGTTTTATAACATATTTGCGAGGAAATAAATAAAACTCGGACTGAATTTGCATATTTGCTTGTTTTCCATATGATGAAATTTTGATACGCTTGTAAGTATCTATCGGTCGATTTCTCAGGCAAGAGGCTTAGAGTAGCCTTTTTCGCTGTCTCTGAGACTTCTGGCAGTGTGGAATTAATAAATTCATCATTACTTGACGACATTTTCAAATAAAAAAAAAGTACAGCGAAAAGAAAAAGCGCGCGGAATAATTTTTACTTCATAACAAATAAGTGATGCACGCGCGTTCGCGCTTTTTTTTCAGGCATAGGCACAGAACAGCCAGTATTATTAATAAAGTAAATACATATTTTTATTTTTGTTACAGATATTAATGGTTGTAATTTATTGTCAAAATTAATTAAATTAAAGAATTAAATGTTTATTTATTATATTTTATCTCCCAAAGTTAATTTTATTCATAAAATGTTGACTACTTTTCTGAAATAAAAACTCTTTGCTAAGATTTAAAAAAGTACCGTTCGTTTTGACGGAGCATCTTGATAAACCGTGCGATTTACTTTACATTACCGCACAAGTGCGTAATGAGATACATTACGATATTGAAATTGGTGAAATAAGAGACCCTTTACGAGCAAATATGTTATAATAGTATATTTCATTACAAGTGCGGAAAGGTTGTCATTGCAAAGAGTTCCGACAAATGTCTACCCGAGCCGAGGCGTAGCCGAAGGCGAGGGTTGACAGTCGGAACAAGTTGCAATGACGGTTTCGCACGTGTACTGAACGACTATTTTTAATACAGTTGCGAAAAAATTAAGCAATTTAATAAAATAATAAGAACACAATAAACCCAACTAACTAATGGCGCCAACCGTAGAATATAAGCAGAGATTTTTTTTTCTTCACCCATTCTGGTAGGCAAAGGGAACTATGCCCATACAGCCAAGTCTTCAGTAGATTTTTTTTATGGATATGAAATGAAATTGAAATTTAATGAAATGAAATGAAACCTAACCTAACTCATTCAATAAAATCATTAAATCTGATATTGAAACAAATTAGTAGGTAGCTTCTTTTTAGAAATTTACGTATTTGCATGAATCATAAAAACTTCTATAATTTTTTTTAGTAAAAACTGCATGGTTGGTTTTTCTTTTTAATAGACATTATTTTGACAGTTGGGAAAGAGAACGCACGAGTTCGGGAAAGGTAAAAAAAAAGCACGAGTATGTAATAGCCCACATCCCGAACGCTATACGTCCCTGCAATACGCCACTTTTTGAGCAACTGTATTAAAAAGGTTATTTACTGTACATATTCTTCTAGTAAAAGACTTTATTGCTTATGTCTGCAATAACTTTTGTAGTTCTCACAAAACTGTGGCTACAAAAGTTATTGTTTAAGAAAAAAAGAATACTCTTCATTAAGTCTCCAGAAGTGTTATATGCGAAAGAGTCGGGCAAACTATTATTCAGAATACAACGCTTCTTATGTCTATAATTAAATCAATTAAACTTGACTCCATTCTGTCGAGAAAACTCTACAATTCAAACAAATAACTACTCATTACCTTAAAGCTACCTATAGTAATAACAAATTCAGTTTCCCACGGTATGAAACTGGTTTTGAACTTGAGACTATGTATATGTGTTAATTATTCATTCATATTATCGCACATTTTGCCTTGTCACGATCTTAACTTAACCGTATTAAAGTACTCGTAGGTACGATACGTAAGTCTGTACCTAATAACATGCGCAGTAACAATAACACACCTATACCTATCTGTTTTAGATCCCAGAAATGGTAACTCCATCTTTTTCGTTCGTCGTATGTAACAGGCCCATAGGTACCTAATCATATTTCTTCCTGTGTGATATTTGAGCTATCAAAAAAAGACTACAACATAAGCATAAAGGAGATAGTCTTTTTTGTTCGTCGAATAGGCCTAAAAAAAATTGTGGAGTCTACTAATGAAAAGCATATTGATTTAACCTATGAAATCACAAAAAAATGTTATTGTTTAAGTGAGTGGCCTGATCTGTATTATAATGTAGTAGAATAGTGATAATAATAATATTTCGTAAAGGAGTAATGTCATCAAGAGCATTGGCAACCCCGTGTTTGCTGAAACTGGGCACTGTAGCAAGCACATTGGATCTATTCGGGCCATGTTTTTTTTATGTGAACTGCTCGAACTAATGAAAACAATAAATACTTTTTCTTTCTTTCAAAACTGATTACCACTGTCTTTAATTGAGAATGGGTATCATTTATAACTCAGCTCGTCAGCTACTCGATTATCAACATCTATACTTACTAATATTATAAAGCTGAAGAGTTTGTTTGTTTGTTTGGTTGAACGCGCTAATCTCTGGAACTACCAGTCGGATTTGAAAAATTCTTTTTGCATTTGATAGCCCAATTCTTGAGGAAGGCTATATGTTATATTTAACATCACGCAATGACCTTTAGGAGCAGAGCAAAAAGAAAAATGTCAGAAAGAACGCTAAGTAAAAACGTTCGTTAAACCCTTAGGAGCATTAATTTGCCTTCCGGCTGTGATCTGCAATGTATGGAAAGCTCTCATTCGATTGCGTGCTCATGTAGGCAGCTGTAAATACAATTTGTCGAAGTGGAGGATTACTGACCCATCCAACACCCAGTGCGAGTGCGGTGCCTCTTATCAGACCATGCCTCACTTGCTGGAGTGCCCTAAGTGCCCGTTCACCTGCACCTTGGATGACCTAAAGAATGCCACTGACCGCAATCAAATCAAACTATATAAAATATCGAAGAAGAGTACCATCGACGCGAAAAGAAGAAGTGTACAATCTGCTAAAAAATGTCCATTTCCGTTGCCCCTTTTCCTCGTAACCAAAATCACCAGAAGTCATCGTCACGTTTCTGTTGCGAAACGCCACAGTATGGGAATGTCCTCTATCAATGACAATGGACACACGTTAACTTGTGTGAGAATTAATAGGCGTCTCATTATGCTGTGGCGGCATTGAAGTGGCTACCGTAAGGTCTTAACTTTATCTTCGTTGTTAAGCTTCATCGCGTCTTTGTTTTATTTCGAGTTATATAATGGGGTTAATTAATTATTTGCGGTCATGTAGGCTCAGAGTGGAACTCTTAATGTCATGGGTCATAATTTGCCTAGCCTTTTCCCAACTATGTTGGGGTCGGCTCCCAGTCTAACCAGATGCAGCTGAATACCAGTATTTTACATGGAGCGACTGCCTATCTGACCGCCATAGCCCAGTTACTGGGTAATACGATACCCCTTGGTAAGACTGGTTGTCAGCCGGGATCAACGGCTTAACGTGCTTTCCGAGGCACGGAGGGGTCTGGCTATGTAAAGATGGTCACCCATCCACACACCAACCGCGGCAAGCGTAGCTTAACCTGATCGATCGACCACGTGAGGCTGTTATTATTTAGCCACGGGCCCCTCTCATGGGTAGCATGTGACAATTTATTAAACAGTTCACTGATTGAATTCCGTCAAATTTTGGTCCCTCATGAGTTCATGACCGTTTTTTGTGAGTCCCTAAAAGTACGGTTTCCTAGAAGAGTGATGGCCGCCACATAACGGACGCAGTGAAATCAGTGACGGCAGCGAGATTTTACTTTGCGATGTCAAAAAACGCTCAGTAGGAAAACACACCAACTTTTTTTCCTAAATAACGTTTCAGCGACGTCATTCGCCGGTAAATTATGGACGATATGTGGTGGCCATCGGTCTCTTAGGAAACGGTTGCTAAAGCCACTTATTTGAGAGAAAATGTGCCCTTAGTCTTCAAAAGGCTGTATAAATGGCCATTTTAGTTTTGTCAGAGTTGAAACCAAATCTTTACAGTGTCACTGCTGTTGTCATTGTCGTCACAGTCTAACAGAAGTTTTGGGATGAACTACATACTTAGATACTGCATCCATACGAATCGTCATTATTCCTAAAACTCAAACGTCAAATGAACATAACAAAATTTTGTTGTTGTAAGAAGTCACTACACTATCGATTATATCAATGCAACTACTAAAGAAGCTAACAAATAAGAGACCAAACCAACATAAAAACTCATTCATACCCAAACTAGTTCAAGTTTACAAACAGATGTACTACCGCGCACAAAGCTGCTTCAATATTTGGCACAACATTATGCAATCCATTTGCACTTTAAAACCAAATTAGATTTACACTCCTTCCACTGAATTTTGGACTCTAAACCACTGTGATTAGGTTTGGCGAAGGTTGTCTAGTGAGTTTTGTTAAAATGGTTGTGAGGATTCTAAGGTCAGGATCGTCTTTTGTCATCAATTAGCGTACTACGTGTGTGGGTTGTGTGAAATGGTTGTACTGATAAGTAGAAAATTCGGTATGCGAGTGGATTTTGATACTGTTTTGCATGGAGCAGAATAAATAGATAGATTTATTATGAATACAGATATAAATGTAGAAAAAGGAAGCAAAGGGAGTATGTCAGGATCGTAGCAGGTTGCGTTCTGTAGTTCTGCCTACCCTCGTGGGAAGAAGTTTAGCATATAGTAGATATGTGTACAAATGTTTTTACAAGGGGTGACACAATGGGCGTTCTTGTCGCTAAAAGCGATCTCTTAAAGACAAAGTCAAAACATTTTTTTCGAATAAGCACATAAAAGGCACTTTTATGTACCTATTCGAAAAATCTAACCTAGAGTAAACATTAAAGATTGTCTTAAATCTAGAAGAACTTTTAAGGTATCAGAATAATTTCGAGAAAGTAAAGCACTTTTAATTGTATCCAATTTACAAGTCACTTATTTCTAATAGGCTGAGAATCGGTACTTTGGTATCACAATAGACAGTCCCCAACGTAGTAATATATGAGCTAGGTTTATTAAATTTTACATTAAGGTTTCCGCTTTTTCTATATTTAAACATTCTGTCGAGCCTTTTCCCAAGTACGTTGGGGTCAGCTTCCACAACCCATTTACTCGGTAACGATACCAGTAAGACTGGTTGTCTACATCACCTTACCAAAATGTTTCAAATACAAGAAATAATATTTTGTTATCATCTGTACTTAGTTCAATGGAGCATAAAAACTCAGTCGTGGTCATACAAAATTCTGATTATTTTAAAAAAAAACGAGCATTGTGACGTCAGAGCTTCTCGACCATGAATACTGCTGATTCCAAGCCAAGGTGAAGGTAGATAGTTATCAAATTCTTTCATAAATATGTAATTTGACATAATTTTACCTTAGATTTAACGTACGTAACGTACGGAAGAATATATGATAAAATAATGGATGTTTTATCATTGTTTATCTTATTTCATTTTAGTTTATTCGTGTATTGATGTATATTTATTTGTGCTTTTATATAATTAGGTATATATATTATATTTCTTTATATTTAAAAGTATTTATTCCTCGATTTTCACGATTGCACCTACCACTGTTTATCTCTGCATCACCCAAAGGTTGACTGGTAGAATATGCCTATAGCATTAAATCCGCCTCTGTACATGTGTGTACTTAAAGTATTAAATAAATAATGATTATTTCTTTATGAAATATGTAGGTTTTTTTCAACCAATTTCAAATATTTCACATTCTGATCCACAGTAACCATAAGGACTTAATAGTTCTAGGCACCAGAATGTCTACAATATGGCTGGAATACGTTCTTACAGTTCGTTTACATTTATTTTACCTCTGACAGCAGCGACCTGACAGTAACCGTAACCAAAATAAAGATTACAATGATTTTGACAGACTTGTCAATGGCAGCAACCCTACCACCGCCAACCCAACCAAGAACCAATAAAGAGAATAAAGATCACTGTCATTTGGACAGTGATGCAAAATCACAGGTAAAATTACTGTGGAAGAACTGTTCTTTTACATACCTTTTGGGTAAACTCATTGTCCAATCATATTTTTGTATATTTTTTATGAATAACAAAAGAGTATGAATGAAAATCCTACAATACCAGTGTTAATTAGTTGAACAATTTAACATAGTATTGTGAAAACGATGTGTCCCCTCAATTTGCGCTATGTTAATTGAATCAGACCTTAAATCAGCAATGGCATAGTTTTAGGTTTTCACTTGCACTTATTTCTACAAGGTTGCCAGAATTCTTTGTGCCAACAACTAGATCCCTTTAAACTGTCCTTGGTAGAAATTAACTAGTTTATAATATCCAAAGAGGGAAGAGAGCAGAGAGTTATGAGGGCAATGGTGGCCGATTGGTATCAGCCCCCCCCAGCCAGGCGCTCAATTTGTGTATTTAATTTCATCACCACTACTCGCAAATACGGTGAAGGAAAACATTGCGAGGAAACCGGCATGTTCTAGAACCGAAAATTCGAGGACATGTGACATCGATTTATTCCGGTCTGATCCCCTGAAGATCAGAAATTAAAACAAGAATAACTAGCAGAGTAGTTATTCTTATGTTTTAATTTCTGTCTTATCCACTATAACTAGGTCTCCAACAACCCCACAGGGCCCGCGAGGTCGATTATGGCCCACTCCCTCTCATCGAGAGGAGGCCTGTGCAGTGGGAACATTGTATTATAATAAAGAGGGAAGACCCTCTTTGGATACTAGTATCCCAGTAGGTGACTGGGCTAATACGTCCCGTGGTTTTGGCTTGTTTACCTTTAGTGAAAACTTTTTCTCTTTTCCGGGAATATATCTGCCGTACAAGGTGGCTAACCGTCCTACAGATTATCATTCTTTAGTCAGAGTTTAGTCCATGTCCCGATTTTTTTCTACATGGCATTGATAAACCTTTCCGTCGAAGAAAACGTGCTTCTTAACACCACATAAAACACAATATAAATTTTTTTCTTCATCAATTTTCTATTGTGAATAAATTGAGTTCTTTTTTTCACGAAAAACTTTCAAGGCTCTACTGAAATTATTATCGTAACCTTATTACTATAATTCGAGAATTTATTGAATTATCAACAAACATTTAGTTTTGAAGCTATTGTTGTATTTTTTGTTGATTTATCAGAGGCTGGTCGTTGACTGACTTATCGGGTTAGATTATGAAAAAAACTGAAGCAGAATTAATCTAATAAAATAAATTATCATTGCAAGTGAACTTCAACCCTATGTTACAGTTTTTGTGCAGAAGCCAGCACATCAAGCTACTACAATCTGTCAAATTTCTTTAATAGATTTTCAACTTTATCGCTTAAGCATAAGGTTCAAAGTTGATTGGGAAAATTTGACAGTTTCGGGTAGCTTGATGTTGTGACTGTTCCTAAATTACCCTAGGCTGATAAAATTTTCGTTTTTCCTAATTCAGTTATTTATTAGTGTTTTAGGTCGGTTCCCCCTAATGGGGAAGAGCCGCACCCCGCCGCCGTACGACTCTGTAGAGCTCGTCTCCAGACTGGACACTCTCCCACCGATTGTAACGAATTCCAAATATAAAGAATTCCAATGCCTTGTCTCAACAAGGAAAGGATTGAAAGAAATGATAAGTTAAACTTAGGAATTCATAGTTATGAACATACATTGAATGTGGTTTTAGAAAGTTAGTAATAATAAAGGGATCCAGGGTATATTATTATTATTAATTGTGAGTAACCCATACGCTAGTGTAACGGGTATTTGATCAGTCATTACTCACACGATACCTCACATCTACACCTGAAGTACTCAGAGCAACACTTCCATATAGTGACGTAAGCGGCTTTTCAGCGGCATTGCGTCAACATCATGCTCTTTTGGAGACCAGGGTGCTTACTCTTCAATTTAATTCCGATAGATCGAAATTGGAATTGTGACGTTTCGTACTCTTGAGTTCGATGCTAGCGCCAAATGATTTTTAGATTGGGTGTCCATTTTGGAGAACTAAGTGGAATTGGGTTCGGGCTTGGCCTGGGGTAATTGTTGACAATATTGTTTTCAAGAGTACCGAATCACGTGACTGTAAAATTAACATTGGAATCATATTGGCATCTCATTGGAATTAAAATTAGTTTGGAGAGTAAGCCCCATGGTCCCTAGCAGTTCTCTCGAACTGATAAACGTGACGAAGCGGCTTTTCCTGCGGCAACCGAGCGACCGTCCTTGTCTAACTACGGAGCGGCTAGTTCCAGCGGCATTGCGTCGGCATCATGCTCATAAGGAGACATGGTCCCTATCAGTCCTTGGACTGGATATGAGATAGATATGGTCACCCTAACCACTGGAAGTTCACCCTTTGCACAACAAGCATATCTGCAGGACACGTGTTCATGTCAGTCTGACCGAATTATTGGTCTGAGATAAGGAATACAACTTCCAAGAATTACTAGATAATAGAGTTGAGATTTGAAACCAATCACTATTTATTAGAGTTTTGAATAATCTCTCTTAAAGCACTGTTATTGGCCGGAAGCAATGAATACAATATTCAGGAATTAGAATTTACTAGTTAATAGAGTAGAGAATCACAAATTAAGAATTACTAATTAATAGAGTCGTGGATTAACTCTCTTGAAGGTCTATAGAAAGCCCCAAAGCGCCCACCCTTCACCACTTCCTAGTGTTTGGGCTGGGGAGAAGAAGTGGTACAACAAACTCCCCAGCAACACTTCTCTGTCTGATTAGTTATATAACTTTAATAACTCTATCAGCCTAGGATAATTAGTATAATGAAGGACTCACCCAGTCACACCAACAAACACACACACTCACCACTTTTACTAGATTAGTTTAATCTAATCTGGGGTTTAAACCCAACTATATTTATCTTAAAACCTAATACTCGCTATCTCGCGACAGCCCACTTGGACATGGCCTCCTAGTGTTCACTAACTCTCCTAACTTAACTAGCCTGGACTCGCAAGTCCGTCTCCTAAAGCGGGTCCAGCCCGACTGTCCTTCTCTACGTCCCGCAATCAACTGCCTCTTCGTCTTCATTATAATCTCTCACATCCTAACATCTACACCATTCTCAGCCCACATTCCTATACTTTCCCAGCATCTGTTTATCGCCCTTTCTTATACAATTTCTCAATTGTTTCAAGGGTCCGTTTAGGGTTTGGGTCGTTCTTAGAATTCGTACAAAATACTGCATCTTAAGTGACGTAAAATATTGGTTTCGACCGATGGCTGGCAGATGTGCCAGTCTGTTGTCCATAAAATAGAGAATTTATGTATCTCCAAGTGACGGCGTCAAGTGTCAGTTTAAAATAAATATAATATTTTGTTATTAAATAGATGTAAGTGACGGACAGTCACAATGTGCTGGCGTCTGTATTTGCATTGGTTAAACTTAACTTTAATCAAATATAGGTTGAGCATGAGGTCCTGGGTTTGATTCTCAGATCGGGCAAAGTGTTATTGTGTTTTCCATTAGAGAATTCTCAGTAGCAGTACCCGGCGATAAATATTGCACATCGACCTATTCGATCCTATCGATTTTATACAAAGAATAAAAATAATTATCAAAAGAAGCAAATCATAATTGTTTTAACAGCTCCTAATAGATACCGGACTGTTTGTATTTTGTGCGACAGAGATAACGCTCTACGAAGCCGAAATTAGCCGACTGTCTCTTTCCAAAGGTCGATGTGCAATATTTATCGCCGGGTACTGTAGCAGTTGGAGTCTCGATTTTGCCTGGTTGATGGCAACAGATTCGTCCCCTATGACTTAAACATAATTTGCAATATGTGGGTGTATTATAGATAATACACATCTGCCTAACCCGTCAAGGAAAACAGGCGTTATGTCATAGTTGTTATGAAGTCCAAACATAAGATCTGAACACAAAAACCCAAACTGACCAACAGGAAACAAAGTTACCTCTAACATACTTATATCCCATTCGAAACCATCTCACAAGTGTCGTCAAAAGCAATGATTTGGTCACAAACCCATTACGAACGACCATAAGGTTTCCTCTACCTATATTTAATCACTATAATAGCCGGGACACAATAAGAAGCCTTGGAGTAATGAATTATCTCATTGTTCTGTTATCACGAGCCTTTTGGGTCAAGATACGCTTATAGGTTGTGGAATAGATGAGATAGTTTGTAATGTCTAATAAAAGATGAACACAGCACAGAACCGGTCGAAGTGGAGGTGCTTGGGGGAGGCCTATGTCCAGCAGTGGACATCTTTCGGCTGAAATGATGAATAATAGATGAAAATTTTTGGGACTGAAGTAACCCTTCGGGAAACATGTTATGTGTTAAAATTTTCTTTTTAGAAAAATGTTATGTGTTAAAATTTTCTTTTTAGAAACATGTTATGTGTTAAAATTTTCTTTTTATAAACATGTTATGTGTTAAAATTTTCTTTTTAGAAACATGTTACGTGTTAAAATTTTCTTTTTAGAGTTCCGTACCTCAAAAGGAAAAACAGAACACTAGATCACTTCATTGTCCGTCTTTCTGTCAAGACCCTTTTTCTCAGGAACGCGTGGAGTTATCAAGTTGAAATTAATACGTATATCAAATTCTCACAGCTGGAATACCTTGAATCAGTGAAAAAATTAAACTTCTTAGTCAACTCAATCAAAAGATACCGGCGTTTATGTTCCGAAATCGAAACCTATAGGGTACTTCCCGTTGACTTAGAATCATGAAATTTGGCAAGAAGCAATGTTAATAGCACAAGTAAAGGAAAAAATTCGAAAACCGTAAATTTGTAGTTACATTAGAAAAAAAAAACTATTTACATACCTACGAAGTAGGTACTGTATTTACATAGTACAGAGCCTTCAATGCGTGAATCCGACTCGCATTTAACCGGTTTTTCTTATTTCTACCTTCGGTATGTTCTTCAAGTAGCCAGTATTTGTTTGATACTGAAGTTTCTTCATATTCCATCACTTACAGTTAAAGTTTGATAAATATAATTATTGAATGCAAGCAAAATTTCTGACTTCATAAAAATTTTCGCCATTTTCTCAATGCCTCCTCCAAGGCTTCCGAAGTTTTAAATTGGAACAGATAATTGGCAAATAACAATTATTCTTACTCGTGTTATATGGTTAAATATTGCCAGTGCCAATCATTATTGTTTGCACGTGCCGATTACTATTCTCGCTATTTATACTGGCATGGATGGCAATAAAAATGATTAGGTAATGGTTTGGAAATTATTACAATATTTTTTCATTTAAAGGTTTCAAAAATGATCAGACGAGGGACCAAATTCTCATTTTATTTTTGAATTTTGTTTTTTTTTTACTTCTTTGTGTTCAATTACAACAGTAAACCTACAGATTATTATCATCTGCCTAGCCTTTTCCCAACTATGTTGAGGTCAGCTTCCAGTCTCACCGGATACACCTAATATCAATATTTTACATGGAGCGACTGCCTATCTGACCTCTACAACCCAGCAACTGGGTACAGTATCAGAACCTACAGATAAAGTTACAGAATTCCAGTTATTTCTAAATCCCATCCTCCGGATCTCCGGTGCATTTCCACAATTCGGATGACATTTCAATAGATTACAGAACAAATAAAAGTGGCCATGATCGGCGACGCCATAGTGACACCATAGCTTCATTGTTTTGACACAATATAGCGGATATTACTTGCCTAAAATCAATGGGTGTCGATCGTGACAGATTGTTGATTTGGATGTCATTTGTTACTTTTGTTCAGGTTAAAATTGAGCTGGCTGTTTTGTAAGTAGACTCAGTTTTTAAAGAGTGTGAGTGTGAGATGAGACAAGCCAATGCAGGGAAGAAAGAAGTCGACCTTTAAAGGAACTTGATAACATTAATCTACGTCAATCAGGGAACTTCATAAATTGCTATTGACACAATATTATTATCGGTTTTCAGTAATAAAGGTATCGCATTAAGAACCCACTGAGATTGAGACAAAACACACTCCTATCAGGATCCATCAATCAAGCACTATCAGGGTCATTAAAAAAACAAAAGACAATAAAAATACTGATCGAGCAAAAACCACTTAGTCATCACCATATTATCCTTATGTCGTCGATAATAAGGTCATTAATGCAAAAAACGTCCAAACAGAAATATATATCGAAACTAGTCACGACCCACATGTATAGCCTAATGTTCCCACGAACAGGTGCCATAAGAAATACTATAATAATTAGATCTCGATCATACAACATTGTTATGGAAGTAGCTTGGTAGCTGAATACGTGTAAAGTTATTGGAAGTTTGATTCCGGATATTAATGCAGCAGCGGATAAAAACAATTAATCGGCATATAAAGCTGCCATTAAATTCGAGCAGGAAGCACACAATAGACAACTGATATGTAGGATATCTATCCTACCTACCGTCTGCACCCTGTTCTTTATATACTACAATTCCTATGGTGATATACCTACATAATCATACAAATGTCGAATTTAGATCATCTTGGTCAAATTTCCCCTAGCTATGTAATGCTTTAGTCAGCAAGCAGCCTGTACCTATAATTTATTGCTAGATAGCGCTTAGCAGAGAAATCTCGAGCGCCTTACAAATTAAAATGTCATATATGATTACTATCATAAGTCGTCAATGTGAGACAATGCTAATGAGATTGAACAAGTTCTTATTCAAATATTAGTACTACACTTGATCTATCATCGCGTAAGAGAAAGACAGATATTTAAAGATGCCGTAACATGACTAAAAACGACATCTGAAACGTATTCTGCAGCTAATTCATGAACCATTGTTGATTACAGGCACTATTAGCGAGTGCCGAGCTTAGAAGTAAACAAAAATACATGTAAAAATACATTCTCATAATTCCGCTTCATTTCAAAGTCTCTCACCCATTTCCTTACCTTCGTCTTCGATAACATACAGACTATATCATAATCAATCATGACATATAGAAACTTGCCCATAACATGGAACAAAACAGTAACCACGTAATAACGACTGATCTGACGGCAGACACAATACAGCACTCTCTACAAAAAGCGTGAAGACACACCGTAGAAACGTGGTTGTAGATCTCACATACATTGTTCTATGGGAACCGCTACCCGGAAACTTTCCACTAGATAAACGCCTATGGGAATGTGTGAAATAAGAAATTCTACATCTTTAATTGGGATTTTTATAAAATCAAATTTATTTGTCCAGGTTACTAGGTCACGAAACTATTTACCGTCTTTTCCGCCATTGTCATCTGTGCCAATTTATAAATATTTTGAATTCATGATGTGGATTAGCTCGTTATTTTTGTATAATTCCAGCTCAAACATAGACCAACCCCGTCCCATGGCTGACTTTCCAAGCAGCATTGTCAGTTGGTCGTCTTACTTGGTGTTTGCAGCAACATCACAACGGTCAACAACAAATCCATGTTAATAAGTTATCAAAAGCTAACAAGACTTCATTTTAACAAATTACCAACCAACCAACTTACTGCACTTAGATGTAACGAAATTATTTAGACATTCTACGTACTTTTAGAAAATAAATAACGCAAGGAATCATTAAGTATAGGTACTATATCTAAAGACGATAATTAAGAACGAAACAACATGTTCCCAAGGTATTAGTGCTGCATGTCATTTTAACGTGGCAGTAGGTACCACATTGTTTATTTGATAACAATCTCAAATAGTAGAGTCATTTGCCAGTAATCATTGTGGACAGACGACCATTTAAATATTATGTACTTATTTGTATGTTTTTTGCACATAGACCGGATGGATTTAAATAATTAAATTGCATTAAAGTAAAGTATGATTCGTTTGATATATGTATACAACCTCTTTTACACAGAAGAAAATTGAATAACGCAATACACATAAAATAAGCTCACTCTTGTGAATTAAAAAAATAAGTATCTACATAAGCTGCTTTAAAAAATATTGTATACAAGCTATCTACTTGATAGAATAAATTGAAGCACACGCTTTGAATACAAATTATGCCACCAGCGAATACCAATTTGAACCAAAGCACGTTTGTGCTCGCCTATTGACATGCACAAACAGTAAATAAAAAGAAAATCTGCTTTTAAAAATTAAATAACAACACAACAGTCGATCAAGAATCGTTAACCTCTTTAGGGCTGATTTTTCCAAAGCCAAATAATTTTATCCGAGGAATAATTTTGAATTTTTCACAGTCATCCATACAAAAACTGTCAGACGTCAATTTTATTCGACGAATAAAAAAATATCTGTCGATTATCAATATCAATAGTCAGATAACTTATATATCTGAAGAATAGTAAAGAAGACATAATTTCTATACAAAAGCTATCAAACCGCAATATTTAGTCCTCAGATAAAAATTACTTTGAAAAATCACCTTAATCAATTGACCTTAGAACAGTAAAGGAGTAATTTGCTAAAGGAATATAGACAATACGGGCTAGTGTCAATGAAAGAAAAAAGGACGAATTCGAAAAGTTAGATTAAAACCGTCGTTGCGCGTGCAAAAGTGGCTATGTGTTTTTAGTAAACTTATTTGAGCTATGTATGTGAATTATAACACTTAGCGTGTTTATAAGAAGCTTTCGATGTATAAAAAAAAATGAATATCACATAGCTACATTCCGTAACTCTTTAAATATTGCACTTATCACATAGCTGTTTTTACAGTATGTGTGTATTGAAATAAAGATAAAAACTGCATAAAGAAACGAAAATAACTAAATAACACATAGCGACTTTTGCACGCGCAACGACGAAACAATGATTGATATTATGTTAATAGAAATTAAAATAAACTTACCGCTGCATGTTGGGTACCATCATTGACATCAGTCTCAAAGTTCCACTGAGCTGCGACATTGTTAGTGCACTCCTTCGACGCCTGATCATCAGCCTGAGTCAAGAAATCCCGAATCTGTTGCAGGTTCACGTGCTGCACTCTATTATCAATATTGTTGCCATCACCACCCCTGTTGAAATCATAAGGATTCGCCCCAACATAATTGGGATCATTTCGAATGAAATTAGGATCATTCCTCCTGAAATTCGGATCATTGTTTATGTCAATTGAGTCATCTCGATTCCTATCGTCGTAAGGTCTTGAAGTTGAACTTGGACTTCGACTATTCCCGAAATTCGTATTAGGGTAACCGTTGTTACTTATGTCAGGGTTTATACTAAAAGGGGTAGAAGATACAGGGTATATTCCAGGCGACTGGCTAGACGATACAGGTCTTGCAGAACTATGCTGAAAGTTTCTGTTCACATCGTACTGGTTTCCAGGAGAATTTATAGAAGCCTGAGTGCTGGAAAAGCCGTATCCGCCATAATTCCGCTGCGTGCTGGAAATTGGCGGCAAATCCAACTGTGCTTTGGCGGAGGAGTGCGAAAGAAGCACCAAAATAACTTGGAACCACATTATGGGGTTTTTGTTTGGTAGATAGTCCATGTTAAGGTGGTCTGTTTGACCCAGTTGCGCGAGGTTCTTAGCAGCCAATGATGCGTGGTGCTTGTTTGGTATCGCGTTTACGACTGTCCGTCGGTAAGCTGGCTTCTGAACTCGGGCCGTGTGAATCGGCTTTGTCTGCCTGTACTTCTGCGTACCTAACAGACTTGAGGTCATAATGCGTCACATCTTACGCTTTATTATTGATGCATGGGATTACATGGGATTGAGTAAAGTTTGACAGTAAGGGATGATGTCTACGATTTGATAAAAATATTTTTTGTTGATTATTTCAGTCAGTGATTTTTATGCGTTTTCTATTATCATTCGTAGTACAAAGTCTTGTCAGACTCGTTAAATGAGAAGTTAAGATTAATGGCCATAAACTGTCGTTTATGGCCATTAATCTTAACTTCTCATTTTCTTAACCAATGTCGTAAACTAAATAAACAATTGATGCATTACAATTGGTTATACCCGTTTCATCGCGTATGGTCAAATTCGCAATCGGTCAAATTCATGTACCAGCACATCAAGCTACTACAATCTGTCAAATTTCTTTAATAGATTTTCAACTGTGTCGTTCATCTTATGCTAAATTCACATGCTAATTCTATTAAATGCTAGTTAGGCTGTGGTTTTCCGTACTGTCCGTGGATTACTCAGTTTTTCTATTATCCCACGGAAACTATACGTAGACACTTTACCTAATGCTATCGAATTGATATGATCTTTCAAAACTTGCGCCCACACATGCACACACATGCTTGTTTATGTGGAAAACGAAAATACGGTTCCTAACAGTCTGCAAAAGAAATGTGTGAACAATATTAGTTAACTGGTTGTCCCGTGAGAAAACACGAAGACATGTGACATCCACCAACCCCTACCGAATCCTTGTGGTGGATTATAGAACTCCCTCTCATAGAGAGCAGGCCTGTGTCCCAGCAGTGGGAAAGAAAAAGTTGATTATGCTATAGATAGAGGGCACATTTTGAATTTTCAACTCACGGATAAACATTATCCAAGCTATGTTGTTATTTTTGACGCAATACTTTGCAGTATTGTATATTATTATAGCCCTGACGAATGAATAGCATTGATACAGGGTGGCTGACAAGCATTGATAATATTTTCAATGCTGTAACATTAATTCGTGATAGTGCGTGGCGTGACGATGACATGGTTATTATTTCTATAAGAATCACATTTAAATAGGCTTAAAACCAATCGCTTGTAATGATATAATTTGACGCATGATTAAATATGATGGTGGGCTTAATTGATTACAGTCATCTTAATTAGGGAACAAGAGGAGAATTGACGATAATAATGATCCCGCTTACCATGACAAAATCTAATATGGTACCTATTAAATGTAAAATTATTTAAAAACAAATTATACAAATGGCTAAATGAATGTACATAGCTTTTATAGTTTGAAAGAATTTATGGGTAAAAAATATTGACATTATATTCTAACATTATGTACGTAAATATAGTTACCCTGTAACATTAAATTTTTGCATGCTATGCTTTATCTTAGCTAAACATGTTTGTGCCACTCTGATATATGCTTAACACCATTGTATACCATGTTTTACGCAAATAAATTATTTATTATTACCTAATATTGTACGGCATATTAAGTTTTCGACAGCGGAAAAATAGTGCCAAATGAAGTTGCCTATGTCTAATCCCTGTCTGTACTACTTAGTTAAGTTTTTCTAATAGTCACTTTTCTAGCAGTCATGTTTACACAACACCACATTATCGAGCACTCCTTTTTCGTCAAGTTTTTCGAAACGTACTAAGGTGCGTATACAATTACCCAAAGGACGTAAAATCCCAGTTGTAATGAATTCTTTGTTATATAACACGGTGCTACACTTATTTGTTGCGCAAATTGTTAGGCGCGTGGTGTTTACTGCACCTAACATCGTTAAACAATTAAGGATTACTAAGAAACTTTGAAATCTGAATATTTTGACGTTCTTGGAATTTGAGTGACCTAGATGAAGCAAGTGACAGGTCCAGACGGCTCATATTCACAAGCTCGTAAAAGAAATACCACTATCTCTGTTCTCTTGAGTATCATTAATGGGAGATTAGAAAGAGATAGAATTACGAGAGAATCACAGAATGAATTATTTCAAAAAATTATCATAGTGTCTTGCGGTCCTATTACTTGCACGCAACTGATGGACGCTACTTCTGGAGGTTCCAAATTCTGGGCCGACTGTTAGATTAGATTATCATCGACACGCTCAGGATAAGAATAAACAAAAGCCTATCGTAATGTTCCGTAATGTACTTTCAGACACAGGCTTCCCTCAAAATTAAACGTGTCTCAGTCTTCCACCTACCGTAGAAGTTTAGGAACACTCAATCGCTGTCTCCTCCGTCATGATAGGCATTTTCTGACTAAACTCATTTGCGACTACATTTTTCTTTAAATATAATACTAGTGCCTATACAATTAGATCATCGTACTAACACTTAACATTCATACGACGATCCCATTACCCAGGAGTGAGGTGTGACAAGGAAAGCTTGACAGCGAAAGTGATAGATAACGCAACGAAGGAAGTTGTGACCTAATGAGTACTAGTAGTTATTATCTCCTGGTACCTGCTGTTAGTTTATGGGCCATTGTAGTAGATAGTAAAGGGTATGGTTTGGTTTGATTATAATATTTGACGGCGCTGCAAGTGGCACCGCCTAGTTTTGTTACGAAATTACTGGAATCACCGATAAGGTCGGATAACGGTGACACTGGCTGGTGACTGTCACTCTAGCAAAGCGTCGACCAAGGAACATATTTACTCCCCTACTCCAAGGGAGGCGTCAGGAGGCGTCGACTGATGAAGTCACGGGAGCTGCTGTCATACCACGTCCATGACGAACTGCTATAGGTATTCTGGCACAATCCTAATGATATTAACCTTTTGACTCCACACGTCAAAAAATCAGTAACGTGCCCTCGGCGTCAAAGTCTGTCATGTAGTCGAACCGTGGCGTTCTGGGGACATTTTGGTTTGTCATCTATACATGACTGTGGGGATCAAAAGGTTAAAGCCGCTGATCCACTAATACGATTACCACTTCTGGTATAGGCTATCCTGCGCCGTTATATTTGATGGTAGGGTCTAGAATGACTACTTATAGTTTTGACACTATCTTGGCAGCGGCAAGGGTCTTACAGGTGTTCTACACTATAGTAGACTTAATTTTAATCAGATGAATCGTCGCGTTAGACCCCGTTAATTTTTTGTTATAGTGGCAATAGAATAGTTCCTTATTTGTACAGAAAGTAGGTACAAGTTACAAATGTTAAGTTTAAAATGATCCTATACTAACTACCTTTACTAAGGCATGCAAACCATTTTAGCTATAATAATAAGGACTCATTAATATATAATATTAACACATTCAATCAAATCAATATAAGTTTACCACGTCAATATGAAATTCAGAATATAATTTGAAATAGGCAATACAATAGGTACATAATGTCAAGTTTAATAAAATGTGATTATAAACTACTGCTACACTATACTATACTACACTATACTGTGAGTAATTTATATACATATTTATATATTTTAGCATTATGTATTTATTTAAGTATATTTATGTTATTTTTTTGCATTATATGTGTAGGTTCATTTAATATTCTAGTTTTAGACTTCACACATTCATATTTTTCTCTTCTTGTTCTCACACACTATTGTCTACATTTCGTTTTTACTTCTCCTTTCGCAGGTCTGCTGGAAGAAATTTCTTAAGAAATAAGCAGTACCTTTGTACTCTAATTATAATCATGTCATATCCCTATGTATTTTACTGTGTGTACATAAATTATAAAATAAATAAATAAAAAAATAAATTCGTGAAGTTCGATGACAATACAGTTAAGTTAAAAACTATGAATGATTTACTATAAGTCAGAAATACAGAGATATTGTACCATACTATCAATTTTTTTTTTTAAACCTTACCCCACACTAGGAATTTCTCCTGTATCGTGGGTGCGTTTACAAACATTTAAACTCACATACACAAACAGCCAGACCCAGAACAACTACTTGTAGGTCATACAAATATTTGTTCCGTGCGGGAATCGAACCCGCGACACGCAGCGCAGCAGTCGATCGCTCAGACACTGCGCCAATCGTGTCGTCAAAATTTAAATTCTTATCGGTCATAAATTCGCCAATTGAGTAATAACATATTTTAATTATCAAAACATCTGTCAATTTCAATAAAAATACACACTTTGCAAAAAATCAACTGTCTCTACCTATTACAATTAACGGACGAATGAATGGTCAGAGGCTTAGTAATAGGGTCCCGTTGGAACCCTTTAGGTATAGAACCCTAAAAAAGCAGCTCACCATAGGAAACCCAACTTTAAACAATAATATTTAAAGTTGGGTTTCCTATGGTGAGCTGGTTTCGTATATAGTCCATATCCTTTACTATTTATTGCAATGGTCACTAAATATTAGTACTTTTAATATGAGAGTGATACAGAGAAAAACTCTTCTTTCCATAGAAACATCGAAGTCAAGGTGAGATGTAACTGAAACGCATGTTGGTTTTTAATCTTTTGAGCGCCATGCGTCAAAAATTAAAAAACGTGCCCTCGGCGTCAAAGTCGAAACGTGGCATGCTGGGCACATTTTGGTTTGTCATCTATACATGACTGTGGCGGTGAAAAGGTTAATGTTCACCCACTCTTTATTATAAGAAGAACCTTAGAACTCAGTTGGTAAGTTTCAGTTACACAATAATATGACATACTGCACGCACATGCGTAATATCTTCAACAAGATGCCATCGTTTTCTACACAAATCAAAGGGGAATTCTAAACGCGTGTGGAAGAAAATTGTGAGGAACTATATAGAGCTGCTAATTTAATATCATATATATCATTTTGCTATTCATAAGAATGATGTGCAGCACATGTAACTGTAAATTGGCTTAACTTTTCTATTAGATCCCTTGCTTTTGTAGCGACATTCAGGCAGAGATTGAAAAACGTCACTTAGCACGTGCTTTAGCTTGCTTACTTGCTTGCTTGAGCATGCTTGCACTCTAGTTTTTTAATCTCAGATAATAAGCAAAATATTTGTTCAAAATTGCATTGTACTTCTGCTGCAATTTTGAACAAATATTTTGCTCAATAACTGAGATTAAAAAAAACTGAAGTGTTAATCAACTTTTGTTGCTGACCGTACAATGCTTAGCGAAAGCAAAAGTATGTGCTAAGTAAAGTTTAGAATGTATTCAGTTACTTTGACGGAATACACATTTCTTCTCGAACGAAGAATATTTTGACCCAAATAAATGAAAATGCTTACAAAAATGATCACCAAAATAAAAATATATGTCCCACAGGGTTCCTTTTCGATTTAATTGTTTCTTATAGACAAGGAAGTGCATACCATATTAAATATCGGTATCAACAGCTCTAGCCACATACAACATCGACGACGCAATTTTCCTATTGTGCCAGTTTTACCGTGGGAATTATTCTGTACCTGCATACGTTAGACATACCCTACTACCTACTCTGTATGTACGCCCATACTAACTGACACATTACTGCAAGTGCTGGTGAATAAGGTAAAGCAAGGACAATTTTTACCATAAAATTGTTGGTAAATGTACCCTTGACATAGGTAATGATATTAACATTATCATCGTGCTTGAATCCCCTCGTTCTAAGCTTCCTTTGCATCGCACGTTTACGCTGAAATAGAATAGGTACTTTAAAATGGTATGAAATAGTCACAACCACAGATTATAGAATAAAGGGTCAGTGCTACACTTTGTACCGGATTTTTAAAGGTGAATGAACATACACTTTGCACACAATAACCATGGGTGCATGATGACAATATACAAATTATTTACTTATAATTTACTGATTGCAAGGTATAACACAAAAAAAAAACACACCCTGTATAGTAATACAGGGTGATCCCCGTCATAGAACATCAGCACAGCACCACCCCAATGGCCCAACCACTTCATTAATCCCCAACTTGTCCATCTCTTATCATAATATAGCCCTTTTATTATAGGTACAGACAAGATGAAGCTGACTTTAAAATCTAATGTTGAGCTGTGGTTAATTCTGCGTTCCAAAGACATGCAACTGCATCTTTTTATTCGTCTAAACTCAAATTGGCATAAAATTACTCAAACAAACATTTATTTATAATAGTAAAATTGTTTTATATTCATTACGCGCACGACTGAGTCTGGGTTGACCGCGGACGCCTTGCACGGTCAGCAATGAAACGATTATCTTAAGGAAAATGTGATTATTATGAACTTTATGTTCATAAGAACAAAGGCTATATTGAATATGCTATGGGACAAAATATGGTGGACTATTTTTTTCTTAAATATGTTAGTAGTGCAACCTTTATTTTGCACTTGTTTTGGGAAAAAATATTTTGTGCTAGTTGTTATGATTGTAAGTTTTTGCGTCAGAAATTATTATTTTTGTGGTCTACCAACTTAGAAATTTTTTTTTCTGTGTCTAGTGTTTTATGTATGAGCTTCACCCAGTACGCACATATTAAAAGTTAGTTTCGTGCTCATTATAATATCATGATCCGGGGACCCGCAATGAACGAATAATAATAGAAACGTAATGAAAGCATTTTGAAAATCCGTGTCTCTTTGACTCTTGAAGCAAGCTTAGGTGCTATCGGGAAATATTACCTTTTTTCAATTGTCAACAGTATTAACGATAGTGATGTTAGTGTTACTGATCCGGAATAACCGAAAAGACAGACTGAAGTTCAACGGAACTTAGTGTGGACGACGAAGTGTGACAGATTGGGATCATTCGACAATAAAGGGCTTCGATACCCTGGATATACAGTATGTTAACTAACAGAGGGCGTTCCCGTTAACCCGCAATAGTATAGCATCCATACATGCTAAAAAAAATATTACCATTCGAAAATAAAATGTTTTTATTTTTTTTTATATTAAAATATTCACTAAAAATCGTAAATTGATACGTTAAAGAAACACTCTGTACACACGTACTTGAAGGACAGCAATGTCGGAATTTATTTATGAATGACGGGCGCGGGTGCGGGCGGGGCGGGGCGGCCGTCTCACTCCGCTTCGTCACAGTATAAAGACATACAGTATTGTATCTCGGCCGTAACCTTGATGTAAATGCCTACAGCCGCGCGGTACGTAAACATGCGATAGGGCTGCCCGCCTCCAGTATTTTAATTACATTTGCCTACTTTGTGTTTCCATTTAGTTTTGTTATTGTATTTTACTGTGTGTACATAAATAAATAAATAAATATACTTCTTTTTATATAAACAAATAAAATACTTTGTGAATTGAATACAGTGTGCATTCACAGATTGATTTTATTTAAAATTAAAAAAACTGTTTATTCGGTAATTTAAAAACTTGGCTGCATGCTCTAGTGTCTTTGCCAACATTTTCACGCAGCCACGGCAGAAAATAATCCTCGCGCCATTTTTCTCAAATTTTCTTTTCTTTGTACTTGTATTGTGAAATGTTTTTTTTTCTGTTTCCTCGCAAATGTGTTAAAACACGTCGTACTATATACGTGCGTATTGGTTATAACATCTTAACGCACTAATAACGTAATGTACTATTACAGAATTATAATCATTAAAGTCATCAACACAACTCTCTAAGACCATGTAAGTCCAAAGAATGATGATTTCATGAAACAGTTATTCTTATTACAGTAACAGTTATTCAATAAAAATAATTAATTTTATTCATAAAAGTATGCAATCATTTCATTAATGTTTTGTTATGATGTTGTCACGTTAAACTATCGTCCATAAATCGACTTTACAGACAACCAATTTTTTTCTAGTATTATTCATACACACAGTACAATAAACAACTATTATTAATAATAAAAACCACGTCTTTACTTTGAATTATACAAACTAACAAAACACACATGCCCCGAGGTTTTAACACCAGCGTACCTACCGTTTAATGATTCATGAACCGCCTATAACTACCTACCTCACTCGTGTTTATCACTTTCCTTTACTCTATTCACTTCATTTATTAATCCAGACATCTTTTTTTCGGGAGATAAAATGAAATACTTATCCATTAAAAAGACACACATTATGTACCTACCCACTAGTAAGTAAAATAGTCTTACCTTTCAGAGTTTCCAGGTAATGTAAAAAAGCTATCTCTGGATGCGTTATTGACGAATTCATGCAACCAAAAACAGCACAATATCGCCTACTCGTCATATTAAATATGTACTTGAACTTATTTTTAGTGAAAAAATCGCGCGGTTATTGTTATAAAAAACAACACACCGTCCGTTCGTCACTGTTGCACAGTCGCGACTCCGAGCCGCCTGAGCGCACACGGTGATCGAAGCGCGTAGGTATAGCCCGCGTTTCGTCCGTTTGTATGAAGACGACCTACTGTATATATTATTACCGTGGCTTCGTGAACTCTCGGAAACGCTCGGCCAGCAACGTGCGTATTGCGTTTGGGCATTACTACTACGAATACTATTCCGCGCTACTATTTTGATTTTAAACAGGAGGTTTCGAATTTATTGACAATTAATTATTTTTTTTATTTCGGATTATTTTATGCTTATATTTCTATGCTGATATTTTTATTTTAATCTATTAATGATATAGATTAACGAGTTTAAGGGAACGCCCTCTGTTATTTAACATACTGTATGTATAAAGTTGCCCATCACGTACCACTCTTTAAATTATATGTACTTACGACTGCCAAGCAAGATCATCTGAATCATCTGCTATGAATCATTTGCCATAACTAATGACCGATGGTGACGCCTCTGCATAGTAATATCTGCCACAATACTTCATAAACAAAAGGTATTTAAATGTAATAACATTAAAAGTCCTTGTCACTAACAGACAAGTGGACCGGAAAAATATGAAGCAAAAAAAAAAAGACTGACAAAAAATGTGATATATTGTGGGAATCATTGATGAATGGAGACCCAGATATATGTAACATACAGGGTCAGAAAGGGGAATACTACTGTTTAAGCCAGCTATGTCTGTTTTCTGAATGTCCTTGGTGTCAAAAGTTTTATAAACTTCAAGTTCTGAAGGCCAATTCCCGTATTTAAAAATGTTAAAAATCTAGTCACAATCTCATCTCGGCGACAATTAATGTCAAAAACTTGTCAAAAATGTAGGGAAATTAGAGGCATGTTTGACAGATTGAGACTGGTAAACGTTCTTAAAATTAAGAGTATTGCATTTCTGATGAATTCTCCACGATTATTGTAAAAATGATCGTGTTCTTCATTTATCAGATCGTAATTTATTCTATCATTATTATTATTCTGATTATTATCTTTGCACGTTGTCATCGTAAGGAGCTCTGCCATAGAATAACTAATAGTACCTATTACTGCTTTAAAATTATACTTCCATGTTGTTTTTACGTCCTTTGACGACGTGTACTAAATTGACCACAAGATGATCTATTTTCAAAGAGTCATCATGGTCTTTTTTGTTGTTTATGTGGCTAATAATACAAATCCACTTTATTATCATAATACAACTAATACATTCTCAGTAGTATCACATCTATTATCATAGCGATGTCAAGATTTTTTTGTAGGTCGTCCACTTAATTGAAATCTATTGTTGTCCACCTAATTAAAGATTCGATCAATCTTTCGGCCCGTGTTAAGTGTTTAGTTATATTTTTTATCCGTTTAAAGATAAACTAGTTAAAAGCCGAACAATATATTATTATACTAGCAGCGCCCTGCGGTTTCACCCGCATAACTGTCGATACCGTGGAAATATCGGGATAAAAGCTATCCTATGTCCTTCCCCGAGATGCAATCTATCTCTCTGCCAAATTTTATCGAAATCTGTTCAGTGGTTTAGGCGTGAAAAGGTAACATACAGACAGACAGACAGCCAGAGTTACTTTCGAATTTATAATATTAGTATCGATCTAGAGTAAATTGTTAGAAGGATCTTAGAATAATTAACTCTATTAGTTAATTATTCTAAGTTCCTTCTAACAATTTTAAGAGGTAGCCGTACTGTTTTGGATTGTGTTGGTTCCCAGGGAAATAAAGCGACTCTTCCGGGTATAAAGTTATAATGTCTTTATAATCTTATTGTGCTAATTACAAGTTACAAATTGCTCTTAAGAAAATCGTTATAATTTAAAATACAAAGTTAAATAATGAATTTACAATTGTCCTCCGTTATATTAATGCGAACGAGCGACAAAAGGGAGCGAATTTAGAGTCTCTTCGAGTGATTTTTTTTTTTTTTTTTTTTTTTTTTTTTTTTTATTTTTTTTTTTTTTTTATTTTTAGAATATGGCATCTCGTAGTTGACCTTGAGAGGTCGTGACTACTTAACCGGACAATCCTGCGGCTGCCTTGAGAAAACTCAAAGCCTCCAGCCAGGGGCTTAAAACTAACTAAATAAACTAAGCGACTACACGCTAAGGGCACCCCCTGTGGGGTACGAGCCTCGGCTTAGGGCGTCGCTGGGGGGGAGGGCAGCAAGTTGGGACAGGCTGGATCTAATTTTGATTATTTAACGAACGATGGGGCCGGCATTTCCTAATTGACTACTCTGAGAAGAAATGCCGAAACAAACTCAGAGGTCAGAGTCGGGAATTTAAATCTACTGGCTCAGCTGCGGCGCGGGCTGGCACTACATCGAGCAAGGGTCGGTGGGGGGCATTTACTTGGGGACGTCGCGAGGGACCTCGTCGGCGAGGCCGGTATGTCGGTTTCTTGTATCTGTTTTTCCTAAGCGTGCTGGTTGCCCTACTGCTCTCTTGGAGGACGGTTATAGGGTCATCTGGGTCGGTGAGAACGTGCCTTGGACGGCGGAGTTTACTGATTTGGGAGGGAGTATATCTGGCGGCCTCGACAACCAGCGGGTTTCGATGGTTGGGGGCGGAGTCGAAGAAGTGCTTGGAAAGGCGCTTCATGAATTGGTGGATAGTGGGGATTTTGAGATCGACATGGAGGATCTCATTTCGAACGAACCAAGGGGCTCCCGTAGCCTTTCGGAGGAAACGGTTCTGGAGGGTCTGCATCCTATGGATGTGGTGGGGCTTTGCGTGTGCAAAGACTACGCAGGCATAGGTCATGATAGGGCGAATGCACGCTGTGTAGATGCGCAATTTGCACTTAAGTGACAATTTGCTGCGTGCATTTAGCATCGAGTGGAGGCTACCGAGGGCGAAGGCGGCGCGCGAGCGAACCGCCTTTATGTGCTCTGCGAAGGAGAGGTGCCTGTCGAGGATAACACCGAGATATTTGGCTTGCTTCTCCCAAGGGATCGGCTTGCCGAACATGGTGATGGGTCGGGGGGGGATGAGTTTGTGTCTCGGTTTCGAATAGAGAACCGCTTGACTTTTGTCGGGGTTTACTTCTATTCTCCACTTCCTAAACCAGTCAGCGAGCTTGTTGACTGAAGTTTGGAGGATGTGGGAGATCTGGACTAGGCTGCGGCCAGTGTACAGAATGGCAGTATCGTCTGCGAAGAGAGCCAACTGGGTCTTTTTACTCATTGGGATGTCACTGGTGTACAGCGTGAATATGAGCGGGGCGAGCACAGAGCCCTGGGGGACTCCTGCTCGGATCGGGTGTGGACTCTTCGAGTGAACCAGGGCGACGGCTTATATACTGTAGGATGCGTAGGAAACTGCGCCATCTCGTCCGTCGCTCCGGAACTATTTGATCTGGTTCGATGTGATGCACGTACACGCGTGCGCCGTTGCGTCGCTCAGTCGCTAGATGGCGGTAGGTGTCGTGAACATGCCGGCGGGCCTTGAGAGTTCCACCCTTGCTCTCAATGACCTTGACCTGGCTTCGTTGCTGCTGCGTCCTCTTCGTTTGTGGAGGCCGGTAAAGGGCAGATTTTGGGAAATGCCCTTTCGATGACCCCGTTAGCTGTTTGGATGCGGGCCACTCGGGTTACGCCGTCCTTCCCTGCGAACACAGATAAAATTCTTCCCAACCGCCACTTCAGCGGTGGGAGGTTATCTTCTTTTATTAGCACCAAAGTGTTAGGTGCTAAAGCTCCTTTGCTCTCCTTCCATTTTGTGCGGGTTTGCAGCTCTCCGATGTACTCTGCTGACCATCGCCTCCAGAAGTGTTGCCTCAGTTGCTCCAGTCGCTTGTAGCGGGATAATGCGTGTAGTGGAGTACTGGAGACATCTTCGCTTGCATGTGAGGTCAGTGGTCGACCGATCAGGAAGTGTGCGGGTGTGAGGGGGGTATAATCTGATGGATCTGCGGACAGAGGATACATAGGACGGGAATTCAGGACAGCTTCTACTTGTGCCAAAACTGTACTGAACTCCTCGTAGGTTAAATGACTGTTGCCTAGCACCCGTGTAATGTGGTGCTTGCAGGATTTTACCCCTGCCTCCCATAAACCGCCAAAATGAGGTGCATAAGGTGGTATAAATTTGAATTCTATACCGTTAGACGATGCGTAATCGACAATAGGTTGAGACTCCTTAGATAAGAAAGTTGTAAGTTCCCTTTTTGCTCCTACAAAATTCCTACCGTGGTCAGAAAATATACAATGTGGTTTTCCTCTACGGGAAATAAATCTTTTTAAAGCTAAAATGTAATATTCTGATGTTAGATTAGTGACAAGTTCCAAGTGTAAAGCCTTAGTGGCAAAGCAAACAAATAAGCATAGATAACACTTCTCAAGTTTAGAGCCTCTTCCCTTCCTGTTTAGAATGTAAAGTGGGCCTGCATAGTCAACACCGCTGTTCATAAAAGGAAACTCATTGGTTAGCCGTTCCTGTGGTAGGTTGCCCATGATTGGTTGCACTGTCTCACCTTTCATGCGAGTACACACTTTACATTGTTGTATAATTTTCCTGGCTAAGTTCCTACCACCCAGGGGCCACCAGGTCTCTCTTAGGTGAGCTAACAGCTGTTGAGGCCCAGCGTGTAATAATCTCAAATGCCCTTGCTTGAAAATAAGTTGAGTGACATAATGCTTACCACATAATAACATGGGATGCTTCTTGTTATATGAGAAACCAGACGAATTATACAATCTACCTCCCACTCGGATAATGCCTTTGTCATCTAAAAATAAAGTTAAACTTAATAAATTACGAGCTGATTTAATTGGCAGCTTGTTTACTAAGGAGTTATATTCATCTGGAAATGATTCCAATTGAATTCTTTTTACAATAAAGTTCAATGAGTTGTTTAACTCTTTCACTGATAAGGGACCTGTCAAACGGTTAAGTTTGTTTTTTAGGTTAATATTATGAATAAATCTTAAAACAAACGCATAAGCGCGTTGTAGTTTGCAAAATGAAGAAAACCTTTTAAAATCTACACAAGAATAATTATTATTGCAAGTCATGACGGTCGTTTGGTTTGTTCTTAACTCTGGCAAACTATCTTGAAAATTATGTGGTGGATCGAACGTTTGAAACTCCGTTATTCCTTTCCATAAAAAGGAGGGACCGTTCCACCACTTTTTATTATGTGTTAATTCATTTAAGTAGGTACCTCGAGAAACTAAGTCGGCTGGATTATGCTTTCCATCGACGTGCAGCCATTTTGTATTGCTGCTATATTCACTAATTTGCACTACACGATTTTGAACAAAGGGCTTTAATTGTTGAGGCGACATTCTTAACCAGCCCAGCACAATAGTCGAATCCGTCCAGCAAAATATTTTATCAAAGTTAAGCTTGAGTACTTTTGTTATTCGTTCTAGTAATGACGCGCCGACGTACGCGCCGCACAACTCTAAACGCGGTATTGTTACTCGTTTGACAGGAGCGACACGGCTCTTTGAACAAATTAGTCTCACTGTGACGTCACCGATCTCGTTGAAGCTACGGGCGTATGCACACGCGCCATATGCGGATTCACTGGCGTCAGTAAATATATGTAACTCTGTTCGAATAGGATTAGTACATATCATGTGACGAGGGACTCGAATATTGCGTAATGCGGTCAGGGAAATAACGAACTTTTCCCACTTGTCTTTAATGTCAAGTGGTACTTCGTCGTCCCAATCTAGTTTGCATAACCACAATTTCTGTAGTAATATCTTGGCTTTAATGATAACAGGGCTAAGTAAACCTAATGGATCGTATACCTGCGACACAACCGATAATATTAAGCGTTTAGTTATCGGAGTTGAGGTTTCCTTTATTCTAGAAGTGAAATGGAATTCATCCTGGTTGTTCAACCAACCTAAACCCAGAGTTTTGTTCGAACAATTCTCATCTATTGTGAAATGTTTCGCCTGACTGTTACGTTCAAGTTTTCTTTCTAGTGACAGAAACCGGCCTTTAGCGATTTCATAACTATCACCGAGCTTATTTATCGAGTCTTTGAGCGGTATGCGCACAGAGAACCGACCATCGGCTAAACGTTTAGTTGTGTCTATAAATAATTTCTCACAGGCTTGTTCTTCCTGTGAATAGAAGTTATTATTTTGACATGACACTTCCTCTATCTCCCAAAATTTTCGTAACTGTTCCCCAATTTCTAAAGTTTGAGTAAAGTTACATTGAACCGGAATAATGCGCCTAGGTTCAACGTAAATGGGGCCAGCGACTATCCAACCTAGCTTGGTATTTTGGAGATGAGGTCCGTTACTTAAGCGAATTCTACCTTCGATTAATAAATCCCAAAAATGATCTACCCCTAACAATAAATCTATTTTGGACGGATTGCAGTAGGTAGGGTCTGCTAGACTTAATCCGTTAGGTATATTCAATGAGTTTGAATTAATTTTAAAAGTAGGTATCATATTAGTTATTGTGGGTAGGACTAAACATTTAACATTTATATGATAACTGTTGTCGTTTAAAGATCTGAGTTTAATTTCACATAATTGAGCAGAATGTGAGACCGACTGTCCCACTCCTACGATTTGATAAGCGGACTGTATCGACTTTAAATTTAATTTATTACGGAATGACTCGGAAATGATACTATGCTGACTGCCACTATCAAGCAAAGCGCGGGCCCTATGATATTTGTTATCACTATCCGCGACTTCGATAATTGCAGTTGACAATAAAGCGGTATCTAATAACTCCGACTTCACGATAGGATACTCGTTATTACGTTCCGAACATAAATAAGTTTGCGTATGTAGAACTGCAGATGAGTCGGAAGGTTCAGATATTAATGCGCTGTCCTTACTACCTTCATCGTGCAATAAATTGTTATGTTTGAGATTACATTGCTTACAGGGCCCGAAATAACAATCGTTCGGGGTGTGTCCCTTACGTAAACAATTTGGACACAGACTATTCTTGTTCACAATATCCAACCGATCTTTTATCGATAATTTCAAAAACTGGTTGCACGCATACAACGAGTGATTACCGTTACACACGACACATTCACGAGTGTGCTTATTCTTTGGTTTATTCTGATCGGAGTTATGAGTTGACGCAAAACTATTAGTTTTCCGCGAGTTTAACTTATTATCAGGAACTGACTTATTCCCTGGAGGGTGAAGAGAATGATTAGCTTGCACCATCTCCAACGTATTAGCTTTATTCGTTAAGAAATCTAGTAAATGGGACAACTTTGATGATTTATCAGTACCTAGTATGCTTTTATGTTGTTCCCATTCCTTTTCCGTAGCTAAATCTAATTTAGAAACAACTATGAAAATAATGAGGGTATCCCACCACTCTGTGGGTTCCCCGAGCGTTTTTAACGCGCGTAAATTCTTGAGCACCGTATCAATTAATTTTCTAATAAGATGAGGTGATTCTTTTGACATCGATTGCGAAGAAAATAACGCTTTTACATGATTATGCACTAATAAGTTGCTGTTGTTAAATCTATGGTTCAGCAAATCCCATGCTATCATGTAGTTTTCAGATGAAAACTCTAAGGATTTTATTACCTGACTGGCATTTCCTGTTAGAGCAGATCTTAAATAATGAAATTTTTGAATATCATCAAGTTGTGTTGATTTATGGATCAAGGAAAGGTAGGTATCTCTAAACTCAAGCCACGCATTGTATGACCCATCAAATGAAGGCAAAGTTATAGTGGGCAATTTAACTAACGGGTTTGAGTTGCACCTAGATTTATCACTAATAGCAGAACTAGGGTTACTGACGCTTTGCAATAAACAGTCAACTTCTGTGAAGACCGTATAGTAGGAATTTTCAAAGGATTCACGAATATCTAGTTGCTGAGATAATTCTTTTTCCGGTACTAATTCCTCTATAGAACTCTGAATAAAGTTAAAATCTTGCAATATTGATTTAGCACTTTCAGACCTTAACTTTAATTCCGTTAATTTTTTATCGTTTAACGGTTCATTGATTCGGGAAGTTACAAATTTCGTAAAAAGTGTCAATCTACCCTTTATTGTACCCCTTTTTTTATTTAAATCTTGAATCTTATCGTTAACGCTTTGTAACACTGGTATAGGAGATTTACTACGTACTGAAACTTTATCTAAATCTTCCGAACCTAGACTCATTTTGGCGATTTATGAAAATAAGGGTACTCACGGTTTTCCTGCAAACACCTCGGTATAATTACGCGAACCAGAGGCGAGTTACCTGTAATCAGTCACAGTTTTAGCACAAATAAAAGGGGGAGAAGGAAAGGAACGATACGGATGACCAAACCTCTGCTGATTCTTCTTCTCTTCTTCGATGAAGACCCAATGTTCGGCTCGAAGGTCCAATGTTTTGGATTGTGTTGGTTCCCAGGGAAATAAAGCGACTCTTCCGGGTATAAAGTTATAATGTCTTTATAATCTTATTGTGCTAATTACAAGTTACAAATTGCTCTTAAGAAAATCGTTATAATTTAAAATACAAAGTTAAATAATGAATTTACAATTGTCCTCCGTTATATTAATGCGAACGAGCGACAAAAGGGAGCGAATTTAGAGTCTCTTCGAGTGAACCAGGGCGACGGCTTATATACTGTAGGATGCGTAGGAAACTGCGCCATCTCGTCCGTCGCTCCGGAACTATTTGATCTGGTTCGATGTGATGCACGTACACGCGTGCGCCGTTGCGTCGCTCAGTCGCTAGATGGCGGTAGGTGTCGTGAACACGTACTTTTTGTTTGATTCAGTATATGGTGGGTAAAGGGCCCTCTTCTGGTGAGAATGGTAACGGTCTGTCCGCATGCGGCTATTTATAACCTAAGAAGACAAGTGAAGTAAGATTGAAAGAAAAGAAAGAAAGAAAATACATTTATTTAACACAGACTAAAATACACCAGATAGTTAGATAATAGTCGTACATCTGATAAATAGAAAGATAAAAAATAAAAAGTGCAAAGTCCGATGTAAGAAATTAGCAGGAACGTGTGCCTCACGGCAAAGTCACTGTGTCATCTTTTATTTAGGTAAATGAAAACTTCTTTAGGCGCCTTGAGCATTTTTTGAGATGGGAAAAAACTATCGAACTCGCGCCACTGTTACCGTAAGCGACTCCGCGCGTGTTTTGTTTATAAGACGATTAAAAAAATACCCGCTTCGGGTGTATTCAGCTGTCCTCGGGATGTACAGACGCCAGCACATCAAGTTACTACAATCTGTCAAATTTCTTTAATAGATTTTCAACTTTATAGCTAAAGAATAAGGTTGAAAGTTGATTGGGAAAATTTGACAGTTTCGGGTAGCTTGATGTGCTGGCGTCTGTACCTACTCATTTTAATTTAAATCCGATATGCGAGTGATGGCAAAGTATTCTATTTGTGCTTTGTTTTCACTTCTGTTGGTACTCCCGGAGTGCCACTGTTTTTATTTTTTTATTTTTGGGACCTTATTTATGTTCTCGACGCAAAATATTATTAGAATATTTAATAACTAGCTGCGCCTTGCGGTTTCACCCACGTAAATGTCGATCCCGTGGGAATATCGAATAAAAAGTAGCCTATATGTTAATCCAGGGTGTCATCTACCAAAATTTTATCAAAATTGGTCCAGCCATTTGAGCGTGAAAATAATAATTTGAGCGTGAAACTAATAGTTTTTGTCGTACACGGTCTAAGTTTAACAAGTTAGAAACAGCTGTACAGCTGCCTTACTAAGTTCGTTTCATCTAAAATTAAGTTTGTATTCACACCTTGCGTTAGCAGGAAGCAAACAATAACGACAAAATGCTGCCAAATTGATGGTGACCCATAATCATTAGCTTAGCTCATATAACTAATAAACGGCATTTCTGACAATGATATAATACTCGTAGTAACGCTTTTGAAGGATAAGAATTTTGCTTAAATGTTTGAAGTATTTTTTTTTTATAAAAATTTCTTTAGCCGCGTTGGGCATTTTTTGAGACGGGGAAAAACCATTGACCTCGCGACACTGTTACCGTAACCGACACCGCGCGTATTTTGTTTATAAGACGATTAAAAAAATACACACGTAATTGTTCAAGTTTTCACTTCTGTCGGCACTCCCGGAGTGCCACCTTTTTTGTATGTAAAACAGAAGTTCGGCTATTTTTTGTTTCAGTGTTAAAACACGTGTGATTATAGCTGGAGCCTGGCTATACCACTTCGGATGAACATAAGTACCTAAAGACTGTAAAATAATTGGAAAAACGATTGCAAATGAATAGCGTCTAGTAATGTGCCAAAACGACACAGCTTCACATACTTAATTTATTCACCCCAACCTTCTCTCAGTTTAGTTCCAACTTTGTAACTAGATGGTGTTGTTCATTCAGGCCTGTTTTCTGAATCGCGGTGTTAAGATTCTCCGCCGTTGAACGACGCTCGCGAATTTCTCTGAAAAATTCATACTTACCTGGCGTAGGGGAAACCGTGATCATGTAGGCGGTTCCCCCAGGGCGAGGCCTTTCCATTGCACTGCGGATAGGTTGACCCTTGCGATTATCCCTAATGTGGATAACTCGGACGCGTTATTTTTGGTAGCGAGGGACTGCGTTCGCGCTGTCCTTCTCCATAATCCTTAATACAAAGAGTACAGCTATAAAGTACATTGCATACCTTTTGCGTTGAGAGACTTTCGGACTTGTAACATTACTCGTACTGTGCAGACATTTTATTTTAATTTCTCAGTTTTTTAGATTCCGGAGAACAACTATTGTTGGTAAACTAGGTACCAATGATATCATGCCATTTGGCTGTCATGGCTATAGCAAACTAGCGAATAGCCAGTGGAATATTATTTTTCCTGAATACATACACGAATACGTGAGTATAGTAGTAGAGAATTAAGATTGAGGGTCGCACGAGTGCCTCCTAACTGATAATGACCACTGTACAGACGCCAGCACATCAAGTTACTACAATCTGTCAAATTTCTTTAATAAATTTTATCGCTAAAGCATAAGCTTCAAAGTTGATTGGGAAATTTTGACAGTTTCGGGTAGCTTGATGTGCTGACGTCTGTACTATCCCCAAAAGGGACAGAGTAATGTTACCAACCTTTTACAGTAGCGCGAAATTTGTCAGTACGAGGTCAGGGCTGTATCGTTACGCCACTATTGAATATTGTGTGACATCCTGCCATTGAGCAGATTTAGTTCGACTAGAACCATGACGTGTTTATTGAATATTGCCAATATTCAATAAACACAAGTCATGGTTCTTAAATATTGCCAATACTGTCGCAGTCTAGATTATTTCGACACAAATCAGTACCTTATTTGGCGGCTTTTGTTATTTATCTTGATTTAATTAAATAATGAAAATTATGTAAAAAAGACATGTTGCACCGGCCCTTAAGAAATTGGGCTAAGATTAAGAGAATGGTGATGATGATATTATATTGTGACTTAGTAAAGTTGAAACTATTCAATCAAGTTTTTTTTTTTTTTTTGTAATTTGCATAACCAAAATAATAATTTTTCACACCACCTGCTCGCTAAAGTCAAATTTATATGTCATTCAAACCTAACCTAAAGCAAGTCATTTAAGTCCTAGGCTCTACCCGGGCATTATTATGGTAGGTACTGAATTTCATTATGACCCGCTGGTCATTAATGTAATTTGAATTTGGAACGTCAACTGAGAAAAACGTATGAAAAAAATTACCAAAAAAAAATTGCTCTATTGACGATATTATTTATTGTATTTTTGATGAAAATGCATGAGATTAGATTGAAAAAATAAAAAAAAAACCCACAGACAGTAGGTATGTTATTTTAGTTCAATCTCAGATTTGATGCCACCAACTGCATCAGACTGCTTGAAACGTGAGCTGGTTTTGAATATTAGTTGCAGTCGGGTTTTGATTTTGTCATTTTATTTTTATTTGAATCCTTTTAGTGTGTTATATTTTTGGAAATGCCTCCTCAAGCTCTTTATTTTGATACCCTGTGGGTATATAAACAAAACTTAGCCTATAATCTTTGCGCAACCCAAACGAGTCTATAGACTCCTCATGTATTAAAATCCATCCGGCCGTTATGATGCTTCGAGGATATAAAGAATTCCACATACAAAGGGTTATGTTTTTTGCGTCTATGTAAGACGCAAAAAACATAACCCTGTCCTGTCACGTAGTCGGGCAAATAGTGTGTGACACTGCACATAACTACGTATTCCCCGATTATTTAACAATTTCATAAACTATTAATTTTATTCGATAATCGAATTGGTTTTTATTACCTCGCAGCAGGTGCGAAAAATAGAGTATTCTGCTCAGGGATAAAGGTGTCTTATTGTCGCGGGCGCTATTTTGAATCCTGAACGCAACGAAGGAGTCTAGAGCTCCTGACCGATCGAAAGAGCACTGAGTTAACTCCTGAGCGAAGAGAGGGAGTTAAGACTAGAATCCTGAGTGCAGTGAGGGATTCAAGCTCGCCCAAGACTTTAACCTCTTCGTGAATAATTATTCACATATTAATAGATTATAATCTATTAATATGTCACAGCGAAGATTCATTATGTTACAACTATGTAACAACACTGTAATAATATTCTGACAAATAAATGGACTATTATTATTAAATATTTTCTAATATTTAAAAATATAATTTATATGTATGTAATGAAATAAAGGAAAAAAATATTATAAACTCGATGCCAAAATTATCTTGCTATCGAGTCGTATTTCATGTTAGGAATAAATAGTTAGGAAGAATTATTCGTAAAACTCCTACTTCGAGGCTAGGTCTGATTTATCCAACGCCAGATAATTTTATCCAAGGAATAATTTTGAATTTTTGACAGTTCTTCCATACAAAATCCGTCAGACGTTAATTTAATTCCACGAATAAAAATTATCTGTCGATTGAAAAATCAGCCCATAAAAAAAATATGTACTCGTACTTAACACAATATGTATTAATTATTCAATCAATAGTTCCTTTCGAGACGACATTTACATTGAAGCGTATTTCTTCAGTCTACTGTTGAAGCCGGAAGTATCCATCTCCGAACGCTGTTCACCAGTGCAGTACGCTGGAAACAAAAACATTATTATAAGAATTGTATACAAGTTTCTTAGGAACATGTTACAGAAAAATACAAAAAAAAGAAACAAAAATTTAATACAAAAATTGTAAGGATTAACGGCAAGTTATAGCAGAACACGCGATAGTTTGATAGAATACTTCTTCTCTTTATTGTTTAGTTTCATTAGCGATTTTTTATTACATTACTAAACCAATATAGCACAACAAAATTGATGAAATGGGGTAAGGAGTCTAATTTGTTGGTACTGATGACGAGAGACCAGATTTCTAGCAACTTAAAATAGTCGAAACACGCATCATAAGTGCTCGAAATAATATGCAACAATATCACCAGAAGTAACAATATATGAAATTCAAATTTAAATAAGTACTACAAAATAGTGTGTTTTCTAGTAAAACAAACCAGCATAGGTACATTAATCTATATCATAGTACTAACTTGGGTAGGTAAATTAGATACTACATTTCCAACAAGATAATTTATCATTTTGTTTTGTTTCTGTTGCTCAGTAGGTAGTAAAAGTGTGCCTTCTCACATTGGTTTTTATTAATAAGAATTTTTATGATTTTTTTTTTTTGTTTAGCCTGCGCTGTCTCACTCCTGGGCAAAGGCCTCCCTCCACTCCTTCCATCTTTCGCAAGCCCGCGCGTTCTCCTTCCAGTTTTGATGGAACCTATCCAGCTCGTCCTGCCATCTCCTACGTGGTCTGCCGCGACCCCGCCTCACTGTCTCAGGGCACCAATTCTGCGCTATTTGGGCCCACAGTTTGTCCGGCATGCGGCAGACATGTCCTGCCCAGTCCCATTTAAGTTGAGCAGGCTTTTGAGCCACTTCAGCTATCTTTGTTTTGGAGCGCAGTATTGTGTTTCGAACACGATCCGTTAATTTAACGCCTAGTATACTGCGCTCCATTGCTCGTTGGCAGACCTTGAGTTTAACCGCGGCACCCACGAACCGAGTAAGCAGGTTCACTGTTCACCCGTCAACCCGCATTAGACAAGCGTGATGGATTAAATGTGTAATCCCCTCCACAAACATGATGAAGATGAATTTTTATGATAAATTTTATATTTTACATTAAGTATTGTATTTTTCTACTTAGATACAGTGCAAATTGCAGGAAACATACCGAAATACGTAGTAGATTTTAGGAAAAATATGCAATAACCTGATTTTTTTTTTAATTTGCAAAAGCTAACATCCATTTGCATAAAATCCAGTGTCTGTTAATGGCGAATACTTACGGACAGAACTAGGTTCCCAGCCCACAAACTCGCCAGTCCTTTCATTCTCTTTTATCAGCCAGTCATGCAGTGGTGCGAAGTACTCCAGAACTCCACTGGCGTCCATGTCCCGCTGGCCAGTTAGCACCTCCATCGCATCAGGCCAAGGTCTTGAAGAACCCATCTGGAGCATTTTACTGTAAGGAAATGTACAAATGAAATGGAATGTATAAATAATAATTATACAACCCTAGAATATTGATTCTTAGGAGTGAGTGTACCAAAAGATTTTTGGGAAACCATAATCTTTTATTTCCGTGTAAGGGAAACCAAACAATGTCTTTAAAATAGGCCGTACCAAACGTTTCCATTGACCGCTAAGCGTTTGATTGGGAAAACCCTTATTGACGTACATTACAGAATGGTTCTGCGTCATCACTATATAATATTTCATGTCTAAATTATAATAATTCCAGTAAGAACAAAAAAGCAATTGCAACTTACCCCAAAGCATCTCCAGCATCAGTACTATTATAGATGTCACAGTTGGACAGTAACTTGGTCTGGTCTCCAGTGCTGTACTCACCGGCTAACTGGCACAAGGAACGGTGGAATTGAAACTGGATGATGAATGAGATGTAGTACCTGGAAAGTTATATTGAACAATGTTATTTACTGTAAGTTCAAATAACTGCTGCTCAAATTGTATTTGTGTAGAAAAATTACAAGAAAATGTGTAACTTTAACTATAAAGTTGGCACTGCATTTCCTACCTACATATCGGTACAAAGTACCTACATATCGGCTGAGATTGGCTCTTTCCAAAAAGTGGGCTTGTCAGCCTATGATCTACCAACGCCATTCTGCAGATCTGGTATCGTCGTGTGACGGGTCTTTGACCTCCCTAAAATAGGGTTGAGCTACACGATGACTGATGCATGCAAGCCGTCTATTGGGACAGGTCAAATCATTACTGCAATGGCCCTTTCCTCTAAAGATCCTTCCAGACATGGCCCTTCATTTTTAGACTCACATAAAATCCTAATAATATAATGTTTGGAATTTAAAAGAGACCATAATCTTTGAGTTTGATTTGGCATTTCTTCTCAGGGATCAGTCAGGTTAAAAATGCCGGCGCAATCTAGTTTTAAAATATTGACCAACAAAATATTGACGTTTAAAAATATGTCTTAAAAGATCTACTTACATAAATAAACACCTTAGTTCATTTAATTAAAAAAACAGGTAGTGAAGCCGTTAGACACGAAATTCGGAAGACGCAACGCTTAATAGTAATTGAAATAACAAAGGGAACCTTCACCTCATATACTCCACATCAGCAGAGATGTGGTACTTGGCAGTCGGATCGAAGTCATCTTCAGTTCTGGGCGCCGGCGGTTCAACACCCTGGAGTGCCTCCCTTAGTTGCCAGTAGTGACAGTTGTAATCCTCAGTGGAGGTGGTGCCTCGGAAGACGCCGTAACGGAATAGGTCGAGAAGGTAGGCAAAAGGCAGGAAGACTATCTTTTCCAAACCCTGACATTGGAGAAAACAAAGATGAATATATTATACTTTATTGTACACCAAAAGTGTAATACAGCTCTTATGCAGCCATGCCGTTATGTTATTAAATTGTGAGAGTTGACAATTTAAGAAAATGGACCGAATAGAAAAGGAATAAACAGCAGTTTATATTGATCACTACCATGCCCCATCTCCACAAATGGGGGTTTACGGACGGCTCAGATCTCAAGTGCGTATGCGACAGCTCCCCATAGTCAATGTTCAATTGATGACGTCAGTGAGCGGAGTTCGCGCAGCTGACTTTTGGGTAAAAATGTTAAAACTGTTTACAACCGCTACGCTAAGAAGAAGAAAACCATGCTGAAGAAATTTGTCATGCTCGTCGATATAAAGAAGAGACTATTAGCCTGGATATCATTCTGGATATACATTCACATAACATTAGAACTTACCATTTTATAAAGCTGATTAATGTTAGATTCGATATCATCAGGTCCATCTTCTAGCAGACCCATTACTCTCAAGTGCTTGGGTGTAGCTACTGAAAGGGAGATGACGTCACCAACAGCTTCATGGAAACCTGAAAGGAAAATAGAAAAAGTATAGGTAGATACTTCAGGAAAGGATTATGTATTCATTTTTATTTCATTCTTTATTTTTAGTTCAAGGTGGTGCGTTAAAAAAGATAAAAATCATGAATGCAGTTATTATGTTTCTTCCAGTTTATAAATCAAACTTACCAGGATTAGCTCCGGCCCTGTAAATGATGGGCTGATCTTTGTACTGAAGGTAGTACTGGATGTGACCCATCTCGTGATGAGTGGTCTTGAAGAAGGCATCCGTGATTTTAGTACACTGCTTGATCCTGATGGAGAAAGTATATTTATAAATGTGACAGGAATAGATATATAATATTGATTGCACATCAAATCAAATTAATTTAACAACAATTAATGTTTTTTCTCGATTCGAGGTCAGATAGGCAGTGGCTCCATGTGACATACTAATTTAATTATTTTTCCCGATTGGCGTTACTAAATTGTGTTGACAAAATAATTAATGTCACTCTAACTATCCTACCCTCAGTTAAAATAACGTTTTGTGCCTTATTTCCGTTACCTAAAATCTTCTCCATCATAGAAGTCCCATGCTGAGGCATGGCAGACCATATCGCGTCCATCATTAGGCTTCTCAATAATTGACCTCTCCCAGAACAACTCAGGCATGCCACTCAGGCTCAGAGACGTAAAGAACTCTTCAGCAGTCTCGAAGAACTTCAGGGCTGTGTAGTTCTAAAATAGGATAAAGACATAAATTATCAATCTTGAATTGACAAAATTATGACAAAAGTATTTTGGCTTTTCCTTTCCTGCTGTAAAATCGTTGTAAATGATAGATTAGAGAATAGATTGTTTTCCAAGGGAGCAAACAACTATTTTGAAGGCGAATACGTCACTCGAGCTAAAAATAGTGTTGCTCCCGAGGTGGACACTCTACTTTTTATCACCCTCTATGAAAAAATAAGTAAGTGCAACTTATTAATAAGAATAGTACGTTTAATTATTTACATAAAATTTTGAGTAAACAATTACGAACGAAGGCAGAATGCTTTTTTATTTTAACTCAAACTTTTTTTTTAATGTAGCTCCCTCGTCTTTTGCTTTATCATACAGCCTGTAACTTGTGCATACAATATTAGTGATTTACTAAAAATATCCACAAAACACAAAAACAATGTGGATACAGGGACTAAAATAGCTCTTTAATCCCTAGGGATTAAAGAATACACACTACGAATAATACACTAGCTCTTTTTGAATAGATGTGATAAAAAAGATTTTTTATTGTTTTGACCTTTAAAAAAAGGGATCTCTTTTATTACTAATTTACTACATAGTCACCTGGGCTTGTAGTGCAGCAGTGATATCAATATCAGGTTTATCTGGGTATGGCCTGGTGAACTTCTCCACGTTGTTCCAAGACTGAGCCCAAATGTTACCTGAAATAGAGATTCATATCAGTACTTACAGTAAATTAAGTGTCCCATCGATTTATATTGAGATTTCTCGACTATACTAGGAACCTTCAGGGCTCATCAAACAATAATCATTTAGACAGCTTGTATATGAATAATATCCGATAAATATGTATATTTTAGTAGCATTATTAGTCGAAGTTTCTGCCTATCCCCATGGGAAGAAGGAGTGAGTTAATGTACATACATTACAAAAGATATACATATATATCTTTTGATAAGACCGCCCATTGTGTCAGCCTATGTAAAATGTCTACATACAGATCAGCTGTAATTCGTATGGTGTAGGTACATAATAAAGAGTATTCTGTTCTATCAGTAATAAACTAGCATCGCCAGTGTGGCACACACTACGTTTTTAACGAATTTCATTTATAAAAATTATATGGGTGCTCAATAAACGACAAAAGATACCAATCGCGATTTTTCTCATTGCTCGCTAATTGATTAGTGAAGGCTGACCCACACAAAGAACATTCTAGCATTTAAAAGAAGCATTTTTTCTTAAAACTTCATCTTACCCAACAAATGCGCAGGTATAGGTCCCTTAGCCGGTACAACATGTTCTCCATACTTGAGTCTTAGATGTCTCCTGACATACGCGTGAATCTGTTGGTACAGAGGCTTGATCTGAGCCCAGAGGGACGCAAACTGGTCCTCACTGTCGTCTGACTCATATTCACTGAGCCACCATTCGGCTACGCTGTCATATCCTGAAATAGTATATATTAACGAGATCATTATTATGAATGTTTAAAAAAGAATAGAACATTCTCTCCGGATTTTTGAAAGCCTGTTTTATTTATTTATTTGTTTAATAATTTATGAAATAAATTTAGACTCTGTTCAGTAGATAATTGAGCGATCTCTTGTAAGGTCATATTGTAAATATAATTTGTGTAAATAACAATAAAATGTTGTGTTCAAAAACATTAATTATGGTCAATTGGAACTTACTAACATAACTTTCGAATCATTTTTCGATATACAAACATAACATCATCTAAAGTAAATATGAAATAAGACGGTTTGCTTCCAAAAAATGTTACATGTTAAGATCTACATAAGCCTATCCAAATCCTTAGTTGCTGTCTACTTATTTAATTCTAGCCGTTCTGTCGAAAAGCATCATTCTTTGTAAACAGTACCTATTGTAAACCTTACCGTTCAACTTAGCAGCCTCGTTGTCCATAGCAACGTACTCAGTGAAGTTGCCCTTGGAAGCTGCGCCTGCGACCCTGTGCCACTCCAACCAGGTGTATTTCAGCTCCTCAGGGTCGTTGCTCTTCGCAAATATCTCGGTCACCTCTGGAATTAGGAGAATTTTGTAGGAATTCGTAAATTTTAACATACATAAATATGAACGAACTCATAAACGAATACTCTACAAGATTAAATATTATTGAAAGATGTTTGACGGGCTATGAAATTAATCAAGTACAAACGTTACTCTTCTTATTATTGCATGGTACTTATTCGTAATAATCATATTTTAGTAACTTTATTGCTAAAGGCTAGATTAAAGTAAGTTACTCCTAGTTAGTAAACTTTGCACGATGAGTAAAAACCAATCATTGATTGAATCAATACATAGGTTTTCCACTGTCCCGTACCAAGTTTCCTCAACTAAAGTAAACGAAGGCTTCACCAACTAACCTGGTTCAACATGCAGGTCACACTTAGTCCTATCCTTAAAGTCACAGATGGTGGCCTTAGCATACGTCGACTGCATATTACTGATAGCATTGATCAGTCTCTCGTTCAAGTCCTCAGGAAGAGCAGATGTACCAAGCTTGGAATACTTCTCGAACATTCTCTTTAGGTCTCTATCTTCATACTCATGCCAAAGGTAGCTCATAGTCTCTTTCCAGTATTCCTTCTCTTCTTCTGCCAGTTCTAAAGAAACTGCGAGCTGGGATCAAAAGTAAGAATAAATATCCAATATTTATTGCTTAACTATATACATATGTACCTACAACAATCCTTAAATCCGCCCCTAGGACGACCCACTCACCCAGTTCTTATTTTAAATATAACATTTTGAGGCTCAACAGCCACGTATGTTGGATCAGTGACCGAAAATCTTGTTGTTTGTTTTTGGGAATCAAAACATGTCTCGTGGGGTCAAAATAACGATAATTAGGTTAATATAAAAACAAGTTTAAAAAACGAATCAAGAGTTTGGAATAAACTATGTAATAAAATACGATAAAATATGGCAACATTCAGAGGCGATAACAGACAAAAAAAATTGTTAAAATTTCTACGTCTTAATCCATGTAGAAAAAGGTAAACAAAGTAGTGATGTACGTTTAAAATGTAATACTTTTAATATCCCTACATTCGTGAAACCAATACCATTTCCTCAACATGAAACATCACTACCCAATAATATTCTCAGAAAACTTACCATGCGATCTTCATTATACTTCGTGATATTACTCTGATAGTCCCACGCCGCGATAGTCTTTTTATTCAAAGCCTTGGACATCAGTTCATCCAATTTCCTCATGTAGTCCCTGCCGGCTGCTTCCTCGGCTGCTCTTTCCACTGCCCTCCCTCGAGCAGCCACGATGAAGACAGAGGCGATGGCGCCCACTAGGGCGAGCTCACCGATGATCTTCATTACTAACTGAAATAAGGTCGATAACGGATTAGCCGCACAACATCTGGCTTAAGAGTTAAAAAGTTACTCTAGAGAATTTTAATTATTTCCACCAAAAATACAGGTTGGCGTTTAGTAAGCAAAACAATCAAAACAAAACAAAATCTAACAAGTCTAATTACAAAAAAAAATAAAAAAATAAATTAAATAAATTAATAATAAGTTTCGGGTAGAAGCGTATTTAATAAAATAATTGTACCTATCATCATAAAAATATAATGTAATAAGGATGTGGGTAGTGTAATATTGATTGCATTAAAACATAACCAATGGTCAATCGATTATGTTTTGAGAGGCATCGCAATATAGTTTCACCTTTAAAAATCTTTGATAGTAACAACTTCACGCAAGAACAACAACTATACACTAAAATAACCTATATTCATTAAAAAGAAGAACCACTCCATTCAATCCAAATATACAGAACTACCAAGTTGTTAACACAAATCAAGAAACACAAAACAAAAAATCAGACCAACCTACAAGATCACACGGTTTCACAAATGACAATGACGAAAACAAACTCATATCAATGCATAAATACTTAAATACTGATGGCTCCGTCTAAAAACTCGGACAAAACAACGTGTCAAGGAGGATGGAAAGGTGAATGATCCAGCCAATATTGTTGGCGGCAAATTGAGCTGAACGGATGGGAAAAAAGAATATTAAGATAAAGATAACCTCGGTGTAGCCTGCACTTGTGATATTGTTATTGTTGATAGACTGGTCCACAGCTAAATGTGAGCTCTGCCTTTTTCAGATTAGGTACAGCGTTTGGAAGACGCGTGATATTTTTTTATTATTATGTACCCAATTTTCATGATTGCACCTACCACTGCGTGTATCTGCATCACCAAAGGTTGACTGGTAGATAATGCCGATGGCATTAACTCCGCCTCTGTACATTTACGTGCTTGCAGTATTAAATAAATAAATACATAGATAGTCATTTGAAGATTGGAGGATTACTTTAAAATACAATTAGCTCTGAATTAAATCAATTAATGAAGCTTGTTCAAGTCTAGTCTATATGCTATTATTAGCCAATAATAGCCATAAAATGAATACTGAAACAAGCATCTAATTTTAAATACAAGTTAAGCGATTGTTTGTTCTGCACATCATCATAGTCCGGAATCAGCTATTATGAATAACCGGGTTAACCGGGTTTTTATTGAAGTGAAAACTTCTTTAGGCGCGTTGGGCATTTTTTGAACTCGTGACACTGTTGCTGTACCGACACCTCTGTTTTAAGTTTTGGCCATTATAAAGACATCAACGCGCGATACATTTTCTTTGGGAAAATTACTATGCTTTTTCAATTTTTCACTTCTGTTGGCACTCCTGGAGTGCCACTGTTTTACTAATAGACTTTTCGTTTTTTCTGCCGTACTTCCCGATTCCACGCGTCCAGGACTTTGATGTTATCATCAACCCATCGTGCTTTTGGACGACGCGGACGCTTTTCATCATTATTCAATACTCCCAAATACAATTTTTATTATCTTCGTCTTTTTTCTTTGCAACCAGTTTAAGTGGATCAGCATCATCATAATCGGCCCTATCTAACACATCTATAATAATATGTTATCTGTCATGTGAGTGTTATATAACAGCTACATAAACTAGATCAAAAAGTCCTCTTATCTACTAAAAATAGTAGTTTTAGTAAATAAAAAAAATACCGTCCGGCAAAGGGCAAAGAGCTGTATGTCCTGACCTTCGGTCGAGTTGGACTCGCGCACCGAGGGTTCCATACTAATTTTTAGTATGTAAATAGTTTATCACGGGAATCGTGTCTCGAATATTTTTCCCGTTTTTTCGTTTGACAAATCTATGTACCTATATAATAATAAGTAAGTATAACAGTGTAAGCAGTAAGATAATGCACAGCTACATTCATCAAAATAATAACAACTACGTTCACAAAAATAATTAGGTAACTTTAGTGAAGTTCATAACTTCACGCTTTACTCAAAGCTATAATGGGGCGCACTTAGCATCACTTGTAGGGCGGCTAAGTTCGACCGCTTACGCTGTTTGGAAAATCCATCAATTAACAGACGTGGATACCGCGAGACTGCTCAATTTTAGTTACTTTCATAGCATCATGTCTTTCGGTATTTTGTTGTGGGGACGGGCTGCAGGTCCATCTTCATTCTGCAAAACAGGACTTTCAGAGCCATCTAAAACCTCAGCAGACGCGAATCTCTAAGGGACTGTTTAAAAAAATTAACATCATGACGATTCCTTGTCAATATATACATGAAAACATTATGTACGTTCGAAAAAATCTACATCTTTTTGGTAAGATAAGTGACAGGCATAATTTTAACACTAGAAAAAGAACAAATTTGATCAACCGCGTTTCTGATTGTCTAAAGTACGAACTTCTTTAATGGCTTACTGTGTAAAATGTTATAATAAAATACCACTTGATATTCTTCAACTAAATGAGAAGTAAAACATGCAGTTAATGCATGTTTTAAATTTCTTCTCAACTTATAATATGCTTGTGATGTAATATGGATGATTATATGCCTGCTCCACAGGCACTTGGGCTCACTAGTTAAAATTTCAATATTTGGAAGAGATTCCCTTTATTTATTTATTTAATACTTCAAGCACATAAATGTACAGAGGCCGACGGCAAATGCCCTTTTTCTTTTTTAGTGTTTCTGACATTACGAACTTAATGTTTATTTTTATTTTATTCAATCAAGTTTTAATCGTTGTATACTTCAATAATATCTCTTCCTTCTTTCTTCTTTCTTTGAGTTGAAAATGAAAATTACTACCAAAGTAGTAAGCTTTTTTTATAATTTAGAAGAATTTTTTTAAATTTTATAAATGTAAGAACCATGGATCAGTTTATTATAATATTTTGATGTTGACTTGAAAGAACATGGCAGTTGAGAAAGTGTCATGCTCACTTAAATGCCTCACTGACGGTGGCGCGTGTGTTGGATCATTCGGTTCCCTACAAAATGGTTAAGCTGGATGGTGCTGCTCCACGCGTCATGTTCGTGAACGGGCGCCGTCGGTTTAGACTGGTCATCTCTTAACTGCCAGGGCTTATTTTGAATCTTATATTTTGAATTGTTTCTTCACTTGTGTTTTTTTTACATAGTTCTCACATATAGAAGCAAAGAGAATAATGTGCCCAGGATTTTGTAATATCTTTATTTAAGAGATTGTCCATGGAGTTTCTTGCCCGTTCTTCTCCATAGAGATTTACGTTTTGGAATGGGCAAAACTTCAACTTTCTGACTAGCTGATCAACTATTTAATTTTGACAATTCAAAAAGTGATAATAGGTATTCATACTTACAAATAAAACCTTTTTAGCAGTCTGACTGCAATATCCACATGGCATCTTCCTATTTTTTTTAGTTCTATTTATTTTAACCATCAGAAAAGACGATTTTATCACTGTGTCACACAGAACCACCTCAAACTCTCAACAAACTAAAACCAGTGGGTTTATGCTCAAAAACATTAATTATTATGTAAATTAATTACAAACGTCTCATGCTTTTAGGATTTCAACCTGTGTTTTGTGTGACGAGAAAATTGTCACCGAAACAAATGAGACGGGTGGTTGGTTCATGCTGAATGTAGCATGAAACAAATAACAATTCTACAGTATAGTATTAATAGTCCTCCAGACTGAATCTCAACGGAGACTAGCCATCTACGTGGGAGATGTTATAGTGCACAAATGAGTGCACAAACACAGGTGCACTCACCCTTCCCTCACTATCATAGTCCGATGGGATAGCACGACCGGAGAGAGATCAGGCGCAAGACCAACAGCTTAACATGTTTTACGAGGTACGGGGGTTTCACAACATAGTATTACCTAGAGCCCGAAACGTTGGATCAAACGTGTGTCATCTGGAGATACTTATCAGCGCCGTATTCCACCAAGCTACCTGATGGTAACAGATGGAGAAAAACTGTTCACAAAGTGAAAACGAGTCACGTTCTCAGAAATGAGAGAATGATTAGGAAGAACATAGTATTAGAAATGAAATTTGAGGTAACGCAGCATCCTTTCTATTATACTGCGTCGTTGGTCTAGTGGTTGCAATTAATGAGCGTGGGGGTCCAAGGTTCAATTCACAGATTAGGCAGTCTTATTGGGTTTTTCTGTATGAAGGAATGTGTTAGTAGCAGCTCGGGGTCTAGGTTTAGTGCCCGTTATTTGGTAACAGACTCGCCTTATACTACTGGGGTGTTACAACGTCACCAGGAAAATGTGTAACTAGATACTATAAACCACTGTCTACCTAATCGGTAATTACAGGCATAAAGTTTTCTTATGTAAGGCCAAAAGCACGATGGAGCTATTACGACTAACCTGGTTGTCCTCAAGACAAATGAGATAAAGATATGCAAAGCAAAACTAAACGTATTGGCAGCAAAAACGTACTTAGCATTTGTTTGCAAACTTGTCAATTTACGAACTGAATGGTAGGTGGAATAAATATAATATGCTAGTCACTAAATGAACAGCCGGGCGAGTCGATCGAAGGTTTAGCTACGCTTGCCGTGGTCTGTTCGCGGATGGGTAACCATCCATTAATATCGAGACCTCTCCGTACCTCAGAAAGCACGTTAAGCTGTTGGTCCTGGCTGTTATTCGTAAATCTGTGACAGTCGTTACGGGTAGTAAAAACCACAAAGTCTGACAACCAGTTTCACTAAGGGATATCCGGGGTGGAGGTCAGACACGCTCCATGTAAAATACTAGTATTCAGGTGCATCCGGTTAGACTGGAAGCCGACCCTAATATAGTTGGGAAAAAGCTAGGAAGATTGAATCAAGTGACAATGTCCACTCCTCAATAGTCGAAAATCTTTTCAACAAAGTAATATAATGAATTACCTACTTAATTAAGAACAACCCTATTAAAAACTATTGCAAAAACGGTACCTACAAAAGTAATTCAACATTCCTTCCTCATTTCACACAGATAATCAGGTTGAAGTTCTTAGCAATTAGTTTGAGGTCAGCTTATTAAATGGATCTATGGAATTCTGCTAGAACAATCCTTCCATAACATGCCATCAATATTTCTTCTTGTTATTTTCAGAAATGGAGAACCGGTCTTGTATGTTTAGTAAAGAAAGAAAATACGTTTATTTGCGGCAAACATTATGCATAAAAATAAAAACACAAACAACAGAAATGCAAAAATAACGACGTAACGTATTTTCTTTCTTTTCTTTCTTTCTTTCTTAGTGTGCCACTCTGCCTAACCTTTCGGGAAAAAAGAGGAGTCGTTATGTTGTAAGGGGTCGCAGGAACATCGACGCACAAACTGTGTTACCATGGATCCAGTACAAGATTCTAAACCACCTGCGTTGACGTTTCGTCAGTTATTAAATAAAATATTAGATGTTTCCCGCGTATTTATTGCAGTCTTCTATGAAACAGCTATGATAACCAACTAAAGTTATGCTCTAGGGTGTCTGGAATCATGTGCTGAATTCATGGTATCAGTTTGCGCATCGATGTTTCTGCCATCTGTCTTTTTACCCGACTGCGGCGAAGCCCAAAAGGAGGGTTATATGTTTGATTTAATTCGGCGCTTAAAAATGTATATCTGCTTGTGCGTTAGTGCATAAAGCGGACAACATTCGTCTCGTTAAATATTCTAGTTTGGTATTCATAAGCGTTACAAAACATTTTTAGTCAAATATTTGTGACAGTTTCAAGCAGTTTGAGTATTTTTGTACTCTTCTCTTAAAGAATAATATAATATTTAGAAGACATGCGAAATAACGGAGGACCTAGGTCCGACCGAATTTGTTTGGCATTTTGTATTATTTACACAAAGTTTGTTCAGAAATACCTTTTTGCCAGAACTTTTAAACAAAACCTCAAATTTTTTTATGGTTCTATATATCTATCTATACATATAATAAAATTGTAGAAAAGTGGTGTCTTTACAATGGAAATATATAAAAAAAGTAGCAGGGGTTGTTATTATATCGATGCCGAACCCGAAATTGTAATTAAATTTTTTTTGTCTGTTTGTCTGTGTGTTTGTGCACGCCAATATCAGAAACGGCTTATTCGATTTAGATGCGGTTTTCACTAATATATTTTAGTAAGCTTCACTTAACATTTAGTGTTTATTTCATGTCAATCGGTTCATAAATAAAAAAGTTATGTCAATTTAAAGAATCACGGCGAACATTTGTTAAGGTATTCTATCAAAGTACGTACACGTCTCGCGCCTGCGCGTCCGTGGCTATGAAGGTACGAAGCCAAGGTAAAATCGCGCTTGCTGTCGCTTCATCAGGCATAACAGCCACATTGTTGCCAGGTGGGAAAACTGCTCATACAATGTTCAAAATTCCGATCGATTTAGACCGCAGAGAAAGCCCTGTTTGTAATATTTCAAGAAACAGCGATAAAGCTAAGGTTCTTCGTGATTGTAGCCTTATTATCCATATAATAAGGCTACAATGACGAAGAACCTTGTCACTGTAGACTCATCCCATGATGAGTCCACAATGGCCGATCAAAAAGCAGTAGAAGCTGTAGACAGAACGTTGCGTGATGTCAAGCAAAATGATCAACCCATGGGTGGCATTACTATGCTTTTTTGTGGCGATTTTCGTCAGACTCTCCCTGTAATACCACGTGGAACAAGGGCTAATGAAGTTAGAGCCTGCCTAAAGAGTTCTCGACTGTGGCATTACATTATACCTTTGCATTTGACATTAACTATGCGTGCGCAAATTGGAGGCAACAAAACTGCTCAAGAATTTTCAGATTTGCTATTTGAGATTGGTAACGGTGTGTATCCGCAGAACAAGGAAAAGTTGTTTCTTAATGAAAACCTATGCAACATAGTTTCATCAATGCAAGACCTCATATCATCTGTGTATGGAAACGCAACGCAAATACCAACTTGCGAAAATTCCTGGCTTTGCGAAAGAGCTATTTTGATGCCACGAAACGACCAAGCAACAATAAACGCTAAAATTTTGAACTATGTTCCGGGGGATTATGTTGAGTATATTTCCATTAACAGAGTCATGGAAGAAGGAGAATCTACAAGCTACCCACTAGAATTTTTAGAATCCCTCAATGCTCCTGGACTACCAGCATATAAACTAAAATTAAAAGTAGGCGTACCTATAATGCTTCTTAGAAATTTAAGCCCCCCAAAACTTTGCAATGGCACCAGGTTAAAAGTGACCAATTTACAACGAAATCTGATAGAAGCAGAGATTTTATCAGGGTGTGGAAAAGGTGAAAGTGTTTTCATTCCTCGGATTCCTCTCATTCCAAACAATTTTCCATTTAGTTTTCAACGAGTCAGTTTCCAGTCAGCCTATATTTTGCGATGACAATTAATAAAGCCCAAGGTCAGACGCTGACAGTTGTGGGTGTAGATCTAAGTATCAGCTGATTCTCGCACGGTCAGTTGTATGTGGCTCTGTCACGGGTTAGCAATCCTAGGAGCCTGTATGCTTTCATCCCCGATGGCCATACGTCAAATATCGTATACAGAAGAGCATTACTGTAAAGTAAATTTTTAGCTACCCAAACGACGGTATATGTAATTCAAAATATGCTGCCCGAAAAGTCACTATTCCACGCGGACGAAGTCGCGGGCACATCTAGTTTATATATAAAATTCAAAGCCTTGACTGACTGATATATCAACGCACAGCCTAAGCCGCCGCGCTGGTCCTAGAGACATGAAATTTGGAGGGTGTGTTGTTTGTGAGGAGTAAGTAGCCACTAAGAAAGGGTTTTTCGAAATCCCACCCCTAAAAGGGTGAACGAGGGGCGGGTGAAATTTCTCGCGGACGAAATCGCGGGCAGAAGCTAGTAGTCTACAAAATTCATGTAAATACACGTCTTCTTCCCATAGGGTTAGGCAGAAACAATATAACTGTTTATTTAGAAAATACTAGCAGCGCCCCGCAGTCTTACCCGCATAAATGTGGATCCCGTAGGAATATCGGATTAAAAACTATTCTATGTCCTTCCCCGAGATGTAATCTATCACTCTGCTTTTTTTCTCAATTTTATCGAAATCCGTTCAGTGGTTTAGGCGTGAAAAGGCAACATACAGACAGACAGATGGACAGAGTTACTTTCGAATTTATAATATTAGTATGGATGATTAAAGTTAAGTGACGTTTAAACGTTAAAAATGTATAGCTAAACAATAGCTAATCACTAAATGTTTATTAATAAAGAGGTTAATAACAGAAAATACCTACACGATACTTACAAGAAAACGCTTTTGTTCTTTAGACAATATCATGCCCGATACCAAAATGTCCGAAAAAACTTTTAAGCTATGCAACACATTTACTTAAAACTATCTCTTATTGTACAATCCACAAAGCACATTATCCTTTTTCACGATACCATGAATTTAATAAGTAAATTCATTTTCTAAACGGAATGTTGTATCACGATCAACTTTGATGACACTTCGCACAATAATAAGGATGTTAGCTGCAATCTTTTTAATTTCAACAAATTATTAAACATTATAAGGAAAATGTTGTTTTTCTTTGTTTCTACGATGAAAATCTTTTATTTTCAGTTCGGTTTATTCTTACTTTTACACGTAGGTATGCCATGACAATAAAAGTAACACCTTTTATCTTCATGACATGTGATCGTTTTCCAAAAATCGACTTTTGAAAAGAAACATCTACGAGTCTCTATTTACCATCTTGGGCATATCGTCTGCTAAGCCTTTTCCCAACTATTTTGGGGTCGGCTTCCAGTCTAACCAGATGCAGCTGAATACCATTGACATAGAGCGACTGCCTATCGGACACCCACAACCCAGTTACTGGGTTACACGATACCTCATGGTAAGACTAGCTGTCAGACTTCTGACTACTCGTAACGACTGTCAAAAATCTACAAATGACAGCCAGGACCAACGACTTAAAGTGCTTTCCGAAGCACGGAAAGGTCTTGGTACGTAATGAATGGCCACCCATCCACGGACCGACCTCGACAAGCGTTGCTTAACCTTGAAGATCAAACTCTGCGGCTGTTATTATTTGCCACGAGCCCTTGATTTTTGGGCATAATTAAAAGGCTGCAATATGTCTGGATTTAAATAAATGTTGAAAAAAAATTACTTCAAAATGTCATATCAAAACATTGCCTTACGCCAAGCCAGAGTCGTCCTTTCAGCTCGATCAGCGTCTACATTAACTTAAAAGCCAATTACCAATAGGTAATATAATATAGATAACATTGCGATTTTATTGCATGTTCCATGAGTAGGTAAGTATACATTTAACAAAAAAAGTAACTTAAAAAAATTAAACCGACTTCAAAAAGAAATTAACTTAAAATTCTGAAGTAACTTTAATTTCTGAAGTCGGTGTCTTGGGATCTGTATTTTAGTTTTAGTTTTTTGCCACCGACTTCCGAAATTAAAGTTATTTTAGAATTTCGAGTTAATTTCTTTTTGAAGTCGGTTTAATTTTCTTAAATTACTTTTTATTTCGTAATTTTTAGTTTCGTAACTTTAAGTAAAAACTGGAATATTTGTTTGTAATAAGTAGGTAGTCGTGTTGTTGTAAATATTGCACTAGAATTTGACCAAGGTTTTGAGATGTTTTCCCTTTGACACTACACCCGTAGCTTGTATCAATAAGCCAGACGTCACACTTACACTTATTTGTCCATATCTTGAAAATTACAGAATCGATTTTGATGAAGCTTGCACTGTTCCTTAGGTTGAAGTAAATGTAAGCCAATAAAAAATATGGTCAGGATCCGATTAATAGTAGACAAACATACATACACCTATAAAACTTTGTATATTTGTTTGGAAGCCCTAATAGATTGTCATATGTGAATATAATGCAGTTCCAATAATATTACATGCATACGTGTCGAACTGATAACCTCCTTTTTTTTTGAAGTCGGTAAAAATACGTAGGCATACAGGTTTGATCCGATTCGGCGTAATGCATTGCGCTTGGATGAGGGATTTAAATTAAACCACCCACTTTTAACATTGCCACTATATGCCTCCTTGGTATATAGTGGCAATGTTAAAAGTGTTAAAACCAACGGGTCAAATATACACAATATATTTTTATGAACTTGGCAAAACTTTCAGAGTTGTAGATGGAGGAATAAATTCATGTGATCTATTTATATAAAATTCAAAGTCCTGACTGACTGATATATCACCGCACACCCTAAACCGCAGGTCCTAAAGACCTGAAATCTGGAGGGTGTGTTCTTTGTGAAGAGTAGGTATCCAGTAAGAAAGAGTTTTTCGAAATTCCACCCCTAAGAGGGTTAAAATTTCATGCGGACGAAGTCGCGGGCAGTAGCTAATATTGTAATAATATGCTGAACAATACAATCATCGGTTATATGATCGCTTTTAACGATAAGACCGTCCGTTGCGTCATCCCTTATAACATTTCTACATTTACGAGTATATCTGTAATATTTATGGTGTACAAGAGTACTCTATTGTGTTCTATTATATTTTATGACCTCTTCCTCAATTAATTTGGACACTAAAGTACTCTAGGTAAACCTTCAATCGGTGACTATTGTTTATAGAACCACTCGGTTTCCCGTTCCGCTTACTTTTGTGATGTGTCTGTGTTCTGAGTGAAGATGTCATGTTCTGTGAATTTACTAAATGAGGGTTTTCTGAAATGACGTTCGCTAGGTGGCAGCACTGACACGTCAGGTCCAGACATCTGTCAAAGAGCCTATATTTTCTTTAGTCATGACTGAATGATGAACGAATGAATGAATCGAATGATGAACGTCATCATATATTTTATATTGGAAGACCTCCTGTCACAGTGGTGCCAACTGGTGTCGTAAATTTTCACGAAAACCCTCATTGCTCACGCAACCTTCAAAAATATTATCAGTAGAGATCAGTCCTAGCATGTTTGGCGAAAACTTGATTATTATCTATGTGGATGTAGTACTATGGTATATCTCTGATTATCTCTTCGAGGATTACAGGCGTTATGTTGATTACTATCTACAAAATACTAGCCCTAACAAAAAAACATGCCCCATTTCTGGAAAAAGGTCTTTCCCACAGTCGCATCTCTCGTAATCATTCCTGGCTATGATCACGCCAAAGCCCTTATTCTTAGAATATTATTTTATTAACTATTTATAAAAAATACAAGACTCACCGCCTGTTTCCTGCTGCTATCAAATCCGCACTGCTACTTGCGACGAGATGCGATACGTATTTATCTAAGGCAGTCCAAGAATGATAAAATCGGACTCAGTTGAATTATCGATACTGCAGTGCGATTCTATAACCATCTCACCGTGAACACTTAGGTGAAGTGAGCGTGGAGTGAGCTGTCAATAGTGTCAATTCCTAGCAAAAACAAACTCACTTCACCTAAGTTTTCACGGTGAGATTTTTACAGAATCGACCGGCTGATCTTACTGATACATGATTTAACAAGTTTTGTTTGCTTGTAATCGAAACAGTTTGCCTACTATTGGGGTTGTGTAAAACCAGTTTTCAATTTTAATATTGTTACAAAATATGGTTTTGTATTCAAGTTTAAATGAGAATATTCTGGTTTGGTTTATTTAGTCTGAAAAAAGACTAAATCGATTCGAAATTCCGCACCCATTTTCCTTATCCCAAATATTGGTTACCAACAAACTGGATATTGATAACCATATATGTTTATCCATTACGAGGCCAAAAGGCTTGTTTTCTTAGAATTCTCATCTTAAAGATATACTCACTTTAAAAATAAACAGGACAGCAGTATCAAACTAGTTTGATCTTCAACTAGCTGCCCGTGCACTTGTCATTCCAAACGTGTTCCATTCGTGTTTGCTTTGCATAAATACATTCTCTAGGATTTTTCCTTAAAACTTAGCGTGTGTGGAATAAAAATATTGATCAGTTTGTTTACTTGTAGGTACAGCCTTGAACCTGATTAGTGTCATGTTGGTTCAATGTAAGATTTGCATCCGCAACATCCTTATAAAAATTATTTGCTTGAATTTTGGCGAGCACATAATAAGCCAAACAGAGAGAAATATGTACTGCTGTACTTCTACAGATAAACAAAATTAGCCTCTAATGTCCATACTTCTTGGACACAGGGCTCCTCTTGTTGAGAGGGAGTGGGCCGCAATCCACCACGCAGGCCCAAACCAAGTTGGTAGATGTCTTCAAATTTTTGGTTCTCTAGATAAGACGTTTTAGAAAACACATCTAAAAGAAATCCGAAGTGTTAAAGTCCTTATTAACTTTTTCCTGCATTTATACACATATTCTTTTTTTTTCATCTTCTGTTTTAAACATCATCGCTCACAGTTCAGTCATCATTAATAGGATCGATTATTCTTATTTCAACATAACATTTGTCGAATTCTGAGATAGTTGAATCTCTTGTCATCTTTGTTATCATAACACGGGCTTTGAACCCACTTTTATTTAGCGTTACGCGATGTTTCGATAAGAGACGATTTTATCGTTATCTGATTCTACTATCATAAGAATGATCTGGGTGTTTTGTCGAGTTGTTGCTAAATAACGTAAAAGGATAAAGTCATCATCTGCCTAGCCGTTTTCCCAACTATGTTGAGGTCGGCTTCCAGTTTCACCGGATGTAGCAGAGTACCAGAATTTTACCTGAAGCGACTGCCTATCTGACCTCCACACAACACAGTTACTGGGTAATACGACATCCCTTGTTAAGACTGGTTGTCAGATTTTCGGGATTCTGACGACCCGTAACGTCTGAAACATTCTATAGGCCAGAATTCATCATCATAATGGGTTATTCCGTTTATCCAAGAAATCCACCCTAAGGTGGATACGTAGAAACGCATGGATTGGTTGCATAAACGGAATTTTTAGGCCTAGGGTGGATTCTCAGTTAGACATGCGTTTCTGCATACCTTAGGGAGGATTTTTTAGGGTAGATAAACGGAGTAACCGGTCTTAATCATCATCATTTCAACCAAAATATGGCCAATGCTGGACTTAAGCTTCCTACAAGGGTTGCCAAAACGATGGATACTCCGCTACCCAAATCGAGCAATTCTCTCGTCTTTTACCAGTTTGCCGGCTCACTTTGTGGGTTGTGCCCACACTGCACCTTGCTGTGCACCCATCGCATAACTTTTCGTGCTGTGCATTATTCGCCCCTTCTACTGCCACTTAACTTTAGTAATCTTTCGGACTGTCTCGATTACCTTGATTCTCCTGCGAATCTTATCATTTCTGATTCCATCACTACGAAGATGCACACATGTTTTAAAATAAAATCCCATGCATTCCTTATAAAAAAACATTTATTATGAATACTGTGTTGCTTGTCTGCTATAAATTAGACTAAGTGTAGTAAGTACTCAGCGCGTCACGACTCTGCCGATTCTTGTGTCTCTGGTTTCGTCACCTCCTTTGCGCTTAACGCGGCCCGTTGTTCCGCTGTGCAGTATTCTGGAAAGAATAGAAGGCGTTTTAAGGTTAGAAAAGTACAGTTTGACGAAAGTTTCTGACTGTATCTACGAAGGTTAGGCCACCTAAATTACTTTTAAAGTTGACCGTTATTACCACATTTCTTTAAGTGGTTTGATTGTCAAAGGTAAAAAAAGGAGCAGCTAAAATATGGCCGGCGCCTCGAACTGAACATATAGGGATTTATAATTATATAAACGATGATTAAAGTTATGTGACATTTAAACGTCAAAAATGTTTGGTTAAACAGTCGCTTATTACTACTACTTAACTTTAAGCAACATTTATGAATAAGGGTTAGTTGTTGATCTTACCAAGAATGTTGAAATGGGGTTTAATACCAGCAAAAGTAATATTACACTTTGTAGCTAAATCTATACGGCTGCGTACTCAATCACTAGTGATAAATTGAGTAAAGTTCTGAAGTACTGACGTCACAAAATCGAACAACGCGATAGCAAAGTTTGACAAAAAAATTATCCAGTAATACTAACGTGTTTTACTAGGTTCCCATCCGATGTGTTCTCCAGTACGTTGGTTCTCTGTCGTCAGCCACTCTTGTAGGGGCCTGAAGTACTCCAAGAGGCCATCAGCCTTCATCTGTCGCTGACCAGTGAGGGCCTCCATCGCGTCAGGCCATGGCTTCGATGAGCCCATCTTGAGCATGTTGCTATGGAAAATAGAAATTCTCATTATTATTTCTATCAACTGGCTCCTCTGCAAGCTTACTATCAGTATCTCTCTTAAACCGATTAGGTACCTATTACAATTATATGTACTGTGTACGTGTAGACAGAAAATGGTGGAAGGAAGTATGATGAAAAGATAACACCAAAGGCTTCTACTATAATTGACTAAGATATTGTACAGACCGTTTCTTGGTTGCTACATTAATTTTTAATGATTATATTATATGACAATCTGTTTTTCAAAGGTTGCATGGGTCGAAACAGACTAGAGATGAACATTTTTAACGTCGTTAATAAATGTTTATTAAAAGTTAGAATTTCTTAGTGATAATAACCATCATAATGTAAAGAATAGTGTCTTCAAGTAGTAGAAATAGCTTTCATTTTCAAATTCAAATTCGTTTATTAAACTTAGACATAGTTCACAAACGTATAAGTATTGGCATGCAATTCTAACCTACAAGAAACTTACCAACACTACACAAAGTCAGGATCAACGATTGTTACAACAAATGTTTACTTACCACCTAAATATACATTGTGTACGTACGCAAAATACGCGCATTGACGTGGAGTTGCGGACACCAGCCCGTATTACCTATTACCAATATACATTGTGGAATGCAATAAATGATTGAGTATTAAGTTAATAATTGAATGAGTTCTGCTCACGCAAGATTGTTATTGATAATTTCATAATAATTAAATGAGCTATTATCAAAAATATGAGTAAAAAGAAGTTAACGAAGGGCGCATTTAACCAAACTTTTTCACCTAGAATATGTCTTATCCTGAGATTAAATGTTGAATTTTTGACAGTTCTTCCATACTAGAACTGTCAGATGTCAATTTTATTCTACGGATAAAAGATATCTGACGTTGGTAATATCAGCCCTAAATAGAATTAATATACAAAAACAGTTGAGGTGAGTAAATGTAGGGTGTAATGTCTGACGGGAATGGCCAGGTGTTCCCGGCCATTCCCGTAGCCCCCCAGCCGGGGGGACATGCGGGGCTCGCCAGTTAGGCGGGCATGCGCCGGGGGGGTTGTGGACGCAAAGGCTGAGCCGGATTCCCATGACCCCCCCATCAAGGCGACGAGGGAACACCGCTGAGTTTTAGTGGGTATACTGCCACCTTGGCAGGGAGTCCCACATACTCCGTGTCGTCCCCCGACGAGCGGAGATACGTAATGTCATTTCTCAGTGAAAAAAAAAGGGTGTAATGTCTGTGTAGTTGTGTATGTTATCAAAGAGTGAGGTGGGTATTAACTTAAGCAGCAAAGTAAACTTTCTGTTTCATCATAAGTCCAGCCCAGTAACCATTCATTATGTTTAGTTTTGGCCTCAGAGTAGATTTTCGGCACAGTAAAAATTTTGCTTACAGCATTGAAATTGCGCAATTTTGCAACTAAAATAAATAAGTTATATCTACTCAATACTAATCATGTAATGTTTGACGAAATGAAAGTTCAACTATAATTAAATATTTCTTTCAATTGTTTAACTTTTAATGAAACTTTCCATAGACATGTTGTACCCATAGAAATGTAAATTCATATATCTATGTTAGTACCCTTCAAAGTGAAATATCAGAAATAACTTACGATAACGCGTTTCCAGCAGCAACGCTCTGGTAAATGTCGCAGTCCACCAGCTTCTTATTCAGGTCCTCGGGCACGTACTCGCCAGCCAGTTGGCAGAGCGCGCGATGGAACTGGAACTGCACTATGAAAGAGACGTAGTATCTGGAATATACAAGAAAAATAAAATTGTTAAAAAACCCCAAAGAAAACCAAAATAGGCGTGACGTGATAGTGGACGTGGATCGTCACATGGGTTAAGAGGTTTTCTATTGAGCCAATTTCTATTGAGTTACTCCGTTTATCCACTCTAAAAAAATCACAGCGCACGAAACGCATGTCCTAAAATCCACCCTAGGCCTAGTTGGATAAACGGAATTTATAGGCTTAGGGTGGATTCTTGGACCCGGATTTCCGCGTACCCACACCAGGGTGGATTTTTCGGGGTGGATAAACGGTATAACCGTTTCTATTGGCTAAGTTGGTTTATAGTTTTCTTGTGAGTTGTTACAGCTTCATGTCATTTTCGCTGGGCCTTTCTTTGGATGTAGTATAAAATCATAACCAGGGATATAATTTAGTCTCATTAGAGTTATTAATAAAAAAAAATTAAGATTTCACTCACTAAAGCGGAGAAGAAATGAGATGTCTCGCATAGAATTGCAATATTTTAACATCTTTCCGCTTAGATTCGCAAGAGAATAGTCTATTGGTTTACGAGACGTTTCCTTTGCTACTTGCTGTGGTTAAAATCGAACCTAATGCGGTGTTTCTAATGCTAATAATGATGTCACTTATATTCCTCACCTCGCATATTCCACATTGGCAGACACATGGTACTTGGCAGCCGCATCAAAGTCCTCCTCGGTCCTGTTGATTGGCGGCTCCACACCCTGCAGCATTTCCCTGAGCCTCCAGTAGTGGCAGTTGTAGTCCTCAGGAGGAGTGGACCCTCGGAACACGCCGTAACGGAACATGTCCAGGGTGTAGGCGAACGGGAGGAATACGATCTTGTCTATACCCTGGAATATTAATGAAATGGCATTATTAATAAAGAAATACATATAACGATCTCTTAGCAAATAAAATTTATATTACTATGTTGAGGTTGCTCATATCAATAATATGAAGTCGCATCCTAGCAAACGCTATGCTCAAAACTCAAACTCAAACTCAAAGCATTTATTTCAATTAAACCATTTACAGGCACTTTTGAATTGTCAAGAAGTCGGTCAGTCAGAAAATATGAAGCTAGTTGCCCATTCCAAAGCGTAGGTACCTATGGAGAAGAACGGGCAAGAAACTCCATGGACACTCTTTTTAAATCATATTTTACAAAAATATTAGTTACATCATTACTTTTGATATTAAAATTATATAATGTGAGAACGATGTAAAAAATTAAAAAAGACGTACGCGTTAAAAGCGTCCAGAGTACAAGAAATAGTACTTAACTAACAACAATCCAAAATTAAAATAATTAAAAATAAGCCGAGGCAGCTAAGTGATGACCAGCCCCAACTGACGGCGCCCGTTCACGAACATGACGCATAAATCAGCACCATTCAGCTCAACCATTTTGAAGGGAGCTAAATGATCCAACACACACGCCACCGTCAGCGAGACATTTGAGTGAGCATGACACACCATCAGCTGCCAGGGCACATTCGAGTCAATGAAAGACATATTATTACCCGGTAAATGGTAGCTATAGGGTACATAGAACTCACATCTGTGCTATGCAATTATACAAAACAAAGGAAATTGATTTTATACAATGCAAAGATAGTCTTACAATCTTCAGCAGCTCCAACAGTATTTTCATGTGTTAATCAATTAGTTGTGGTTGTGGAGCAGGACCAGCATTGAGCCAGGCATTTTTATCAGCAATGTAATCCCCTAACTTATAATATGCCTGACTGCATAGTGTGCGTTTTATACAAGACTTGAATTTTGTCTCATTCAGTTGAAGAATGTGGGGAGGTATTTTATTATAACATTTTAAACAGTACCCCATAAAAGATGAGTCTACTTTAGCCAGTCTGAAACCTGGTTGAACTAATAGGTCCCTATTTCTAGTACTATAATTATGTCTTTCACCTCTTTTACTAAAAAGATGTAAATTTTTCCTTACATACATGATGTTTTCATAGATGTATTGACAAGGTACCGTCATGATGTTAATTTCCTTTAACCGTTCCCTTAGAGAATCGCGCCTGCGGAGATTATATATGGCTCTGATAGCTCTTTTCTGCAGAATAAAAATAGAATCGATGTCTGCAGCCCGTCCCCAAAGTAAAATACCGTAAGACATGATACTATGAAAATAACTAAAATAGACTAGTCTCGCGGTATCTACATCAGTAAATTGACGGATTTTTCTGACAGCATAAGCTGCTGAACTTAGCCGTCCTGCAAGAGATGTTAAATGAGGACCCCATTGTAGCCTTGAGTCGAGCGTGATCCCTAGGAAAACAGTTTTATCGACGAATTCTAGTTTCTCTTGATTCAATATTATCTCACAATCACTACCCTTGACATTTGGTAAAGAAAATCTTATGCACTTAGTTTTTTTTCCATTTAATACTAAATTATTAGCAGTGAACCAATTTTGGACCTGCAGTAGGGCGTTATTTACGTCGTCAAAATTTGTAGCATGTCTATTTACCTTAAAAATTAAGGAAGTGTCATCAGCAAATAACACCATTTGTGGTTGATTTTTTAATAAATGGAGTAGATCATTTATATACACTAAAAAGAGGAAAGGACCCAATATCGAGCCTTGTGGCACACCAATTTTTACTATTAAACCAAGTGAATTGACACCATTTATTTGAACTTGTTGTTGTCTATCCTTTAAATAAGAACTAACTAAACTGAGCGCAAGTTTTCCAAGTCCGTAATGCTCAAGTTTCAAAACCAAGGTTTCGTGATCGACGCAATCAAATGCCTTGGAGAGGTCACAAAAGATTCCTATGGCATCTTGGGCCTCTTCCCACGCGTTAAAAATGTGTTTTAATAAAGTTACACCGGCGTCGGTCGTACAACGTCCTTTGGTGAAACCATACTGTTGATCGTGTAGGATCTTATTCATGTTAAAATGATTAAGCATCTGGTTAAGCATTATCTTTTCAAACACTTTGCTGAAAACCGGCAAAACGGATACGGGTCTATAATTATTGGTGTCTTTACTGTCCCCGGATTTGTAAAGTGGTATTACCTTACTGTATTTCATTAAGTCGGGGAAGACTCCTTGATCCACGCACGAATTAAATACTAAGGCTAAGTAGGGCGCAATAGTCTCAATTATGGAGGTACAGACCTTAATGGACATTCCCCAAAGATCTTCGGTCAATTTGATCTTAATTTGCTTAAAAGCTTTAATTACTGTTATGGGGTTAATATGCCTAAAGTTAAATTCAATCGGGCAGGCTGAAACGTTCGCCCTTACTAAATCAAAAGCGAGCGAGGGCGAGGAATTTAAGGTTTCAGTTGTTTTGAGTGGGATACTAGTAAAGAAATTTACAAATTCTTGAGCCACTTCTTTGCTATCGCAAATGAGACCGCTTGACGTCTGCAGTGTGTACTCAGAATTATGCTTCTTATTCCTGTTCGTTTCATTATTTATAATTTTCCAAACCGTCTTTATTTTATTGTCTGCTGATTTTACCTTGTTGCTAATGTATAAGGCTTTAGCTGCCTTACAAGCGTTCTTAAAAGTTCTAGAGTAAGTAGCAACATGCTTATTAAAAGTTTCAGTGTTAATATAAGGCTTAAGGCCATACAGCTCGAAAAGTCTTTCCCTACTTTTTCTGAGTCCTTTAGTTGCCCAGTCACAAAATAAAAACTTAGGGCTGATACTTTTAGTGTTCATCTTAAAAGAATTATTGAACTCGGCTTGGACTAACGAAAAGAATTCATTATACAAAATATTAACATTGCTCACTGTAAGGTTCTGATTACTTAATTTACAAATTAAATTGCTATTAAATTTATTTAAATTACTTGATGTTATTGGTCTGGATTGAATCTGCACTTTTTGTATTGGCATGTTGGACTCAAAAGTTACAGTTTGACCACTGTGATCAGAAGGGAGATAATTAACAACGGCTTTATCTAAATAGTCGCAGCAACAAAAAACATTATCAATACATGTAGCAGTAGTCGTAGTTGTTCGGGTTGGTTCTACAAACACATTTGACAAATTGAATATGTTTAGACTTCTTAAATTTATCATCATCATCATCATTTAGGCCGAAAGATGTTGACTGCTGGACATAAGCATCCTCTAAGCGTCGCCATATCGACTGGTCTTGGGCTACCCGATGCAAGCGAATTTCCGGTTTATTCTTAGAATAATTTTATAAAGGTCACATCTCACCATTTTATAAAGCTGGTTGATTTCAGTCTGTTCATCTTCAGCGTCACCAGTACTTAGACCAACTCGTCGAAGATGCTTAGGCGAAGACACTGATAGAGCAATCGTGTCTCCTACAGCCTCATGGAAACCTAAAATATATGCCGAACAATTAGTAGTTACTATGGAAATAATTACAGGACTTTAGCAAAAGGAACCGTCCATTTGCTAAAGTCCTGTAAAATTTTCCATACACAATAAGGAAGGAGAGGAGGAGAATGCGATAGACTAAGATGGTCACATAATATTGTATTTAAAATATATCGTTTATGGAGAGTGATCGGGAAAAATATTAAGATTTTTTTAAATCATTATATTAATAACTCTGGTAACAGTAATATAGTCAATACTGAAGACAACAATACAGATGAAAAGAAAGACCCAATAGAAGCACACATTCATTTCGCACAGTATAAACTAAGTTACGGACAAATTGCAAATACCTGGATTGGCACCCTCTCGAAACTGGAACGGTTGATGTCTATACTGCAAGTAATACTGTACATGACCCATTTCGTGGTGCACCGTTCTAAAATGCTCTTTGTTGATTGATGTACACATTTTGATCCTGGTACAACAAATTAGAATTAATTACCTGGGTTAGCTCCATCCCGGAAAACAAATGGTTGATGTTTATACTGAAGGAAGTATTGGATATGTCCCATTTCATGATGTGTGGTTTCAAAGTACTCGTTATCAACTGATGTGCACTGTTTGATCCTTCAAAATTAAGCCAAATAATAATATTAGTTGAAATATTGAATTTTTGTAAATTTGGATGTACACGTAGTTGCATGGAACGTTCCAGAGCGAAATATTTTATGCAGTTGAGTACATTTATGAAAACAATGTGGTAAAAAAATGGACAGGTACATCCCGAAATGAATGTCCACTTGTCCACCCAACTCTTATCTCAGACTGCGAATACGAATCCGCTCTTGTTGTAAGAAATACCCGAGAAAAGTGGAGTGTTTAAGATTAAGCGACAAAATGACACAACTGTTATAGACCAGCCGGTCGATTCTGTAATAATCTCACCGTGAAAACTTAGGTGAAGTGAGTTTGTTTTTGCTAGGAATTAACACTATTGACAGCTCACTCCACGCTCACTTCAACTAAGTTTTCACGGTGAGATGGTTACAGAATCGCACTGCTGTTTAGTGACAAAGAGCAGTGGCAGCGTTGATATTATTTTCGTCTTGCTTTAACATTAGCTGTTCATTCCATTTTAAATTCAGATTACTTGAGTTTTTTAAATAATACATTTGACAGCGTTATCAATATATAAATTTTTCCAATCAATCCAACAATTAACCCAAAGTCAATATTCTCTTTTACCTAAAGTCTTCTCCATCATAAAAGTCCCAAGCGGATGCATGGCATACAATCTCTCTGTCATTCGGCTTCTCAATGATGGAGTTCTTCCAGAACTTCTCAGGCATCGCTGTCAGGTTCAAAGACCTGAAGAACTCATCAGACATCTGGAACATCTTTATTGCGGTGAAGTTCTTGTCTTTCATTGTTTGTGTGATGTCAATTTCTTTCTTGTCTGGGTACGGACGTGTGAAGGATTCTATGTTGCCCCATGTTTGAGCCCACATGTTACCTGAAATTTTAATACATGGGGTTTTAGTATTCTGGTGAAAAATAAGCTGTTTGAAGAATTAGAGGAGAAATCTTCTCTCACTCTTTTTGTCATGGTACGGTCAGCAACAAAAGTCGATTAACTCTTCAGTTATTTTAATCTCAGTTATTGAGCAAAATATTTGTTCAAAATTGCAGCAGAAGTACAATGCAATTTTGAACAAATATTTTGCTAATATTTTTAGAAAACATAAGTGGTTATATTTTGCTTAATAATAATAACCGAGATTTAAAAAAATGAAGTGTTAGTCGACTTTTGTTGCTGACTGTACTACGAGAACATTTACACTGATTATGTATTTTTATTTTTGGCCTAGATCGCATTTTTTATTTAATCTATTAATTAATTTGTTCAACCAATAAAACAACAAAGAAAGAAACAATCAAACTAGTGTTGCCCAAAATCGGTCTTGGTCTTGCAGTCTTGGTCTTGTTCTTGCATTTTTGCAAGACCAAGACCAAGACCAAGACCGACTTATTGTAGCAAGACCAAGACCAAGACTGACCCCTGCAAGACTTGAGCAAGAACAAGACTAAGCCTGCAAGACTCTTGCGTCTCGCAGTTAAGTCAAACTGAGATTTGGGTGTTATAGTAGGTATTTGGTTTCAATCTTGATTTTGATAGACGTTCCCCAGTATCAAAACCGTATCCGTATCGTCATAACATTAACAGGTATTGTATTAATTATTATATGTTTCAACTATTTATTAAGTAGGCGTGTTACTTACAAAGTTCCCATATGTGATAAAAATGTACCTAGCATAACTTTCTAGCAAAGTTCATTTCATACCTTGTAGGTATATCTACTTAGAGTGTTATACTTGTATAAGTCTAATGTGCAGATCTAACGTTAGTAGGTTGGTAAAATTATGTACCTAGGTATTTATGTTTCAAAGTTTATATTATTCTTTTATTCAGCAAAATTTAAAACTAACAGCGAGTCGAGTAGGTCTAGTACTAGTAGCAGTTTTTAAGCCAGCCGATGTTATGGTACAGACGCCAGCACATCAAGCTACTACAATCTGCCATATTTCTTTAACAGGTTTTCAACTTTATCGCTAAAGCATTAAGGTTCATGGTTGATTTACCTTAGCGCTTCCCCCTTAAATCGATGAAGCTTTAGAAAAATAATTATCCCCTCATAACGAATCTAAAATAAAAGTAGTAAATGGGTCATTCAATTATGTAGATGATTAAAATGCCTCATGTGACGCGTCTGTTAGATTCATTGGGATTCATGGCCGACTCGACGCCGCGCGGGGATTCCCGCAATCTTCCGCATTTTTTGTCAGGTTCAAGCATTTATGCACTTTATTGTAATAATTTTAAAGTTTATTTTCAAGTGCGTTAATAATACGAGGAGACCGCTTGGCGCTGCGGTCCCTTTGTCGCGGCATTTGAAAGCGAATAGCGTGAGCGCGAAGACAGTGTTGACCTCGCAAATGAACTTTAGCAATACAGCTGATCAGGTAGCCCTTTCGAATTTTGTTTACATTGCTGTTTTAAGTGAAACAAGTGAATTTACTATTTTTTAATAAAAAATCTCATTGGGTCAGATAGAAATAATGATTTTATACAGTTTACAGTAAAAAAAATTGTAGAAAAAAACCTAAAAAATTAAGAAAAAGCCGACGAAAAATTTCAACGCAGGAGGGTCCAGAATCATGTACTGAATCCATGGTAGGTAAGCGGTTCCGCGTCGATGTCCCTGCCACCCTGAGCAATAGACTAATAGGTATTTGAATGTAGTCTAGTCTAAGTAGTAGAGTCTCGCAAGACTTGCGAGACTCTTGCTGCAAGACCAAGACCAAGACCAAGACTGAGAGCGCAATACCAAGACCAAGACCAGGTGTATTGACGCAAGACCAAGACCAAGACTGGCTAAGGTCTTGTCTTGGTCTTGCATTTGGGCAACACTAAATCAAACATTCTGTAAAGGAATTCTGCAATAGCCAAAGACTGAAATAATTCTGCGTTTAACAAAATAGAACTTCGATCTGATTTCGCGTGTTCTCCATCACTGATCTTCTTCGCTAACTCACACTTAACAAAAATACTCAGATCCTCACCTAGCAAATGTGCAGGAATGGGTCCCTTGGCCGACACGACGTGGTCTCCATACTTGTCCCGCAGCCTCTTCCTGACGTATGCATGTAGCTGCTGATACAGAGGCTTGACGTCCTCCCACAGCTTAGCGAGCTGCTGTTCGAAGTCGTCTACTTCGTATTCTGATTGCCACCAGTCAGCCACGTCTTTGAAATCTGGAATCGAAATGATAATTTTAAGAATTTTAAAAATAAATGTAAGTTGTATTAGAAAATTAATATAATTAAATAGCACAAGATTTAGACGAATTTGACAAAATTCTACGAAATTTTCAAATGGCTTGTAACGTCACAGACCTTTTTTTTGGGTGGAAAATTATCAAATAACTTCTCCCGCTCTGGGCGGAGCGGGAGACTGTCAGACTTTTACCGACTTAAACCCACCCGTGTTCCTTCAGTTGCCTGTGCCAGGGGCCACGGTACCTCTTTCGAACAACCCGCGAACCTGGCAGAAAGTAAGGTCTGTGAACCTTACGACATTATTATTACATGGCTAATTTTTTTTTGCAAATTTTAAGAATTCATTTCATTAATGTAATGTGAATTTCATCGAATAAATTCACATTACATTACACATTATCAACCTATAATGTTCCCACTTCTGGGACACAGGACTCCTCTCTTCGAGAGGCATAGGGGTGTAATTTTACGCTCGATCCCAATGCGGGTTGATAGAAGTCACAATGTCTTCAATTTTTTCCATTAAATTCATTGATTGTTTATCCCATTTGGGTTCTGCTAATGCCAAACGATGGACATAAATCTTCCCATGAAATTCATTGATTGTTTATCCCATTTGGGTTCTGCTAATGCCAAACGATGGACATGAATCTTCCCATTAAATTCATTGATTGTTTATCCCATTTCGGTTCTGCTAATGCCAAACGATGGACATCAATATTTTAAGAACAAGACTGCACTTTCCGGATATCCTGAAGACTCATTGATTTCTACTCCATAGGTTTTCTTTAAGAAAATACAAATACGCTGCGAGTTTTAGCTTTCTTACATCTTCTCGAGATTTCTTGTGTACTAGTATTTTATTTATACAAATTAACTTGTTCAGATCTCCATCATCAAAATTAAGTGCCTCACCATTCAGTTTAGCTGCCTCGTTGTACAATTTGACGTATTCAGTGAAGTTGTGTCGTGCCTTCGCACCTGCTTCTTTGTGCCACTGGACCCAAAGATGCCTCAGCTCATCAGGGTCTTGACTCTTTGCAAACAGCTCCGTGATATCTGAAATTAGTGATGATTGAACGAATATTAGAAAAACGAAAAGCAAAGGAATGATTGAATACAAAAATATTCTCAAAATATACGTTAATTATTTTTTTATTTATTTGTTTAAAAAGTTTGTCATTTAATTTAGTACCCAGTGTAAATAGTTATTTGCGTTATATATTGTATAACCATTTTAATGTTTATGAAATTGTTTGAATTGTTTTTATTGTTAATTAGACCAAGAATTCGATAGTCAATAGGAAAAATATCCGAATTTTTTAACCTATGAACCTGTTTATATATTTTTATAATATCCCACAACGATTGTAAATATGAAAAAGATTATTTCATTTAATTCCTTCGTCATTGCTCACCTGGTTCTAAAGATAAATTACACTTGGAAGGGTCCTTAAAGTCACAAATCTTGGCTGTCGCGTAGTTGGACTCCATCCCGGACACCGACCTCATGAGCAGCTTGTACTTGTCATCAGGTAAGGCCGACACTCCCAGCTGACTGTACTTCTTGAACATCCTCCGAAGAGTGAAGTCTTGGAAGTCCTGCCATCTGTACATTTTCGTCTCTTCCCATGCTCGCTTCTCCTGTTGAGACAGCTCTAGGCGGGTTTGGATCTGGAATGACATGTAGTTTTTAAGAGACTGTTTTGAAGGTAAGGTGGTTCTGAGTAAGTGTCTAAAGTGTCGATTCCGTAGGAACATCGAGATTATAACTATCCTATGTCCTTTCCCGGGACTCAAACTATCTCTAAACCAAATTTCATCTAAATTGGTTCAGCGGTTTAAGCGTGAACAGGTAACAGACAAACACACTTTCGCATTTACAATATTAGTCCGACCTGTCTGAACTTCAACATACAGAGGCTGAATCTGGATTTATATCCAATTTTTATAAGCTTAGATTGCCTGCCCAAGTCCGCACTACTGCTAAGTGCAAACGAGTGGAAATTATTTATTTTATGCAATCAATATTATAAAGGTTATTAATTATGCAATCATAATCACAAAACTGTTCTTCAAATTGAATAAGCAATTTTGTCCTAATAACCGTATGACTGTGCAATTACGCAAAGTAATGAAACATCAAGTTTAAATTGAAATTCAGTAGCGGTGAATGTAAAATGGCACTTATTACAGTTTTTACAATCATAATTCTTGATTGATTACTGTACTCCGAGCACGTGGATTTTAGTCACGTTTCTATCAAAATTGGTTGACAAAATATAGTCGCATTTTCTATGTTTTTTTTTTATTGCAAAATGTGCCTGCTCTTGACCTGGATCTCGCCTGGTGGAAAGCAATGGATGAAGTCTGCGATGGAACGAGCAAGCCCAGAAGATGCCTGTTCACTATTGCTTTGATGGCTGATGGGTTATAAAGTACGAGTACGTCGATGGGAACAGACGCTGGCACACAGATACACACTTTGATTCTTTTTAATTCGATCTTTTAAAAGGGTTTTTTTTTAGTGACCGACCGAAAGTTCGGTTTCGGTTTCGGTTTCGGCCAGTTTCGGCCAAATAATCTAGTTTCGGCCTTAGTTTCGGTTTCGGCCACGAAATGGCCGAAACTTTCGGCCGCGCCGAAACTCGAGTGTTCATGAATTATTGTCCATCGTTCGGCGAACTTCGCGGCTAGCTCGTGCTCGCTCGTCGCGTCGCCGGCCCATTTCGCCGCCGTCCATCGTTAATCGCATGGAGTTGAGGTTGTGTTTTGCACATACGAGGGCGGTCCCATAATGAATTGGCCTAACTATGAACTAATGAAGGAAATGAAACGAAACCAATTTTATTTTTCAATATAATCACCATGAATACTACTAACACACTTCTGACATCTGTGAATCAACATCTCTAAACCTCAAAATGACCGAAGACGGCCGCCTGCAACTCTTCATCGCTTGAAAATTTTCTTCCTCTTAAGTCTCGCTTTAAATTTGGAAATTAATAATAGTCGGACGGGGCCATGTCTGGACTGTGAGGTGGCTGTTCAACTTCTGTGAACACCAGCGGTATGAACAGGGGCGTTGTCATGGAGCAACAGGACACCTTTACACAGCTTGGCTCTTCGTTTCCTTTATCTTGTCTCGTAATTCATATATTAAAGAAGCATAATATTAGCCGTTCACGACTGTATTACGTTCTTTAAAATCCACCATCAAAATGCCACAAAAGATTGTGCACATCAGTTTTTTAGCCGATTGTTGCACCTTTGCCTTTCTAGGGGGCTTTTCACCCTTATAACGCCATCCCATTGATTCGCGCTTGCTTTGTGGGTCACAAGATCATAGTTTCATCACCAGTCACTAGCCGCTCGATCACAGTCTTTGAATTTTCGGCACAAAGATCCAAGAACTCCGAAGCGCAGCGCACTCTTTCCTGTCTCTGTACCGCAGAAAGAAGTTTCGGTACCCACCTTGCACTCACTTTTTTCATGTGAAGATGTTCATGGATCGCACGATGACGTACTTTTAGAGAGCCCAAGCCTAGCTGGAATTTCTCTAATCTTCAAACGGCGGTCACTCAGAACCTCCTCTTCGATAAGAGCAATCGTTTCGGGAGTGAGCACTTCCACAGGTCGACCGTCGTGGCAAATGTCTTCGACAGTTTGTCTCCCGAGGCGAAACTCTTTCAACCAATTTTTCACTGTGCTATAGGAGAGGGCAGACTCCTTATACACGTCATCCAATCGTTGTTTTATTTGGGCAGGGTATAAACCTTCTTTAAACAAAAACTTTATGACACTTCGATACTCAGTTTTCGACATTTTGAAAAAATACACGACTCTCGTTATGCTAATGCCTGTTAAACTAAGACTAAGCATTTCATGTCGATGCGTATTTCTTATATTAAGTGCACGATGTGTAAAGATGGCTCACTGTCCTTGTGCATGTGGGCGGAGCTAAACGCCCTACTCCCGAATACGTAAAAATGTGTGCGGTGGCGCGCTACACTAAAACTATGATCAAAGAATATGAAGAGGCGCAGACATGCCGCACGTAGGTCGCCATTTTTGCCTACGATTCCAGAAGGGAATGGCGGATGCAAGGCTGATATATTTTGTACTAGCTGTTACCCGCGACTTCGTCCGTGTGGAATTTAAAAAAAAGTTATTGTTGAGTTCGCAGAGTTTACGATAACTTATTAAGGCGCTGTACTTAGTCAAAATAGGCTTCGCAAAACAATATTTTAGCCAAATGTATACATTTTAGAACAGCAAAAAAAATATGTTAATTTTGATCATATTTATGAGTGGACCATTGTGTTCAAAACATTTTTTCGGTAAATTTTCTCGATAGAAAAAAATCATAAAATAAACCATTAAAATTGAAATCGTTGCAATTGTAACTGTTATTTATAAACAAATCTTGATAAAATTAATAACAGTGATGTAATGTATAATAAATAATAATAAAGGGAACTGTTGTTTTTATATATCGATTGAAATAAGATATTTGTAAGGATTAATTGTATTTAATGATAAATAACTCGAACGAGTCGAACGAAACGTCGACAGCGAGTCAGTGACCCATAGAGTATAAGTAACTAAAAAGCAGTGACTAGACATGGGTCGTACTTGCAAAATCGTGTACCAGGGCTTACAAGTACGACTTCTTTAAGAAACCACGTCCTAAAACTAGATCTCGGGATACTTTCAACTATTTTCTATCTGCATAGGAAATTGAACCTTAACTGTATACAAATAAGGAGCAAAATCGCTTTTACAAATAAATACGTACTTATAGAGTATAGACGATTAAAGTTTCTACTACTATTCCAACCAAGAACCCTGTTGGAAGAAAAAAAACTTGCATAGGAAATTGAACACTGAATTCTTACTTATGGAGCACAATCGCGTTTAGGCATTGGGTCGTACTTGCAAAATCGAGTACCAGAGCTACAAAGTACGTCCACCTTAAAAAACCATAGCTCGAGATACTTTCAAGTATTTTCTATCTGCATCGAAAATTGATCCATGACTTCATACAAATAAGAAATACAATCGCGTATTCAAAAGCCCTGTTGGAAGTAAAAATACTTGCATAGGAAATTGACCCGTTACCTTCTATGAATAAAGAGCATAATCGCGTTTACAATTAATATTTTCACAAACCATTAAAGTAAAAATACTTTCATACGAAATTGTTCCGTAGACTCTAATTGATAAAGAGCATGATCGCATTTGCGAAAACTGACGCGGCTGGGTACCTATTAGGGAATCCAATCCCGCAAACGCGGGATCCCGCAAATGCGGGATCCCGCACCTTTTTTGCGGGTTCAGAAATGCGGGATTATACCCGTGGGATCCCGCAGATTTGCGGGATTGAAAAAAATATATATTTAAGAAAAATGGGCTCAGGCGACTATCTTATTATTTATATCTTATCTTATCTTAATATTTAACTTTTCATTAATATTTAAATTTGTATTGAAAATAAAAAATATTCCTTTGTTTTAGAGACATAAAGAGGTGAATTAAGTAACGCGCTTCCACACTTGTAGGCGGAAGTCAATTCCGCCTACAAGTGTGGAAGCCGAGCGTGCTTTTTCCGCCGCTGGCTATTTATGCAATAAGATAAGATCAAATCTAAAAGATGAAACGTTAGATACTTTATTGTTTCTTCGAAAGCATTTTCAGAAAAAATAAGCTCACTTTTTACCCGGCGTTTACTTAATTCACCTCTTTATGGCTCTAAAACAAAGGAATATTTTTTATTTTCAATACTTTAAATAATAATGAAAAGTTAAATATTGTATTATATCGTTTCTTAAAAGAAGTTGATTATTTATGCTTCTTAAACATCATTACCTATATTCAATTTATAATATGAGTAATAACTTAGCTTCATATTGATAATAATACTAAAAAAATACTTGTCTTTATGTCTTTCATTTCACTACACAAAACAAAAATAATAGTAAATAAAAGCAATGCCGCAAATCCCGCGGGATCCGCGGGATTGATGTCCTTGATCCCGCATGCTTGCGGGATCGCGATTTTGATGCGGGATTGGATTCCCTAGCTACCTATGTAGTTGAGCGAGTAGCCGTATAAAATACTTTGAAGTCTTGCAATTATTTCGGGTCGGTACCTAGTGTACGTACTTTGGTATCTGTTTGTTGATGAAAGCTGTTTATTATATTTTATTTTATGATTACCTAGTTTTTTCTAAGTTATGTTGTTGGTGTAAATGTTTGTACTGTTTCGGTTCTACTTACTCATAAGTTGTATAAATAAACAATCAGTGTATAAAAAATGGTCAACAATAAAATAAACGGAAGGCAATAAAGAGATCTTATTCGACGAAACAAATTGTAAAGTAAGTACCTACTTTTTTGTACACACCATAAATTTTGTTTGTATAGATTATCTATAGACGCGTAATTTCAACATACATTACAACAGCTCGATTGGTCTAGTGGTCTCGTGCATCGCTAAAGTGTCACTAACGCCCGGATTCAAATCTCAACTTTTCCATTCTTTTTGTTGATTTTCTTATTTGATATAAATGTTTTTTTCAGTAATTATTACTTTTGTTGATTTTCTTATTTTTGTAACAATTATAATGCAATTTTATTGTTTTTTCTTTATAGTAAAAAGAAATGGTTGGCGAGCAATCCGTCAGGTCAGCAGATAAACCATCGGAGAAAACTTTTCAAGAGTAAGCTTATACATATACATGTATACTTTTGTAACACACTATAGGTATATTATTTTTCTTCCGAGTCAAGCTTGGTGGACGTTTTTATTTATTTTTATTATATTACTTACTCTAGCTAGATTCTAAAGAAAAATAACTAAGTATAGGAATAAAAATGATTGTTTTTATTAAAATAACAATTACTTATTGAATTATTTTAAAAATAAAAAAATAAAAATATGCACATTATAATTAAAAAATAACAAAACAAAAGATAAGCACATTATAATTAAAAAATAACAAAACAAAATAATATGCGTCCACTGAGATTCGAACCTGGTGATTACGCAATGAGAATCCGGACAGTAGAGCGCGGAGCCAATCGTGCATCTTATTCGAGTCGCGAAATTACGCTTCTAAATATAATGGAAGTCGCACATAAAAGTTGTCTATTCACCGCCACGTAAAGAAATACAGTATGCTAATTTTAATGAAATTCTTCTAATACATATTTCTCCATTTAGTTCTTTTTGATCGTTTTTGCATTTTTAGTTTAATTTATTTATTTTTAGTTTTTCGTATTAGCCTTTTTATATACAATATTTGGTGAACGATTTCCTTGGGCTAAAACAAAAACACTAGGTATATTATTTTATTATTTATTCAATCAATTTCATTGGAGATTAAGGAATCTTCACGTATAGGATCCACTTATAAAAAAAAAACTATACCCCGTTTCTTTATTATGATTTATTTACATTTGGTTAAGTACCTAAATAAACGCAGTATACAACCTCCCTATTTGAATCGGATATTATTCAATATTTAATTTCATAGGTTTTAATTTTTTTTCGTGGGAACCTATTTTCTTTTTTTTTTCTAAAATAAAAGTAGCCTAAGTTACTCCTTATTCACCTATCTGCTAGTGAAAGTCCCAGTCACAGAAATAAATCCGCACAAGAATATGAGAAGGTAGTAAATGTAGTAATCAATAAACTCAGTAATGCAAATACTCGTAGATTGACAACTAAGAACGCTCATTTTTTATAAATTAAGGTGTTTGAAAACATTTTTTTTTTATTTGGGGGTAAGTAGTTATTTTCTAAACAGTCAAAATAAAATGGCCTGAAGCGGTTGTTTTAATATTACAAACAGACACTCCAATTTTATTTATTTGTATAGATAGATAGATACTTATTAGTCCACTCAACGAATAACCCAAAAAGAGGTGTAGAGTGCGTGAGCTGGGCCCTGAGCGATTTCTTCAGAAAGTTGCTCAGAGTGCTTAGGGAGTAAACATACTAAAAGTCCCCGCGTCTAGGAGGTGAGCCGGAGTGGGGGGTATAAAAATTCCCACTTTTGAGTTTTTCGCTAATATCTATACGACGGTGCGTCGTCGTAGAGAAAACGTATTTTTCTTGACTTGCTTTCCTTTGGCATTTTTATTTATTTACAAACTATCTTATATTTACAAAATAAACAATGTAAACAAAAACAGTATTTAGAAATGGCACCACTAATAAAGCGTCCACGCGGACTACAATAGAAATGGGCCCTCTGCAGCGAGCTAATCTATAAACGCATACTGATACAATTTGTTCATAAATATTTGCACTAACACAGCCAAAGGCGCGTAGTCGATCGATAGCCGGGGCGGAGCAGCGAGCGACACAGCCACCCCGTCTGAGTGCTAACGCACGACTGCCGCCCGCGCCCGCGCAGAGCACCTCTGAAGCTCTATCTCAAAATGGGGCATTGTCTTTGCAACTGTTGATTGATTTAAAAACGCTATTTCAAATATGTAGTACCTCTAACCATCAATTTTTCAGTGTAAAAATATTTCCAAACATCAAAGCCGTTTAGAAGTTATAAGCAAATGTTAGCCAAAATAGCGTTTTGGTAAATATTTTTTTAAGGCAAAAGTATTAGCCTTATGAAAAAACCCTGTTTCAAAAATGCTGTACATGAATCTATAGCAAACATATATTTTTTACAGACCTTCTAACCAAACCGTTAATGAGTTATAAGCTTCATAAAGTGACCGTTTTACGGTACTAAACGAGAGTAAGGCCTGCAACACAATGTGTAGCGACATGTCGCGTAGAACTATATCAGGCCAGTTCATTATGGGACCGACCTCGTAAATGATTAGGTAAGTATTCAACTGTCTGTATGTATAATATACATTGTATATTCAAATAAATGTGTAAAAAACACCAGATTTCTGTATACGATAGAAATTTTTAATATGTTTAAGTAAGTTTCGGTTTCGGTTTCGGTTTCGGCCGAAACTAGGAATAAGGCCGAAAGTTCGGTTTCGGTTTCGGTTTCGGCTGAAAAACCTGTTTCGGTCGGACACTATTTTTTTTTATGTACGGGCAATAAAAACAACGATACAAGTAGGTTGGGTTATTCTTATGAACCACGTTTCCATGTAATGCACTATAAAAAATATTATTTCATTAAAATTCTTTTATACTTTAAATTAGCAAGCCCGTCAAGAGATTTGTTTATTTAATGTTTTCCTTATAAATATCCCCGTTGAATACGTTTTATAAAACTTCTATGTTCACTTAAAATATGAGAGCAAGCTTGTGACTGTTCCGTGGCCATAATGTAAGAGGGCCAAACCCTAAAAATGTTCACAGTCTGATCTTAGTCTCTATCTGTCAAAAATACCTCTAATTTCCCTACATTTTGACAAGTTTTTACCATTGATTGTCGTTGAAATAATATTGCGACGAAAATAGACCTTCTGATGTTGCTACAGACCTTTCTGCAGCTAAGAGTCACCCATGTTCAAAAACAATTCAAATATTTAACTTACCCATTTCTCCTCATTCTCTTTCGTGATATTGGAGGTGTAATCCCACTCGGAGAGACTGGCCCTGTTCTTCCTCTTTCCCATGGCCTTGTCGAGCTGGAAGATGTACTCCCGACCCTCATGTTCCAAGGCTTCTAGGTCAGGATCACGACCTTGTGTTGCGACCACGAAGACTGCCACAATGGCCGCGATCAGCAAGGCTCCACCGCCGATTTTTAACATAGTCTGGAAGTAAATAAAAGGAAATTTTATCAAAATGTAAATACTTTCCTGTGAAGTATTGCTTTTATGGGCACAGCTTTATTTAGTTTCTCGTTCTTAGATATTGGAATTTGACGACTTGATTGATGAATCCGACGTAGATAACTGGTGAAACATAAAATCCTACGATATTTCGATCGTAAAGTAAATACTTAGTCTTGCTAAAACTTGCTCCTACTCTGAGATTAACCAACAATCAATATCTGGATTAGTAAATATGAGATATTTTTGGAGCATCCAGTATTTTTTCTGTATCTTCCACCGAGGTTTTAAAACATTCGCAATGTTGTATCTTACATTACAAATGCCACGCTTCCTTCGGCATCGTATATCTGTCGTACGCTACATGAGCGTGACACAATTGTTCTAAACGAACTATTATATAACTACGGTATTTAACCACAAAATGCATAAAAAATGGATATATTATGGTACCTATACGATCTACTATTCTTGGTGCCAAGTATTTTCTTATAACACAGATCTATAAGTAATATCATTTACTAGAAGATGAACAAAACTGGTTAATTCTGATCACTTTGCATCTTCGTTGCACTCTATCAATCTTGAAACACTGCAGCGTGTCATTTCTAGCAGATTGCATGCATGTAATATTAAAGTAACGTTACGAAATATTCAGATTTGGACGTGAGTTTATGGCAGTTTATTATTATAGTGCTACTTTCTCTGCTCTTGAGACGTAATCGGCGATTTACAAAAATATATGTACACTTAATTTGAATCGATATTGGAACAATTCCATGTCCACGCTTTTCAATTTTTGTTTGTTATGAAAGGAAAAACGTCTAAAGTTACAGTGTAACGATGAGTCTATAATGTTCCCACTACTGGAACACAGGCCTCCTCTCCGTGAGAGGGTACGGGCCGCAATCAACCACGCTGACCTAGTGCGGGTTGGTGGAAGTCACATGTCTTCGAATGTTTGGTTCTTGGACATGTCTCCTCACGATGTTTTCCTTCACCGTTTTGAGAGCAGTGGTGATGATATGATTTACACAAAGTAAAGCGCCTGTCTGGGTTCGAACCCAGGACCTATTTACAACTCGTAAGTCGGGACCGGTACCACTCGGCCTCCACTGATCTCTGTCTTTACAGTACCCGGCGATAAATATTGCACATCAACCTTTACCTTTTTTTGTATTTTATACAAAGAATAAAAATAATTATCAAAAGAAGCAAATCATAATTATTGTCTTAACAGCTCCTAATAGATACCGGACTGTTTGTATTTCGTGCAACAGAGATAACGCTATACGAAGCCGAAATTAGCCGATTGTCTCTTTCCAAAGATCGATGTGCAATATTTATCGCCGCCGGGTACTGCAGTTACTTATGTGTAAAGGCGAGTGTAATTTACAGTAAGTAAACTTGAGAATCTGTTAAATGGTTACCTTGCAGAGGCAACAAGGGTGCTTGGTGTCTCCTCAAAATTGTAAACGAAATTGATGTTCAACAAATCAAAAAACGTCTATTGTTAGACAATATGTACCTAAGAAAGAAGTAGAAGTTATATTATAGACCAAAATACTTAAAACAAACTACTAATAAAACGATAAAGGTTAAATAACAAACAAAACTATCACAAAATTCTTTGAAGCAGGTATGCAGCTGTCAGTGTCACATAACCCTGTATGTGCGCGACTAATTTATTTTTAATAGAGCCTCGCAAATAGCTATAAGAATGTCCTTGAGATTGTACGTGAAGTTATGAAACCTCATTGTTTTGCGACTTTTAAACTGCAACGATTTTCTTCAACTCTTACTTCATTTAGGTTCTTTACATGTTAAGGCTCATACAAACAGGTGCGACACGCGATATAATCGAGCGCGACACAAAGGCACCGCTCGTTGCGCGACTTGCGGTGCCTTTGTGTCGCGTGGTGTCGTGTCGCGCCTGTTTGATGGAGCGTTTACGGTTTCTTTACGAAACGGCGCGGCGTATAAACCGCGCCGTAAAAAAAACGTGTCTGTCAACAAGCTTCCATAGTGATCCATATTTCACTAACGACCATGCCTACACAAAGCGAATAAAGGCTCGTACACACAGGCGCGACGCGACACGCGACACAAAGGCACCGCTCGTTGCGCGACTTGCGGTGCCTTTGTGTCGCGTGTCGCGTCGCGCCTGTGTGCACGAGCCTTAAACCGGAGATTTTCACGGCAACAAAAACGTAGGTCTACAAAAGGGCCTAAGTGTTTAAACACACTATGCCGTAGGTACGCGACCGAAGTTCGGCATGATTACGCCTGCAATGCTATTTGAATTACTGACGACACATTATGCCGAAATTACGTTGCGTTATAGCGTGCAGCCGAACTTAGGTCGGGTGTAAGTTCAACGGCAATTCGGCGGCAACGTATTCTGTAGAGCACACATTATACGCGACCGAAATTCGGTTCGATTGTCGAGGAAGATCCGGGGCAGGGAGCAGCGGGAGGTAGGCATGCCCGTGCCCCGCGTTTTTGCAACTGAATTTCTGCCGCGTAAGTTCGGCACTTATGGTGTGTTATATCAGCCGAATACGTCGGAACGTAAAATCAGCCGCGGAACTTCGATCGCGTACCTTCGGCATAGTTTGTTTGGACACTAAAAGTCGTTTGTAAATGCAAACAGTGGACAGTGGTAAACAGCACACACATGGTACAATATTATGTAGAAATCTTTTTTTAAACACCTTTCGATATACATATAGTATGGAAACCAAATAATATATGCAATAAATTATACCACACACTTGTTACTTATCGCCTTTTCTGACAATCTACAAAAAAAAATCGAAATCGGTCGCTAAAAAAAATATACTGTTCTCTTCATTATGTTCGCTTAACTCGTCAAAATGTAGGGAACAGCAGATTTTTTTTTCGCGACCGATTTCTTATGTTTTATAATTTATTGCATATATGTGGTTTCCATACCAAACCGATGAAGAAAAATGTTTTGACAACAAACTGTGCCATTGCTACAAGTCTTTACATCCTAATGCTCGGACATGAGTTTTTTACCAAATCCAGTGCTATGAATGATTGCCTGATTACAAAATGGATACCGCATCCGTCCCCAGGGATGAGATATCCATTTTGTTTCAAACTTAAATACAAACTCAAAGCATTTATTTCAATTAAACCATTAACAGGCACTTTTGAATTGTCAAGAAGTCGCTCAGTCAGAAAATATGAAGCTAGTTGACCATATTTCCAAATCGTAGTAGGTACCTATGGAGAAGAATGGGCAAGAAACTCCATGGACACTCTTTTTAAATTATATGTTACAAAAATATTAGTTACATCATTACTTTTGAATTTATAATTATAATGTGAGATCGATGCAAAAAAAAGAAGATGTACGCGTTAAAAGCGTCCAGATTACAGCAAATAGTAACAAAACAACAATCCAAAAAGAAAATATTTAAAAATAAGCCGAGGCAGCTAAGTGATGACCAGCCCCAACTGACACATCATCATGTTTCATCTTCAGTCTATCATCCACTCAACAACAGACCACTTAGTCCACAAAAACTGCAGGAAATCCCCATACATAACGACGTAGGACCACGTTCATACATTCCGGTCACCATGAGAGGCAACGGTGTGCGGCGGAGCGCAACCGTCCTTGACTTAATAGCCAACCATCTTGACAACCAGCATTGTCTTCTGTAACAACCGTGATAATTCGGTTTTCATACATTTTGTGTGTATTGTCGCACGTAAGAAGTTTATGATAATGGGGCTATGGATATGCTGATTAAATTGGCGTGAACTGGGATACTGCACAGGTTAAGTAGGTAATATTTTGATCCGTTTGTTGTATTGTAACGTACTTTTATTTTAATTGCAGCGTCAGATCTTTCAAATCCATGACCTAGTGCAGCCTAAATCTAGGCTAACGTTTACTAAAGAGTTTTTGAAGCATTGCTTATTATTAGCATTATTCTAGAATTTTGCCATACTAGTTCATAGGTTCTCAATGTGGGCAATAACGCCTCCTCGTGGACGTTTGCGACTTTCAGGGGGCAGTAGAAGACCCAGAGAAAATATATATCCTATCTTACGACTATATAATATTATTCTTTTAAATATAATGTTGGTTGTAGAGGTCAGATAGGCAGCCGCTCCATGTAAAATACTGGTATTCAGCTGCATCCGGTTAGACTGGAAGCCGACCTCAACATAGTTGGGAAAAGGCTAGGCAGATGATGATGATAACTTTTAAATATAATGGTGAAAATAGCTTTTTCAGATTCGCGACAGATGGTAAGTGAAAAAATTGTTATAAAAAGTGGGCGGTGGGCAAAATAAGGTTGAGAACCTATGTACAGACGCCAGCACATCAAGCTACCCGAAACTGTCAAATCCCAATCAACTTTGAACTTTATTCTTTAGCAATAAAGTTGAAAATCTATTAAAGAAATTTTAAGCATTAAAAAACGCACAGCATAACTTGATATCGAAGCAAGTCTATCCAAACTCTTTCAAGGCAAATTCAAAGAGAGAATAAGCCCAAACGAAAAGGACCCATCTAGTTTAAAAAACAAGACACCGAATCATCTGCATGCTTCTGAATACATTAGACCCTTTGGTACGGGACTTCAAAACTGGTACCACCGAGCCACCGATCAGGGTCGCTGACACACCGCCATATCTTGCATAATTTCAAAATAAAAAAAAAGTATCGGAATGTGATCAGATGAAGGCAACGTCCTCAGACCGGATCAAGCAACTGCAGCTTTTTGCATTCATTATACGGTTGTTCGAGTCATCGATTGGATATAATCGAATGGAACATTGTAGCAATTAAAAATTGATGTTGCCGTTAAATTTAATTTAAATTGGTTTGATGTTACGTTGATTTTGTCATAAATTATTATTTACATTACCTAAGCAGGGGCGTAGTATTTGTTATGCTGCTACGTTATTCGTCGATGGTTTTGCGGGTGCAAAAAACTGATAACCTGCAAAAAATTCGTCCACATCGCTGTCAACGAGAAAATTGTCCAAAAGGCTGGCAGCATTAATTTTTTGATGTCCTACGATTCCTGCCCCCTTTTATTTTTTATATTATTACTAGCTTCCGCCCGCGGCTTCGCCCGCGTGGTATGTCGATAAAAACTATCCTATGTCCTTCCCCGGGATGCAATTTATCTCTCTGCCAAATTTTATCGAAATCCGTTCAGTAGTTTAGGCGTAAAAAGGTAACATACAGACAGACAGACAGAGTTACTTTCGAATTTATAATATTAGTATGGATTTATTATTTCAAATCTATTAGCAAACTGCATCAAGCAAGAAGATTCCTGCTTGATGCATTTAAAAAGATAGCTTATACCTCCAATTTGCTTATCAGTGTCTGTTAGGTATAATTTATGTAAACAAAAAGTGGCCATATGCCTGTGATTATCATATTATATACCATATTGAATTGCAGACATAATTATAACAAAAAGCTCGTGAAAAACACGCAATGTATCGACATCTGTTTGTAATATCAGATAGTTAGAAGTACAGACGCCAGCACATCAAGCTACCCAAAACTGTCAAATTTTCTCAATCAATTTTGAACCTTATGCTTTAGCGATAAAGTTGAAAATCTATTAAATAAATTTGACAGATTGTAGTAGCTTGATGTGCTGGCGGCTGTACATGGCACTAGGTAAGTAGGTAGATAGATAGTTACACCATTTATTTAGAGCACACAAAAGACATAGCACAACACACAAAAGCACAATTACATGATCATCATCATCATCATCAGCCTATAATGTTCCCACTGCTGGGACACAGGCCTCCTCTCAGCGAGAGGGAGTGGGCCGTAATCCACCACGCGGGCCCAGTGCGGGTTAGTAGATGTCACATGTCTTCGAATTTTTGGTTCTAGGACATGCCGGTTTCCTCACGATGTTTTCCTTCACCGTTTTGTGAGCAGTGGTGATGAAATAATTTACACAAAGTAAAGCGCCTGTCTGGGTTCGAACCTACGACCTACAACTCGTAAGTCGCGGCCGTTACCACTTGGCCACCACTGCTCGTGACATTACAATTACATGATATTGATAACAAATTACACGAATATAAAAAATAGGTGCCAAACATACAAAAAATAAAAGTCTAAACATAGGTACTTAAAGAAATTAAGTGACATTAGAGATACTTTTTTTTTTCAGGATTGGATTTCATCAAATGACCCCTCCCGCTCTGGGTGGAGCGGAAGGGAGTGTCAGACTCTTACTGACTAAAACCCACCCGTGTTCCTTCCTTAGCCCTTTATATTCCAGGCCAGCGTTAACCCTTTCGGACAATCCCGCTGACCCGGCAGGCTTTTTATTAGCAGATTATTTCCGCGCAAATTGTATAAGCGCATGCTACACGCCTTGTAGTTATCAACATATTTTAATAGTTTTTAAAAAGGTAATTTTGTATATATTTTTTATATACAAAACAATTTATACTACTGTATATTTCTTACCACATCTACAAATATAAATTTAAATAAAATACTTTCGTAGCACAATTAATAAATTAATAGAAAAACATAACATACAAATTAAAGCAATTTTTTTATAAGTACCTAGTATATATAGGTACTTACATAATTTAACATTATTGAAAATATATTATTTAATTCATTATAATGAATTAAATAATATAAAAAGTAAGTAGATAAAAAGTTTAGAAAAATAATAAAGCAAAAATAATACCTAACGATGACATAACAATTTTAAAATTTCAAATTAACTATTACTAAAAACTTAAAAGGTAGGTATCTACTTTTAGGAACAACCTGTATCAATTCAAAATCTCCACCACTTTTGTTTTAAGGATGGACGGCCGGATTGGTCACTTATGTGCACTGGCGTATAAGCGAAATATTAGCTAATACTAATAAGTATTAGCTAATATTTCGCTTATACCCGTTTTTATTTTTTTGTTGTTACTTTTTACCAAGTACCTACTCAAGTGGTTATAATTCTCTAAATTATATAAGTAATCGATGATTTTGGTGCACGGTAAAACTCTTATGAGTTTATGTTAGCACCAACTTAAATGTATAAAATGTATTTGTACCGTGGAATAAATAAATATGTATATAATAATAACAGGCTAGCTAGAGCACTCATTGGAAAGCTAATCTGCTTCAGGGAGAGCAATACTCGCCCTAGAGTGATGCGCTTTGTGAGGCGGGCGTTCTCGGGCACTGTTATTAGTTCTCGAGATTATTTGTACCGGTTCACAGAGCGTAAACCGCAAACCGTATTCGTCAGTACAGGCGGAGAGTGGAGCGCCCAGCCCCAGCGGCCCCTGGTAAAGTTGTTCCGCGTTGGGCTCTGAAGCAATTGAACCAGGAGTCATTCCTGGAAGCGGCAATCGTCTAGGCCTGGGTGACAGCACCGGACAGGCCTGCCGATATCGACGAAGATGCAGAAAGACTCTTGGAGGCAATGTCACACATTTGCGATGCGGGGATGCCTAGGGTTCAGTCCGGTCCGGCCAGACGCCAGGTATACTGGTGGTCGCCAGACATCGGGTGATCAGAGTGTAGCAGACCAGGACGCGGAACTGTACCAGAGGTACAGGGAAGCCAAGAAGAAACTCCAGCAGGCCATCGCGCAGGCCAAAGCCAGGTACCGCGAGGAGCAACTCGAGACTCTGGACCGCAATCCGTGTGGGCGGCCCTGCCGGGCCGTTTGGGGCAAGCTTCGCCCGTTCGCTACCCCACTGTCCCAGAGTCTCCGGCGTGACCTGCTGGAGAATGTGGTAAGTGCTCTCTTCTCTTCCTGTCAAGGGAGGAGCAGTCGCCACCGCCGATTGTTCCGCTTACCGTGGCGCATGGCACGGACGAAGACGATGACGTGCCCAAAGTGACTCCGGTAGAGTTGAGAGTGGCGGTTATGTGAATTCAAGCCAAAAACACCACCCCAGGGCCCGGTGGCATTTCAGGCCGTGCTTGGGTCTTGACTTCCCAGGCTCTCGGGCCTCGACTGAGAGGGCTCTTTAGCGCATGTTTGGAGCGGGGCCAGTTTCTACGGCGAAGAAGGATGGATTTGGAAGATGCGCAAGCTGGTCCTGCTGAAGAAGGAGGGACACCCCGTTCATTCACCATCAACAAGCTCTTTGAGAGAGTTGTTGCAGACCGCTTTTTCCGGGCCCTACATGGACCCGATGTAGATTTAATTTACGAAAAAAAAACATTGTCATTGTTAGAATGTCAACAATAAGAGAATCTGAATAAAATGTAGATATAATATATTGCAACATTGTCCTTAAACCTTGACATAAGTTATTTACATTAATGAAAGTTTATTCGCATAATTAGGTTGAGTTATTTAGCGGGTATAGTTGGGTTTGCTTATTTACTAACCATACATACCTAACATCAAATAATATACTTAACTTAGGTTAGCAAACTAACATTGTCATGTATAGAAAACTAATTTTAAGTCTGATATTACGCAATCGAGGACCACAATTAATATTAATGTCACAAAAACAAAAGACTGGCAAAAAATACAAAGGTATAAAGAAATTCACATTTTTGTGACTAAAATGCGTTTACCCTCTTTTCGGCAATGCCAGCTCAGTAATTATCTGTATATTATTATAAAGAAACTGTACTTATTGAAAAATTATCCGATCACTAAAATGTATAATTACATTAGTATCTATGTATTTTAATTAAATAGAGTAGAAATTCACATTTTTGTGACTAAAATGCATTTACCCTCTTTTCAACGTTTTACTTTTTAAGCAATGCCAGCTTAGTGAAATTATTTAATTAACTGTATATTATTACAAAGAAACTGTACTTACTGAAAAATTACCCGATCACCAAAATGTATAATTACATTAGTATCTATGTATTTTAATTAAATAAAGTAGAAATTCACATTTTTGAGACTAAAATGCATTTACCCTCTTTTCAACGTTTTACTTTTTAAGCAATGCCAGCTTAGTGAAATTATTTAATTAACTGTATATGATTACAAAGAAACTGTACTTACTGAAAAATTACCCGATCATCAAAATGTTAAATTACATTAGTATCTATGTATTTTAATTGAATAAAGTAGAAAAAACACTTTTTAAGGCTAAAATGAATTTACCTACCCTCTTTTAGACGTTTCATTATTTATGCAAAGCCAGTTCAATAAAATTATATAAAGAACTGTAAAGAATCCGTAGATACAGGGTAGACGCCACTGAATCATTACACCGACTGTTTAATTTAAATCATTCCAGTGCCAATCATGTTCCAACATCCCAATGATTCTACGGTGCATTAAAACTACAAGTAGCAAATACGAATCTATAAATTTCATAGGAATTAAAAATCGCAAAACAATGGATGAATATCAAGAAAGAGTGGTATTATAATTTCAATCCATTCATATTTCATAAAAACATGAATAAAAATCTACGTTTTCATAGATAAAACAAAAATAACATACCTCTTTTTATTTGTATCTTCAGTCAAAAACATCCGTTATTAATAATTACTGGATAAATACAAACGAATATGTGAATGCCGAATGCCGTTACTGGTTGGCGAATTTGAATAAAGAACGGCCAGTCGCCGCGTCCAAGTCCGACCGGCCGATGACTGAGCTGTGCGCCGACGCAGCCTCGCTATCCACCCACACACGCGCAATACGATAAAGGGTATCGGATTCGGCCATAGATTTTATTGAGTGTCATTGATTGGAGATGTGATTTTACTTGCGTTTACATATGTCGGTAGGTTGATTTTCTCAGTGCGGTAACTAAGCGAGGTGTATAGTTTTTTTTATTTGAATTATTGGCAACTGAGGATATAACTGAAATGCCCTATTGAAAAGGCAAAGGTTTATATCTGTTTGTGTTTTTAAATAAATGAATACAATGAAATGTTATAGACTATCCTAAATCTTCTAACTGAAAAATCTTCTAATTTAAAAAACTTACTTGTGAATTAACAACTGACTATAGATGTTGACTGATTATAATGTTAAATTTAAGTTACCAAAACAAAAAATATTGTACACCCTATAGGTATGTTACAGCGATCTTTTATAATATAATAAGAACAAATATTTCACCTGTGACAAACAATAAATGAATTTGAATTTGAATTTGAAACAATTGGTTCAAATAACGTACATATTCAATACTTTGGTTTACTGACTCTTTAAACTATTTTAAATACCCTCAATTCCTTAGAGATTAATAAAAAACAAACAATGATTTCCGGTATAAAATTAAATTAAAATTTTATAAATTCAATGCCAATATCTCCTGCAATGCCCAATATAGTATTTGTATTTTTTACAATTTTCCAATAACCTATTAATTTTAGTTTTATCTCCTATCAGAAAAGAATCAGAAATTCTTATTATATTTCGTTCACATCTACATGATAATCTTTGCCTCATGTTTACTTGTGTGCAAGACAGCTTGCAAGCTCAACTGTCAACGTCCGTACTGCCTTCAACACAAGTACTATCAAGTTTTGGCAAAATAAATATAAATACTTGTTATTTTATATTTGCAGATACCTCTACACTCTAGCCCCCTTACTAATAAAAGTATTATATCAGATGAATAGTTACACATCGATTTCTCTCTTTCAGTCGTCAGTAATTTAACTTTCGAAAGAAGAAGACAAAGCATTGTGTAACTATACATACGCTATACAACGTTTATTAGTAAGGGGGTAATAGTCTTTGACTACGTATTATTTACTTATGTGTCATGAGTTCGTGACAAGTCAGCTTGCGAGCTTGACTGTCATTGCCGGTACAGTCACAAAGATAAAGTTTTAATTTTATAAATTAGTTTTGTTGATTTTTATTTGGACTGAGTGGGTTTATTTAATGAAAAGTGCGAAGAGATGTGTGTTTATATAGAAAAGTCTAAATTATGTAATTACAAGTTCTTTTTTTAATATATAAAAGTTTATTTAAATATTATGTAAATATTATATTCCCGTAAATTAGTGAAATATTCCCGTTTACATACAATAATGTAATAACAGCTGATGTTCTTTGTTGTTTATGTTGTATTTGTAACAAAATTTTTAAGTAAAAGTTCTTCAAAACTTAGTTTTAAAACTGGATTGAAATAAACAAACATGCAACAGTATGTATAATTCCTAATTAGCCTACTAACCCGAAAACTTCAAACTAGGTAACCGATACGTAGTTTACAAAACTGCTTAAAAATATTATGTCAAAACAAAGATTGTCTGGGAACGTCTGCAAAAATATTTTGCTTCTCCGGTGACATGCGGTTTTTTCAAGAATAAACTTGGATTTTCCAACTCATATTGAGCAGTGCACATTGATAATCACAAGTAAATTACTTGACTGTAAATAGATCAATACGTGTCGTTTGACTACAAGCTACTGTGACTCATACATGAGTGCGTGGGTCTGCTTACACCTATACAAACACAATTGTTTTTGCACAATGCTTTATAAGCTAGACATAATACGTCAATTGCTTTTGCTACATAAGGAAAAATTATTTAATTATGACATAAAACATGTATTTACATCCGTCTCAAAATTCTGTGTGAACACATCAAAAATATAATTTGCATAGATAAGAGCATGCATAATTAATTATTAGTGTTATGAGACAGGTCCCTAAGCTAGACAATGATGATGAACTGAAAATATAAAATAACATATTGTAATCTATGCAGAAAAAATGTGTTGTTGTTTTCTAAGTCATAACAGCCTTCAACTGCACAACAAATTCTTCTATTCAAACTATACATCATATTTTTTAAAGAAAGTGAAAAAATTACACCTAAAATATTTTTGAATCGTTTTTCTTCGCGACAGTACACCCACTAAGCACGTTCGCGCGGTTTACCGTTGACTCATCACAGTTTACATACACAAAGCTGACAACGGTACATGCGAGTACATTCGAGCCGAGTCAAAATGCAAACGCAAATATAGGAACGTTCTCAATATAGAGTTTAGCTTTTTTGATAGAAAGAAAGATTTTTTTTCACGAACGTTTTGTGGTTTTACTTATTAACCTTATACATAATGGAAAAAACAAAAATTATTAATTTGCGTAACCGAAATGACCCAGCAGTAAACGACACGTAATTAAAATTCTAGACACAAGATCGGATCGGAAGATCGGCTATAACCGTTTTATTAGTTTTAAAGAGCACTAAATTATACTGTCTATACCTAATATACCTATAATTATATTATTATCCGTTAACCTGTTTATTTTGAATTGAATTTACATACATCATTAAATATCAGTATCGAAACCGTTTCTTGCTAAAGCTTACTTTGGAAAATCAAATTAAAAACTAAAGCGTTTATTTATAAACGATGATTAAAGTTAAGTGGCGTTTAAACGTCAAAACAATATGGTTAAACAGTCGCTTATCAACTTTAAGCAACGTTTATAAATACATGGGTTACGGTTAGTGTCTAAAATAGCTCTTAATTACATCGCTTCTTCTGTATTAACAGAAGAAGCGATGTAATTAATAATTTAATTTAATTTATTTTTTTTATTTTTTGTTATTATTAATTTCTGCTTTATCATTTTATTATATGTATATTATATTGTATATAACGAAAGAAATATATGCGTTTTAAAGCTGCTAAACCGGCTCGTTTTCTGTTCAACATAATTATTATAATGTATAATTTGTAGAGTGACTCGTAAGACCTACGGTTCTGGATTGCCCGAGTTCCTACACGGAACCCGTTATGTTTGTTAAAGCAACTATATTATCATCATCATCATTTCAGTCGAAAGACATAGGCCAACAACGTAAATCAACTATAATATATGTATAGAAATATATATATGTATAGAAAAACTCACGAACGTGAGCTATGGAAAAGCCTGGCGGAGGCCTCTGCTAAAGAGCAAAGCAATCTGAAGATTTCTGCACCTTCATTGCGTAACATACTATAAATCCCAATCTGAATCATTTTGAAGGATATAAGCTGCCATTGCTTCATATGTTTGAAAAATTTGTCTGCTCAACAATGTAAATAACGCAATGAATGTTGTTGAACTGTCAAAATGAAAGCAATTGGTACTGATAGTGTGTGATTCTAATAAATATTGTACAATGCGTGCCACGAAAGATGAGACTTGACACACCACGTGGTTTGACATGCGCAGTACACGATTTTAGGTATCTTTAGCGGTATGAGGTCAGTGCGGGACGGGACCGGACGTCACAGGGGCGGCGGAAAGAGCGGGGGAGGCGGGGTCAAGTCTCTTCTTTCGTGGCACGCATTGTAAAACTGGTATTAAGATTGCTAATAAAGGCTTTTATTTGAAATTCAAAGCAACTATGGCCGAATACATATAAGTCTATACAAACAAACAACTGGGAAATTTTCATCGTGAAGTTAGATGACTGTTGCGGCATCAGTAAAGCACTAGAAGGCTTCGAAAATGAGCTGACTCAACTCAAAAAGGGTTCGTAAATGTTTACGAATTTAACAATTGCTAATTACAATTTGAAAAATTAGTCCACAGAACAAATGACGGTATTTTTAGCATAATAGCAAATACCTACTCACCTTGTTAATAGTATGCCTGTCACAGCAAATCGCAATGTGTCTCAGTGCAGAAATCGGACGGCCTTGAATACGGAAAGCGGAAGATATATTATACTACTCCGGCGCCGATTAGTTAGTCAAAACTGTAATTGCTTGCGATGTTTGCAGAAAACTAAAAGACCTACTTTTTCTGAATCCTCTATAGAGTTTATCCTATTTAATAATATCACATAATATTATAAAAATGCGACAGTGAGTTTGTCTGGTACGTTTTCAACCTAAAACCGCTGAACGCATTTGGATATAAATTAAGAACTATTAACAATCAAATAGAAATCAGTTAATAGATCCAAAAAACTTCATCAGAAAACAGTGTCAGGGTTCGCTTTGCTTCATAAACGTGGTCGCGCTCATTCGTAAACCGTCTTCTGTTGCATCACAAAAACTGTTGTACGCATCAGTACACGGTCACAAGCTAAACAGAAGGACATTCACGGCCGAAATCTGATTAACGATGACTGTACTCTTGTTGTTAGGGTTCCGTACCAAAATGGTAGGTATTAAAAAAAAAACATGATAATGTGTGTGTCTTTGGTAAAGTACCCAAGTAATAATTTTTAAACATATTCTGTATACCACTTAAACCAATCAACGTTGCAAACGAAAAGCTAAGGCATCAGTCGAAGAGAAAACTGAATTATGCTGGTTATCAGTGCAAACTGTACGTGACCTGACACACATAAAAGGTGAGTGTTATGACACCAAAAACGTTACACCACGGAATTCATTGGAAGCCAATGCAATGCTTGCAACAATGTATCAATGCATGTAGTGCATTCGAAAAACTACACTATCCTACACACACACAGGGTCTATTTCACTATGTGCGGAATACGGAAGAAAGGCACCATCTTACAGATGAAGTAAAAATTCGAACAGAACTGTTTACCGGATCTTGTGAGATAGTTAAACAGGCCAGATATTTTAACGTACCTATCGAGTTTAAACCACAATCAACGAACACAAGAAAAAAATACTCAGAAATGATCTCATATTACAGACGTCTTGACGCAACCACAGCTGATTATCAAGAGAGGTTTTCTCCCTATAAGATAATACTAGATCAGTGAAAAGTACACGGCACTTACTGTACTTATTGCACGTCCAACTTCATAACAAAAACACTGTCACAGCCACATGTTGATACACGTCACGGTATACACGTCCAGTTTTGTGAACTTAACGCTTGGCACTAGCTCGAGGAAGCGATACTCTGTGTCTGTGCGCTCCGTCAGCGTGCACGCGGTGCAAGTGGGGGATGTTATACAACCCAGGTTCTGGGTGACAAACTGGTGGTATGTGAGTGTGTGATTGTTGTGATAGTTCTTGTTTATGGGATACCTGTTAATCGTTTAGTATGTTAGGAAAAAGAGTTAAGGTACAGACGCCAGCACATCAAGCTACCTGAAACTGTCAAATTTTCCCAATCAACTTTGAACCTTATACTTTAGAATAAAAGTTGAAAATCTATTAAATTTGACAGATTGTAGTAGCTTGATGTGATGGCGTCTGTACAAGTTCGTAGCCGACTGCAGACGACAGCAGCAGGCGACATGTCGCCGCGACACTACTGGTTTATATATACTCGTATTTCTATGCAATACGTGGCAGACCACGTGTCGCTAGCTACGGAAGGTATTTCAAGACCAAGTAATCCTTACTTGGTCTTAAAGAGTTGTGTTGATGACTTTAATTTAGAAGAATTAAGAAGAAGACGAGAATTAACGGTGTGAAAGGTGCTATAAAGATGGTGAATAAAGATATGATGACTTTTTTTTTTGAGGATGGGATATCATTAAATGACCCCTCCCGCTCTGGGTGGAGCGGAAGGGAGTGTCAGACTCTTACTGACTAAAACCCACCCGTGTTCCTGCCTTAGCCCTTTGTGTTCCGAGCCAGCGGTAACCCTTTCGGACAATCCCGCTGACCAAGATATGATGACTTGAAGAGATGTATAACATATGGAAGAAGAAGGCATACAGCCACACAAGACAAATCAATTGGGATAAGAGAATATTTTACCACAATATTTCAGTAGAAAAACACGCTAATTACGTAACACACTATAATCAACCACAATCTGAACCATTTTGAAAGATATTGTTAATCCATTGCTTCATAATTATGTTCGAAAAATGTGTCCGCTCAACAGTGTAAATAACGCAATGAATGTTGTTAAAGTGTCAAACTGACACTAACAACATTCAGAAATTAACACGCAGAAGTAAACTCGCATGTCCCCACCGTACGTCAGCGTGTGATTCCCACGCATGGCGCATCATGATAATTTGCAACTGTCTACCTGGCACATTACCCACTATACAAGTGGATTAACATAGGCGACCATTCAACTACATAGTTTTGTTCGCTGTTTAATATAACGGTGAGTTTTAATACGAGGAATTTATCAGCTGCGACGAAGAATTTCATAAAAATTTTTGGTCCCTTAACATCCGTACTTTCAGATGCTTATTAACGTTTGTTGACCATTAACTGGTTACTGTAGAAGGGGGCTCGTGGCTAAGTAATAATAGACGCATGGGTCGATCTATCAAGTTAAGCTACGCTTACCGCGGTCGGTCCGTGGATGGGCGACCATCTTTACATACCGAGACCCCTCCGTGCCCCTGTTGGTCCCGGCTGTCATTCGTGGATCTCTGACAGTCGTTACAAGTCTGACAAACAGTCTTACCTAGATGTATATAATAGTCCGGTAAGACTGGAAGCCAACCTCAAAAATTGTTGGGAAAAGGTTAGACTGATGATAATAACTGGTTATTGTAGTTTGGATATTGATATTTACCTTCGATTAATGAAATCGTTGTGAAGAAAATCTTATTATATAATGATTTGACGTAGACAACACGCAGTGAGCATCTACTACTACAACTAATTCTGTGTAAACTGTCAAAAAATCGTAAAACAAATGAAAAATCATTTTAATTTCATTAAAAAGTTGGTCCTAATTTCGATAGGATCTTTGCAGAGTGACATACGTTCAGCACTCTGATGGCGTATTAATCTCAACAGTATTAATCTCAACCTAAATCACTTTGTAGAATATGTTCGAGAAAATTTGTCAGCTCAACAACGTAAATAACGCAATGCTTCTTGTGGAACTTTCAAAACAAAAGCCATTGCTACTGATAGTGGGCTACGCAATTACCCCGCAGCTATTATATTAACAACTAGCTTCTGCCCGCGACTTCATCCGCGTGAAATTTCACCCTCCCCCCATTCACCCTCTTAGGGGTGGAATTTCGAAAAACCCTTTCTTATTGGATACCTACTCTTCATAAAGAACACGCCCTCCAAATTTCATGTCTCTAGGACCAGCGGTTTAGGCTGTGCGTTGATCATCAGTCAGTCAGGACTTTGAATTATATATATCTACATACATATGCAGGGTGTTTGGTAGAAGGCCCGACACATTATTTGAGGGACTGGTGATGTCATTTGCTAGCAGAATATAGTTTTAATTTTCTTTTTTATTATGAATTTTGGAAGCACCCACGTGATTTTCTAGAGCCGATTTTACAGACGCCAGCACATCAAGCTACTACAATCTGTCAAATTTCTTTAATAGATTTTCTACTTTATCGCTAAAGCATAAGGTTCGCAGTTGATTGGGAAAATTTCACAGTTTCGGGTAGCTTGATGTGCTGGCGTCTGTACATTGAAGATTACACCAAAAATTATGACGCTCTATATTACAACCACAAACAAAAATGTTATGGCGATATTTCGAGTGCTTAAAAAGGAACATAATATTATTATCTCAATTACCTACCGTGACACTTAAGCAGGTGTCGATCCTTCTACCAAACAGCCTGTATAGATGTTGGATATCTGTGAGTGCGAGCGTAAATTCAGATGTTTCTGCAAATAGAACCTGATTGTCTAGAATTGGACATAGCAAGTAGCAACAGGTAGTTATTTAAGTCTTTTTACTGCTGTGGATAGTCTAGGTTTTTTAACGTTTCTAATTAACTCATTGTGCTATGTCCAAAAACTAAAGTAATTAGCTTCTGGTTTTATTCTAGAGCTTTTATTTTATTTTTGCTATAAGTTTCAACTACTAAAAACGTATAATCAGTTTCATTCCATTCCAACTGCCATTTTCATAAGGTCACTCTTCGAATCTCATGTTGTAGTGATTTGAAGTCCAGAACGACAATGGACTAGCTGCTAGCCTTCTTTTACATGAGTTCTACGATTTGCAAACTTGGAAATACCTCACTCTGCATATCCGTGAGAATAACCAGCTTAAAGATAAGGTTTCTTCAAATTGTAGATATTTTGTCCATGATGGGATTCTTGGACCAGCAAATAGACAAAACTACAAGGTGGCAGGGACATCAACACGCATCCGGTTACCGTAATATGGATTTGGTACATGATTCTGCACCAATTTTCAAATTTTCTTCACCAATTTTCAATTTTCAAATTCAAATTTTTCGTCGGTTTAAAAAAAAAAACTATTTCAGTTCCATACATTTTAACCGTGTAGGTATTACACTTTTCTATGAAACAGCAGATTTTTTTTATAACCGACCAATATTTTCTACCCTTAGTGGTCTAGAATCATATTGTGCTGAATTCATGGTTAAAGCTCGTCGTTTGCATGTCCCTGCCCTGTCACACTGGATAAAGTTGTTAAAACACACATCCACACTAACAAAGCATTATGAATGAAACACACACTACTATACCTAACGAAACATACATAAGTATGAAGCACATTATGTATTGTGAACACTCACGTTATTAATTTAACGGTTAAGATAATAATGTTATAGTTAATTATACGTTGGAATATGAATGTGTGAACTTTTTTTTATCTGTCTTAATAAAATAGGTGTGGACCATTCCCGCATTCAATTTTAGAATAATTATGGTTTCCTTGTTTACTTTTTCTCGTAGATTAGGTCCATTTTTGAGTCAACCGAGAACTCACAAAGAAATAATCAGAATAGGAGAGAAAAAAATGGAGGAGGAAAAAAAACTATTTCCAGTTGACCGTTAAATATATGTAAGCTATTGGGAAACCAGTCCACGTTACGAAAAATACCCTAGTAGGTACAGATTTTTCTGAGAAATTCAAGCGACAGTTACTTGAATGTCATGTTTAGAAATAGAAATTACATATTCTGGTGAATATGCTCATCAACCATAAACAAAACGTGTTCTTCTTAGCGTCTCGATAGCAATCTAAGTGGACGACAGCAAACAAAAAGTGTTAATTGTGTACAATTCTTTTTCCGCGTTAATGTTTAAATTCCTATTTGTTTTATCACAAAACTTATTTGTTTTAATAATTATGTGTGCACTTGTTCAGATTCAGAGATAAAAATGTTGTGCGTGTTGTTTTTTGCAATTTGAAGGTTCACGAATACAAGACCAAAGCACCAAAAAACTTCTGTAATGACATTCATCCATATCCATACGAATATTATAAATTCGAAAGTCACTCTGTCTGTCTGTCTGTGTGTTACCTTTTCACGCCTAAATCACTGAATGAATTTCGATAAAATTTGACAGAGAGATAGATTGCATCCCGGGGAAGGACATAGGATAGTTTTTATCGACATACCTCGCGGGCGAAGCCGCGGGCGGAAGCTAGTAATCTAATAAAAAATATGGCGAACTTAAAGCATCCAAATAAGTTTAGCAGTAGTTACTGATGCAAACAGACATGAGCAAATAATTGGAATGTTACTCCGTCGCGTCGTACCAATAAATAATTATAATAGGCAAACACGACTCTTCAGTTTTCATATAAGGTAGGTTGAACCCCTTCAAGCATAAATTTACGTCTACGAGTATTTTTTTTTTATTTGCATTAAGTTATGTATGCACGACGGCTCTTCGTGACTTGAAACTGGTTTGAAGAATGAAAATACAAAAGACCTTCTTGCTATGCATCGATAGCTTCAGTCGACATTATTGATCAAAAATTAAGTGGGTACCTAAGTTTCTACTTACCTCGTATAAAATTGCAATACGAACAGTTTTTTTTTTAATAACCATCGTTAATTTTTAACGCGTGTTTAGAATCATATATTGAATTCATGGTAACAAGTTGCGCATCCATGTCAAGTACCTACATACAAGTACCTACCTATGGTCAGAACTCCGGACAAAAAGTCAGAACTCCGGTCAGCAAGAAAGTCAGAGAGTCGAAGACTTTTAGTATCGCATCTCTTAGTTTTTATCCATAAACACTTTAAACGTTCAATTATCACTTAGTTATGATGCTGGCCTTAGCTTAATAATGCTTACCCAACTGACGGTAATTAAAATAATTATGTAAATATTGTCACGCTTCTGTATTAGGTAATAGTGTTTACTAAACCAACAGTATAATAATTATACCTAATACCTATTAATTAAGAAGGTAGGTACCGGAGAGACTGAACGTGTTAGGTCGAGAACAATCGTCTGCCTAGCCTTTTCCCAACTATATTGGGCATAATCAGTCTATAATGTTCCCACTGCTGGGTCACAGGCCTCCTCTAGGTGAGAGGGAGTGGGCCGTAATCCACCAGGCAGGCCCAGTGTAGGGTTGGTAGATGTCACATGTCTTAAAACTTTTGGTTGCACTATGTTGGGGTTGGCTTCAAATAACTAAGAGTCATCAAATCATCTGATTATCTATCAAGCAACTAAGCTTATGCAGCTCAATACTGGACATAGCCATCAGATATCATTCCCATGCTCCAGCACAATGCCCGGTACTTCACGACCTCAAGAATTGGTGGGGCATCCTAGACGAAAAACATCCTAAGCACGATTAACGTCTGAAAATATTTCATACTTTTTTTTTAGATGATTTTTGGGCCCAAAATGTTTGAACTTTTTGCCAACGATATGCTAAGAAGATGAGTATGAACTAGGGCATGCAAAACCGGTTTTCCTGTTTTGCGCAAAACCGGAAAACCGGTTTTGCATGCCCAATCGGCCAAAATTTAACGATTTTTGAAAACCGGTTTTGAGAGCCAAAACCGGAGCTCAGCTCTGGTTTTCCCATTATTGAGTAACAATTAACATTTTGATTTTATCAAAATTTTTTTCGAACACTCAAAAAATAATTAATTTTGAGGCATCAACTGTATCCGAACCGAACACAGCCTGCATCCACCCACTTACACGCCTCCCTCCACTACCCCTAAAGATGCTGATTGTGTTTTCTATGTTTAAAATATATTATTTTTGATAGCAGACTTAATAGGTACCAAAGATACCAAAAACTTACTTGTTGTTGATTTGATCTCAGTTAATTAATATTTATACTATTATAAGTTCATTGTTATCTGTACAATTATTATGGTTTGGATTAAAAAGAAATGTACCTATCATACAATTTGTTTTATTTGTAGACTTAGTGGGTATTTTAAAAAAATGGTGTTTCTTTTAAAATTATACTACGTTCGATTTTTTTTTGCTAAAACCGGACCTAGCTCCGGTTTTCGGTTTTGTTCCCAAAAAAACGATGTTCAAAACCGGTTTTGATGACTTTCCGGTTTTGCATGCCCTGCGAATTTATATCTTCGCAACTCGATCTTTGGGCACTTCGGACTCCAGTTGCAAAGCTCATTGACCCGCAAAAGTTCGTCGACTTTTCAGAATCTGTCACGCCTTTTATTAATAACTCTGTGTTAATAACGTAAATAAAGTTAATGTACCGGTATAGTTAATTGAGGGGCGTGGGGCCTGCTAATGGGTTAAAGTGTTTCATTAATGGGTGATAGGTACTATACAATTCTGAAACTGAAATTCTAAATGATAAAGTGGTAAAACGACATTGTTTGAAGGTCTTCGTTTTTTCAGTAAGTATTAAGATAAAGATTGATCTATTATTTCTTAAAAAGTACCAATAAAATAAGACTGACAAAAGTGTAGTGCATAAAATAGTTTTCAGCGTTCACTGCCATCTATCGTCGACAGCTCGTACTAGAAATGTAAAGTTTACAAAATTATAATAATTTAACTGATGGATAAGAAAGGGATAAGGTGGTTATTAAGAGTTTTAAAAATCGATTTCTTTTACACTTAATAAATAAAGCAAGAAGTAATTAACTCATGACAATAATTTATATAAGCGCCATCTGGCGTCAAGTAGCTACAGTAACATTTATACATATTTTGAGATGATAATATAGATGGCACTTTATAAAAGATACAAATTTTTTATATCCCTATTTCACATACATCAAGTTACACTAAATAGAAAAACCAATTTTCTTTTCAATATAATATATTCTTAATTAAAGTAACCCAAATTAAGTTATTAGAGACAGAGGGATTCAAATATACAGCTTTTTCAATTATTTTTACCCGTAAATGTATATCCTATATAGGTAATAGAATAGAATACTTACTCTTTATTATGTACACCATAATTACAGACATGAATATAGAAACTGTACAAAGGGATCCTATCTCATATAAACAACTATAAAAAGCCAGAGAGCATTAAATTCACAATCGCCAAGCCAACCCGCGTCCATTAATGGACTAACCATTATAATTCTAGTTGTTGTGCAATAATAGCACCGGCACTATTATGGGTGACACTGGCACGCTCATAATAGGGTAAAACACCCAGTAGTCAGACCTGCATCAGTAGGCAGCCTTTTCAAACTTTCGCTATAAGTAGGTAGTAGATACAGAAAATGGCCCTTACAATTTACTAATTGTAAGGGCCATTTCTGTATCTACTAACTGTAACTATAAAAGTTAACGGTTGTCGAAACAATAGTGTGTGGTACTCCACACACTATTGTTTCGACAACCGTTACTTTTATAAAAGTGCAACAGAATCTTTTTCTTTTTTTTTGTAAAGAAATCTTTTTCCTGACTTCTTGTTTATTTTTTTACCCGACTGCGCCAGAAGGAGCGTTATTAAGTAAATGTAAACGTTTAGTCAGATGTTTTTGTACCTATATATTTTGTTTTTATTTGTATTTTTCTTTATTATTCCAATTAACTTGTTTTTGTATTTCAGTAGGGTGATGGCAATTTTAGATCAGAGACGATGGAGACTGAACTGACAACTCTTCAAAGTTGAAGTTATGGCTAATGACTGACTACTGGGTGTTTTACCCTACCCCAGCGAAAATGGCAACTGACCGGTAACCGGCTACCCACGCTAACACGTGCGCATGACAATAGACTGAGTTTTTCACCGTTTTCGTTAGCAATAGTTAAGTGGGACGTTTTGTATAATTTCATTCTATTAATATTGTTAGAATAATATGTGAGAGTTGAAACATTTGGTAGATGGTCAAAAATATTGTGCAATTCCAAAATTCCTGAAGGTTAAGAAATAAACATAGGTAGGTATCTACATAATGAGATATTATTCATTAGTTCCTCTTAACTCTAATCATAACCAACGAGATGATTCTTTAGAATATTCTCTAGGCCAAATATTTTTAGATATTTAGAAGAATTTCTATATTGTTTTGTAACTGTAGGAACCTACATTGTCATTCATTTGTGAGAGCGTAAATTAGCAAAAGTAAGCGTTTATTGTATGTTATTCAGCCCCGGATCTACGATTTTTTCGAACCGGGGCAAAACCTTGATAGTGGCGCCCCCTCCCTTCAGTGTTTGACAAAAACTTGCAAATTGTTGATTTCCACTACGATAATATATGATTTCACTAATAAATTACTTATTTTATTAACGCTGATTACTCGCAAACGCAATCAACCACACAAACAAACAGTGTTGTCACTTGACGTTCAACTGTTTGAATTTGTTCGGCTCGGCTCGTATAGATATGTGACGGGGATTCTTCTTGGCAGAAAGATCACGGACACCACGCACGCGTTCAAAAATTTACTTGATCTGTTAAGATGCGTTCGTAAATAACTTAGTATGTGTTCAAAAACTAACTGGGCGTATGGAAATAGAAAAGTTTGTTTTTCAAACATATTATATTACTTGATAAAAACCTATGAGATTGAAGGAAAAGAGGCTTCATTTGTTCGATACCTATTTCGAATTTTTGTCTCAAGGATTTGGCGCCCCCATGAAACTGCCGCCCGGGGCAAGTGCCCCGGTTTGCCCCCCCTTAGATCCGGGGCTGATGTTATTTATATAAATAGATAAATTAGACTGTAACTTTCTGAAGAAAAGATAAATAAAATTTCCCCATACTTATGAAAATATGGAATCTATACTAATATTATAAAGCTGAAGAGTTTGTTTGTTTGATTGAACGCGCTAATCTCTAAAACTACCAGTCGGATTTGAAAAATTCTTTTTGCATTTGATAGCCCAATTCTTGAGGACATCACGCTATGACCTTTAGGAGCAGAGCAAAAAGAAAAAGTCAGAAAGAACACTAAGCAAAAACGAAGTAATTGCGCGGGCAGGCGATGCGATGGGACGGGTTGGGTCGGAGTAACAAGAAATTTCACGAGGACGAAGTCGCGGGCAGAAGCTAGTATTAAATATAAAAAAATATATATTTCCCCATACTTATGGAACAGTGGATTGGGTACACCTACCCAATCCACTGTTCCGTATCAACAAATCACTAGCGGGGTAATTGCGTAACACAAACAGCAGCAATCAATGGCTTTCTTTTTGACAGTTCAAGAACATTCATTGCGTTATTTACGCTGTTGAGCAGACACATTTTTCGAACATAAGAAGCAATGGATTTGCAATATCCTTCAAAATTATACAGATTTTAATTTTCAGTGTGTTACCCAATTACCTGCACGCAACGCACGCAACGCAACGCAACGTAACGCAACGCACGCAACGTATTTTCTTTCTTGTTTCTTTCTTTCTTTCACCCTGCAGGTACCTATTACTCTCTTACAAAATTGCATCTTACGACTTAATAAAATGACACGTTTGTACTTTGACAAATGAATGTCCTGTTAATTACGAACATAAATCTAATGAAGAGATAAGAAAAACTAATTTATATCGGCTCTATTGTTACACTTGCTCTAGAAAGAACTTTATAATTTGAAGTCAACACGCATGCACGCAAAGACATTAAAGAGTTTGATTGATTTTCTTCATGAAAGTATTGAAGGAATCTTTTAACTTATTATGTACAGGTGAAATCATTGATTATGGACGCGGATGTGCTAATATAAATCTTGTTAGGTAACTCCTGTGGTTCCTCAAGTGGAAATTATGACGGGGAGATTGATATTTGGCTTTAATGCTTCACTTTCACTAATACTAATACAATTTTAGTAGCTAGATTACATACTGAAATTAGCTCTGTAGGTACCACAGATATGCTATGGTAGATACTTGATAATATTGTAAAGAGGTAAAATTTGTGAGTTTGTATGAAAGGGGTAATCTTCGAAAGTACTGATCCGATACCCACCCACTCTCATAAAGATCGGAGACGCCACACTCGAAGTCGTGAACGAGTATGTTTATATACCTAGGACGAACTGTCCAGTTAAGTAGTTCCAACTTCTTGTACTGCAATAAATATTATCAAGTCAAATGAAGACATTTTCTAAGCAGCGCCCCAAGTTTTATCTTCACCGAAAAAAGGCTAACCGTCTTCGTCATTAATCATGAGGACCATTAAGAATGTCGATACGAGTGACAAATGGACGATGCTTCCATTTGTTTGTCTGGCGCTCCCTAAGTATTCATATATATATTGCCGCTATCAACCTTGCCGACTGGCTCGACTGTGTTTACGCCTCTTCATTATTTATGGAGAACCTGTCAGTCCTGTATTGTAGTTTTCCAGGTACCTTCAAAACGTTATCAGGCTTAAGGGGCTGAATACTGCAGATTTCCATCCCAGTCTGCTTTAGCTACAGATTTAAATCTTTTTTTCTTTTTACAAACTTATTTAAATAAGTATGTCCTTGTGCTGAACAAAAGTTTCCCCTTTGGACTTCCACATACATATTTTTTCCTCTCCCTCTCTCAATCAGATACCTTAAACTTTTCCTCTCCCTATCTCAATCTGATGCCTTAATCTAATCAAGTTTAAATTTGGCGCAACTTGAGAGAGCCATGTCGCAGACTCGCAGTCCACTGCTTGATAATACTGGTAAGTATTAGCAAAGCGTGGACTGCGAGTCTGAGAAAAGCTAAGTTGATGTCCTCATAAGTGTGTTTAATAGGTCTTCTAGTGATCGCATAAGATCATTCCTTAGTAGCCTGCAAGGGTAGCTACATAACTACATTCTATGCCAGGAACACGGCACAGCTTTAGGTAAGTATTTTAAATTCGGCTTAGACTTAGTGCCATCTGTGCTCGCTACGACTCGGTACAAGCAAATTCACTCGGAGCCGGTACTCCAGCTAAACCGATCGCTCGGTACGTCAGTTCGAAACAAAATAAATGGAAGCGCTATTTACGCTGGAAAGAACTGTATCAGAACTGTATTGTAACTTATCTATACATTTGTTTGACTGAAATATAATTAAAAGTCGATTATTTACTTCACAATTTCTTGGTGTTTATCTCCAGAAACGTAGGCCGCTAAGGTAAAATACAAACTTCAAAGAATAGATTTAATTTTGGTCAAGAAACGAAGCTCATCACATAATTATATCTACTTAGTATTATTGTTTGTATTTTACAATTTCTATACAATCAATTAGTCTGGTACACAGGAGCTAGGAATTTAATTGGCACATTGAGTTTTTAAAATAGATAGACTGTCACGGGACTCTCAGGCACGCCAAAGTTACAGGCTGGTATGAGTGATGTGTCTACAAAACTGAACTTTTTGTAAAACTTAATGTGCCACGCTAACGGCCGCGTACTGTATAATAAGGGCAGTTTGCTGCATAAAGGGTGCAAGGGACTTCGAATAGCAAGCATTTTTCAAAGAAAATATTTAAAAAAAATTCGGGCCCGTCTCGTCTAAAAGTGAAACTTCATAAAAAATAAACAGTAGGTAGGAGAAATTTAGTATGAGAGACGGAGAGAGAGATAGTTATATCTTTCTTCTATCTCATGTAACGAAATGTGTCTAAACGTGACGCGTCCTTGAAATTTCACTCTCAATTCTCGCCCAACTGTCGAATCGCCGCCTAAGAAATTTCACATAAAAAATTCGCGGTGTCATACATAACTGCAATGTTCAGTCAAAATGTATGGTCCAGCAATTTTTTTAATAACCTGTTTGTGTGTCGACGACCTTTACACCGCGTAAGATTACTTTAGATAGTCCAGTATGATACATATTCAACAATCAGGTTCAGGCGTTTAGCACACAAAGGCTGATGTATCACGTGCGTTGATCTAGTCTGCCGAAGCGATACAATTGCCGCTATATTTAGACAACCTACTGAGGTTTTCTTTCCTTGAGGAATAACATCTTATGGATAGATTGGCACGGCTTTTAAGCATGTACCTCCAGCAAGGACCTCCAGTAAACTAATTGCGTAGGTAACACACTTTTCTTTTTTCGGCAGTACGGGAAATCATCAAATGACCCCTCCCGCTCTGGGTGGAGCGGAAGGGAGTGTCAGACTCTTACTGACTAAAACCCACCCGTGTTCCTTTCTTAGCCCTTTATGTTCCGGGCCAGCGGTAACCCTTTCGGACAATTACATCACAATTCGAGGGTTTTGAAGGAAAAGCCTAACTCATTGTTTGAATAGGTTACAAAAATTCGTCTGCTCAGCAACGTAAATAACGCAATAAACGTGACTGAACTGTCAAAATTATGGGCATCGAGATCACTTGCCATTGTATGTGTTTCGCGATTACTGATTTCATTCTAAATGATAATTATTTCGTTATTATTTCTTTATTCGACTAAATTAGTATATTTCATTACAAGTGCGGAAAGGTTGTCATTGCAAAGAGTCCCGACATGTCTACCCGAGCCGAGGCGCAGCCGAAGGCGAGGGTTGACAGTCGGAACAAGTTGCAATGACGGTTTCGCACGTGTACTGAACGACTATTTTTAATACAGTTGCGAAAAAATGAAGCAATTTAACTCAACTAACTATAAATGGCGCCAACCGTAAAATATAAGCAGAGATTTTTTTTTCTTCACCCATTCTGGTAGGCAAAGGGAACTATGCCCATACAGCCAAGTCTTCAGTAGATTTTTTTATTGATATGAAATGAAAATGAAATTTAATTAGATGTAATGAAATGAAACCTAACCTTACTCATTCAATCAAATCATTAAATCTGATATTGAAACAAATTAGTAGCTTCTTTTTAGAAATATACGTATTTGCATGAATCATAAAAATTTCTATGAATTTTTTTAGTAAAAACTTCATGGTTGGTTTTTCTTTTTAATAGACATTATTTTGACAGTTGGGAAAGAGAACGCACGAGTTCGGGAAAGGTAAAAAAAAGCACGAGTATGTAATAGCCCACATCCCGAACGCTATACGTCCCTGCAATACGCCACTTTTTGAGCAACTGTATTAAAAACATATTAATTATATTTTTAAATATTAATATAAAAAGAAATATAGAAACATTTAAAAATATACAAAAATGGTAGCCCACCGGTATCGGGAACAGGGTCCAAGCTACCGGCGGTCAGGGCTCCAGAGAGAGGAACCTCCTAACAATGCGGGCCGTGTCCAGAAGTACCGCTTTCTGGATCAAGCCCTTGATCCAGCTGCCCAACGAGAGCCTCCTCAGGTGTTGGTCGAGGCTTTTGGCTATTAAACCATTGGCTGTCACGACTATCGGCACAATGATCGCTGAGTCCACATCCCACATGTCGACAACCTCGCGAGCCAAGTCAAGATACTTGATCTGTTTATCTTTCTTTGTTATTATTATTATTTTATCGGTGACATTATATTTCCTTGTTCCAGTTACCAGGTTGGATTTACATCTTCCCACTTATGCCCGGAGACGGTTCAGAGATTTTCAAGGGGACCACGGAAGTTTACACCCTGGTAAAGTGGGGCTTCCTTGACGGAACAGCAGTATGATGTGATCATGGAGTTATGTCACAAATCATGCTCCACCTTCTATCCTGCCCTCTGTCTCCCAAAACATGCATTCTAAGTGACGTATACGCTTCCACCGACAACGCTGTGGAAGTGGCAAAGTTTTGGGAAAACTAGATTTAAAATACAGTCGTGCCAGTGACACGAAGAAGAAGCGAATCCTGAGTTTATCCTCTTTTATTTGCGGGTTGCACAGCATGCCTTGTTTTTCCATAAGTAAAGTCCGAGAAAATACCAAATGACTCGCGACACAAGTAAAATTGTCTGCATATTCAAATCAAAACTATCGATTATAACACAGCAAATTGACGTAGAGCCTTAATTTACTTAACAATGAATTGCCCTGACTCTGACACCTCTTTTCGCCGTCATAACACGTCACCATTTTCTGAAAAGTTATATAGGAGGGCCTACAATAGAGAGATTAAGCTACATGTCAGACATGGGGCTTTTTTTTTGATAAACCTTCCTGTAATTTAGATGTTGTTTTTGTTTTTAAATATTTATATTTTTTAATATTGTATTTGTGTATTTAATTTGTTACCTACTAGGTACTAACATAGTTTTTCAGTTAATTGTAATACTAACACGCTACAGGCCTACGATGCCTGCTAATAATTAAAGACATACATTTTTTCACTTTCAAGCCTTATCATCTTTCATACATTACATACCACAAACTTTCTTATCCTCCTTTTTCTTCCAATCTATTCTTTTATAATTTGTGATTATAATAAATAAATTTGAATCTAAATTCATGGCGTTATATTTAGACAACATTCATACCAATAATAAATGTTCATGGCGCTAACGCCATTGGCTGTAGTACTCTTTTTCCAGAACCTCTCAGGTGTCAACATTCAACATACAGGCTGTTTACACGAAAAATATCCCATAGTTTGTTGTCCAGTTATTTTACCATACTTGGTCTCGAAAGCAATCATACTTACGAACTAATATTTACATAAGCTTGGAACGTGTCTGCCCTACTTACTTATTTGAAGATAAAAAAACAAAATGGATGTGAAAATTATTCATTATTTATGTTGAAAGATACCAAGACATGTTCTTTGTCTGTTTTGCGCCATAATATGTACGTGAAACCATTTAGAATGTTTATTTGCCACTGATTTCTTAAGCTTTGAACCGAGTTCTCCAAGGTAAACAGAGAACTAGGGTTGAATTGACATCTGTCTTAGAAGAATGTACCTAAATAACTCTTCAGCAGCAAAAATCAATATGCCTTACGTTTTCCCCACCATGTTGGGGTTGGTTTCCAGTCTAACCGGATGCCAGCTGAATACCAGTATTTTACATGGAGCGACTGCCTATCTGATCTCCACAATTCAGCTACTGGGTAACACTACTAACACGAAACCCCCTTGGTAAGACTGGTTGCCAGACTGGAGGGATCCAGATATGTAATTGATGGTCACCCATCCTCGAAGCGACCGCGGCAAGCGTAGCTTATTCGATTAAGCCGATGGCTGTTATCATTTAGTGACGAGCCCCTCTTACTCCTATCTCTTTAGGAGCAAATAGCAGAAAACCTAGGTATTTATTTGATTCTATTATATAATTTCAAGTCCATGAAAAGAACATCACAATCATGATGCTACAAATTGCATGCTCTGTTTCTTATGTAATTTCATACTGTTCTCTTAAGGCTACGCCAACCGCCTAGAATAGAATAGAATACGCCGCTCTCGTACGCCGCGCGCCGTACGCCGCTAGTGGCGCCCTCATCGTTTGTCTGGTTATTTCTTTTATTTTAGAATGAAAATGCTGAAAATAAGCACGTTAATTTGGGCTCCACAAGATTATACGTTAATATTATTATAAACGGTAGTTTTACATTGTTGAGTTTTATTATAATCACTAAAACGGAAAATAGTGGCCACTATTATCCGTTTTAGTGATTATAATAAAACTCAACAATGTAAAATTAACGTGCTTATTTTCTGCATTTTCATTCTAAAATAAAAGAAATAACCAAACAAACGATGATGGCGCCACTGCGCGGTCGGCGTTTGGTCGGCGTGTCCAATCCATTGTTATTAAAAACTGGCAATCCTCTCCTATATCCTCTTTCTTTAGCTGTTGCCCGCAGTTTTTGTAAATACAATTATATGTACAGATTTTAACTCCGTAATGAATGACCAGTTCTAGGGCAGATTTTCGAAAAAACTTGAGTGGACCTTTAAATCCTTTAGGAAAATAATATTCAAATTGTTTGGTTTAGTTTTGACTCTGCGTTGTCTATCGCCTGCTTAATACCCATTTTATATAAGTAGCTATTTAATCAAGTTCATCGCTCCATCTAAAGGATCAGCCTAAAGACGTTCACTGCTGGATACAGCACCTCCACTTCGACCAGTTCTGTGCAAGATCATCGGTCCACCTTGTAGGAGGACCCAAAGGATGTCTGGTGATATCACTATCAGCGACAAGACCGCTATTGGATCTATGGGGCTGTCCATTAATCACGTGAGGCTCGAAAGGGGTGGAGGGTCTATAAAAAATCACGAAATATCACAAGAGGGGGGGGTGTAGTAATATATCACGTGTATTTATTTTTACGGCAAACGCGCGATACTGAACCGAAAAGCGGCGTTACGTGTATTTATTTTTTCGTCAAACATGTACAAAATCGAAAGCGGCTTGTAGTGTGATCTTGTGTACAAAAAAATACACGTGATATCCCTATATGATCAATATATTACGACAAACCCCCCCCTGCCCCCTGGCAGGGAGGGGGTTGTCGTAAACCTCACCATGAATCACCAGGGGAGAGGAGGGGGGGGGGTTTAAAAATGTCCAAAAAAAAAAACATCACTTGATTAATGGACGGCCCCTATAGAATTTGAGTTGTGCTTCAATTTTGGTGTACAATACCTACAGTATATTTTATCTATCTATCATAAAGCTAGATATACATCGATATTGCTGGACACATAAAATCCGGTCAGTGTTTACGAACGTCGCTTGATACACTGCCCTATAATTGCCTCTTAAACGACATTTCCGGGTAGATTGCCTCCATCTTTTGTATCGATACTATAGTATCAGATAATTTCTGACGTTAGTGTCGTGAACCATTAATTGCCTGTGCACGCAATATTATCATTTTTTGCTTATTATCTTTTAATGGTTATCCTGCCTAGCAACTATAGTGTCGAATTAATAAGTTAGCGAAACTCCGCAGACGTACGATATCAGCCAAGTTGCTTTGGCGTAACGAGAAACCAGCGGTAGAACTGTCCAATATCATGTTTACAAAAGGGACTAATCATCTCTTTTAGATGTCGACGTACATAGTTTACTTATAAAGGCTCCCGCAAACAGGCGCTTCTGGTAGAGCAATTTCCATAAAGTTCTCATAGAAATTGTGAGTCGCGTCGCATCGTCGCGTCGCGCCTGTCTGTGGGAGCCTTAATACCATTTTCTTTTACCGTTCCTTAAAATATGGGATCTCTTCGGGAACTAAGATTAAAACGACTATATGACCGGCGGTAAGCGCGATCTTTGTCGGACTGCATAGAAAAGAAAGAGAAGCGCGATGACACAACGCTGGTAATTTATTGCAAAATATGAAGCAATCATCTATTTACAAAAAATCTATTGTTTGGACTAAAAATTAAAACACTAGTGCTTTAGTCTGTTGCTTGTAGAATAATCTGATAAAAAATCAGTGGTTTTTATGTAAAAAGAAAATTTTTAGAGGTATCTTCATGATTTTTTTCTATCGTATCAAATTAGTTGTACCTATTATGTTTACAACACACTATCTACCTGGCATAATATATGTCTTGAAGAATATCATATATTTTTTTGATTTTGTTTACTGTAGTCGATCATAATTATACTTTTATTGCTTCTAAAACTTGCGATTTTTTGCGTTTAGGTCCTGTAATCCCCTTAAGGCAAACACGTTATGAACGTCGTTTACACAATAAAGCGGCTGGATTGAGCAGTCTACGCGCCCCATTACATCTGTTTAAACATCGGGTTTCTTCCCACGGAGTGACGTGCAAGAAAGCGTTAAAATGCTGCATTGTACCTACTAGCTGGCGTAGATAAAATGTTGTGTAACCAAGGATGTTAAACACAATTAAGTATTTTCCTGGTCAAGAGTAGAATAAAAAGAACAGTTTAAGGGCCCGATCATACGTACCACAACCCCACCACAACGACAAAGCGAACACGGGCGCTAATTTGTATGACAATGAATGATTTATCCACATGGATCACATGAATCAACTGTGTGGGCGATATCGACCACATCAAGGCGACGAGGTCGCAGTCACAACGCAACCACAACACGATGACACTGTCACAGTCGGAATCCATCTATCTGTCTGCAAACACTAGCCTCAACGTAACCACATCGCAAATACTAGCGACAACGCAACCATAACCATAACGCAACTTGCAAAAATTTGCAGCGACACCATTCACACGTAACCACGTGAATGGGCCCTAAGAGCTATCTCGTTGAATTATACGCATGATTCGCATCGCAGCAGTTTACGCGCGTTGACAAGTTGTCACGTTAATATTGTGATAATTTTCATTCGAGAAATTAATACACACAAAACCCCGTTATTGAAAACCGCAGCATGGATTTTGTGGTGAAGGAAATTGTAAGAGGGGGAAGGGAAGGAGGAGGGGAGGGGAAGGTGGCACAAAAAAGGAAAGCTCACTGTCACTTCCATCCGCCGTTATAACTTGAAACGGAAAATTTATAAAACGTTTCACAGTTCACAATGTTCACCTTTTGAACAGCTAAAGTCTATAACTTACATCTATCTAAATTATATAACGACATTATCTACGAATAATTCCAAATTATGTGAGTAAAGGTTTATCAATGCCAACACAAAATAATTGAAGACTACGCCTGTAAATAAATAGTTATACTTTTTCTCCGCCCTATGGAGTATTTACGTAAAGGCTCCTACAAACAGGCGCGACACGCGACGCGACACAAAGGCACCGCTCGTTGCGCGACTTGCGGTGGCTTTGTGTCGCACGCGATCTTATCGCGTGTCGCGCCTGTTTGAAGGAGCCTTAACGCACTAACACTAGGAATGGCTTTCATTTTGACAGTTCAACAACATTCATTGCGTTATTTACGTCGTTGAGCAGACAAATTTTTCGAACATTATGAGCAATGGATTAGCAAATATCCTTCAAAATGATTCAGACTGTAATTGATAGTGTTATGTGTTACGCAATTAGATTGCTGCGGTGCTATTCTGTAAATATCTCACCGTGAAAACTTAGGTGAAGTGAGCGTGGAGTGAGCTGTCAATAGTGTCAATTCCCAGCAAAAACAAACTCACTTCACCTAAGTTTTCACGGTGAGATTTTTACAGAATCGACCGGCTGGAGTGTAAATGTGGTGCTGTTCACAAACAATGGGGCATTTAATATCGTGTCCAGCATGACCTGTTTTCTGAACATTACAGGAAGAAATGGACGCTACAAAAGGTGCCAAACTTGTAGCCAAATTTTGGACCGACTACGTATAGATTGCCGTCGACACGCCAAGAAGAATGCTTTTTATGATTGCGTACATAAATGTAATAAGCAATTATTTCAAACATCTCGAATATTGGCATTCCTTACAGTAAGTAAATAAACAGTACGCAAATATTTACATGACACTTTTTTTTCGTTTTAATTAGTCGTGTTGGTAAGCCTACTTAGCCTTGAATTTTGCCTCCTTTACATGTATCTACTTGCCATTACATGAATATGCTATCACCTTAAAGGCTTCTTCAAACAGGCGCGACCCGCGTTAAATCGCGCGCGACACAAAGGCACCGCAAGTCTTTGCACGCACTGCCTTTGTGTCCCGCGCAATTATATCGCGTGTGGCGCCTGTTTGTAGGAGCCTTTAACCAGTGTCTTTTATTTTTAGCACCATTTAGTTAGGTATATTGCGAGTAGCAACAAATCATAAAAGCGGGCGACAGACTCAAGACAAAGTGGAGTCCGTTGACATTGACACAGAATGCCTTGCCACGCCTGTTAGATTTTCTTTATAGTTTCCCTTTTAATCTTCATATGCAAGAAAAACCCTGGTGCAAGACTACGAACTGTTGAAAGTTTCCAATTATTTTAAATAGTGTTTCTAAAATGCTACTAAGTATACCTAAATGTTTTGTATGTAGTATTTTTTCAATATTATGAGTGAAATCTCTTTTAGCTTTAGAGTATATAACTCTTCTTTAGGCTTAAAGACATTTACTCTCAAAAAGACACAAAGTCACTTATATGAGACCATATAATGCTTAAATTAAATTATATAAAGTTCGTCACTTCGTCACATACGTAACGGTATCAATTTTGATACACACATTCAATGCACTCAGATGTTAGGAACGGTTTTATTTGTAATTGTATTGTTAGCGGTTAACACTACTTTTATTTAAAAAAAAACTAACAAAATGACGAAACACTAAACTTTAATCAATTTTAAGCAAATACAATTTTAAACTTAAAAATATACTTCCTGATTTTAAAAAAACGACTTTACACAATATTACAGAGAGATGTTATCACGACGGCTGCTTGAGACGGAGTGAGGGCCGAGTACTGGCCGCACCCCTTTTTATACACAGCGCCGCACGGTAGTTTGAAAAATAACGTTTTCACGCTAATACGGCCTCTCCTGACATGTGGCTGTCCTCAGCCACATTGTCCCGACGATGGTCTTTGTTCGCTGCAGTCACGATCTTCGGCAAGTGAACTCGAGCGACGCGAAGGGCTCATGTCTTCAGCAGCTGCATCAGCAATTAGTGGACCCTGGCGTGTGTCTGCATCTCCACGACTTGAATGGTCTTCACAGCCAGTTGCACTGGTTGATGGTGCCGCAAGACTATCCTCTTCAGCTAAAAATTAGAGAATAGCACTTATTAGTAATATCCTTAGTATTTGATCTAAAAATGTCTGTTGCAATTAAATGCAACACAAATCTAGACGGAGGCACCCAGTTAGCTCGTCTTGGCAGAGACGCATCTCAATGCCCTTATGAATAAACCGAGATGGAGGCACCCAGTTAGCACATCTCTTTCGGCAGAGTTACACTAACTCAATGCCCTTACCGGCAGAGTTACACTAACTCAATGCCCTTACCGGCAGAGTTACACTAACTCAATGCCCTTACCGGCAGAGTTACACTAACTCAATGCCCTCACCGGCAGAGTTACACTAACTCAATGCCCTCACCGGCAGAGTTACACTAACTCAATGCCCTCACCGGCAGAGTTACACTAACTCAATGCCCCTACCGGCAGAGTTACACTAACTCAATGCCCTTACAATTAAACTGAGACGGAAGCACCCAGTTAGCACGTCTCTTTCGGCAGAGTTACACTAACTCAATGCCCTTACAAATAAACTGAGATGGAGGCACACAGTTAGCACGTCTCTTTCGGCAGAGTTACACTAACTCAATGCCCTTACAAATAAACTGAGACGGAGGCACCCACGTTTGCAGTTTTATACATTCGTTAAGAACCATTACGACCAAGCGACACAAACAGTACACTTGTCGTCCAGTGTCAGAGGCCCAAAGTTACCATGACACTTCACACTTGCTCACCACCCTCAAAGAAAGCTGAGCAAGTGTCCGGCGTCCACTCGCCTCGCCACAGCACCATGTATTCTGCAGCCGACTGGGTCTTCTTGCCATATGACCCGGCAAGCAGTTCCAGCTCGTAACGGTGATGAGGCAGTGCACGCACCACCTTGTACGCACCACCTTGTACGCACCACCATGTACGCACCACCATGTACGCACCACCTTGTACGCACCACCTTGTACGCACCACCTTGTACGCACCACCTTGTACGCACCACCTTGTACGCACCACCTTGTACGCACCACCTTGTACGCACCACCTGGTACGCACCACCTGGTACGCACCACCTTGTACGGACCACGCATCCGGAGTCCACTCACCACGCCACTGAACCATAGGTTCTGCGGCGGCCCGGGCTTTCCCGTTGCATGAGCCAGCAGGCAGCTCGAGCTCGTACCGCTGATGTGGTAGCGCTCGTACCACCTTGCACGGATCACGCATCCCAGAGTCCAGCCTCCATGCGCTCTGCGAGCCCTTGCTCACGAACACGAAGCTGCCGACGACAAATGTACGCGGCTGACGCGCGACGCGTCGCGACGTCTCGCACAAGAGACCTCAGCACTGGAGTAGTCGCTTCAACGCCAGTCAACAGCTGTAAAGGCGAGGTGCGGGTTGTGGCTTGCCTCGTTATGTTCAAGGTGAGCTGCACCTTCCACAACGCATCGGACCACTGCGCACCCTTGTTGTTCGCCTCTATCCGCAACATGTTGAGAACCGTCCTGCAACAACGCTCGACCTGCCCGTTTTCACGGTGCATCTCAGGCGTGATAAAATGTATGTTACAGCCTAACTCGGTAACCCAGTCTTGAAAGGATGCTCTTTCGAACATTCTGCCACGGTCACACACAATTGTTGACGGAGTACCGAATAGTGAAATGGTATTAGAAAATACACGCTTTAACTCTGTGGTATCTTTTCTATACAGGGCGTACAACAGACAGTACTTAGTAAAAGCATCTACCACAAGGAGTATGTATCGGTAACCGTTTGACTCCGTTAGGGGACTAAGAATGTCAGTGTGAACCACTGAAAAGGGTACCTCAGGCTTCGTCCAAGATTCTATGGTCTTAGGAGACTTCACTGAAGCTTCAGTTTTACTAGGGCTCGGCCGTACCTGACCGTGACCAATAAGCCTACCTAGGTATTCTAACTCTGTGTCTGAGAACGTGCATTTTTTTTTTAGATTTACTGAAAATCCCGCCTCAGTGAGTGTTTTTAATACCTCTCGCAAAGTTTTCAGACCATCACCGACAGAATTCGACATTATTAACACATCATCGATATAAATCAATACCTTACCGGTATCCAGCAGGTGCTTCAGGGTTTTGGAGATGATTCTTTGATAGACAATAGGTGCATTAGCGAGCCCATAAAGCATTTTCAAATATTCGTAATGCCCTTCAGGCGTTACGAATGCTGTTTTACTAATAGAGTCATCATCCTTCATCAGCACCTGATGAAAGCCTGTTGACATATCGAGACTTGTAAAGAATTTAAAACTGTCCAGCCTGTCGATGTGATCGTCGATTAACGGTAGTGGAAATCACTCTTTATTAGTGATAGGATTTAGAGCTCTGTAGTCGACGCACATCCTATCAGACCCATCCTTTTTCTTAACGAGGATGATAGGACTCGCGTAATTAGACTGACTCGCGAATGATTCGCTTACTAATCAAATCATTAATTATCCCGCGAACGCGACGCTTTTCGTCTACGGAGAGCTTATATTAAGGTCGATAGTAAATTGGGATGTCACTATTTACTTTTATTTCCATACAACCAGTGTGTCTACGCCTGAACGCAGCCCTTCATATTAACGAAGAAACGAACGCACCCAATTTCAACGGCGCTCGCGACAGGCTTCACGCGGACGAACTTCATTCACGATATTAGCGCGCACCGCCATACCTTTGTCGCGACACACATAATTGTAATTTTTAATAATTAAACTATTAACTATAATCGAGGTCGATCTTATTTTTGTATCGCCAACACAGTGTTTACTGTAGAGGTCGCTGTACCGGTAGTAAACTTATCAGAATACTCGTTTAATAGAGTTAACACTCTTTTTCGTCACCTACTAAGGGTGTCCTTATCTTAGGGGACTCTACAGTCAACACGTTGTTTACGTGCGAATCCCTGACTAACCGTTGAGAGTTATTTGTTCTAATATACGTAACTCCACTATGATTTAAAACATCAGTGCCAATCAAAACCGGTGCCTGAATACAATCCGGGGGAATAACAAACAAATCTACTTCTAAAGATAATTCGGGAAATTCGATAAGAGTGCATACTTACGAAGTGGACTCTATATCTTGACTTATGGGAATTTTATTTAAACTAAACTGCTTTAAGACGGAATCAGAAATCAGCGAAATATCAGAACCTGAATCTATTAGAACGTCAACAGCTACGTTCTGTATAACCGCGGACCACGACCGATCACTGGTCACGCGATCGTTGATCTACGTCTTAGCGTCACCCCGTTAACACCCACCAATGCGTCCCAGACATTCCCGATCTTCCCACTGACATATCTCGCAAAGTATCTCATAGCTCGGTCACTCCTGACCAAATATGGTACAGGCAAAACAACACAATGAAAATTCGCACAAACTAAAAAATTGCAGAGTTCAGAGTATTAATCATTCTTTGATTCCCAAATCTCAAGATCACAAACTAAATAATCAAGTAAACATTATAGAGCAGCTAATAAAACATCCTTAGAGCATAATAAAACACAGCAGGAATCTTATTCGTGGCCTGTGGCTTTTCATTAAGCCCCTACAACAAACCTCATGTTTGTTACCTTGAATTCCTCCTGAATTCCGAGTCCCACGGACTCTATGGTCTCTACAAGACCCCGACCAGCCGAACTAAGATTCACCACTATCACTCGACTTTAATCTCTACTCTGTTTCATCAACCAGACTTCCACTTTGCTTTCCTCAAATTCGTCATTAATACTCTGATCCCTTGGCCTGTGCCATGGCATATGCCTCAGCCTCATGAGTGTACTTGATTCAACTAGAGCCATGTAATCAAACTTTAATCAATCATAACAAAACAAAATCAACCAGAGCCATGTACCATCGTTATCCACATTACAACAATAATCTTTTGCACTAAGAGCCTTAGATACCTGGAAACCCACACACGAGTAAACCACTCTAACGTCACGGCACTCCGGCCGACCAGCAATCGCATTGCTGTCACACATCCAGCGCATGGATCACCCCTGTGACTACACACTTTTTACTACGGCCGATAGAGAACTACTACTCGCATGGTTCCCACTACTTAGGCTTGCTCATAGCTCATTACCACTGTGATCACCATCTATTTCGACTGGTACATGACCTACTGGCATCATTCGTAACCTATCGTGAGCGTATTCAAAAATTGCATTGTTAACTAGATTGGGCTATACCTAACAATGTAACAGTTTTTTTTGCTGTTGTTTACCAGGAAAGCACTCGGTACCAGATTCAAAACAAAATGAAAACGACTCACCAAATTCTGTAGACAATAGATCTGTAGTAATGCTTAGATCTTACTTGAATTAGGGAAGAAAATGCCCCCCACAATCCTGTCCGCAGCATCAGCCTCTCGCGATGTCTCAGCGGTCACGGCTCCATCCGCAGCACACGCTTCCTCACCAGCAGCAACAGGTGCCCCGGCAACCACCGAAGCCGTCAGCGGCGGAGCGCCGCCCGGATGCGACGACACGGGAGTAGCGCACGTATAGCGTCTGAAGGCAAACGCTCCCCTAAAGCGCTCGATCGAACCAGCACTCCATCCAAAGGGTCGCGTCGAGGGCTATCCCGACGCCCATACGAACTATCCCGGCTCCTACGTGAACTTTGAGAGTACTCTGATCTATCACGACGACGCCTAGGAGATCTACTACGCGATTGACTATAACGGCCACGACGCCTTTTATAAACATCACGACAGCTATGCGAATCGTTTTCCCGAGAATTACGCCTAGGTGTATTCTCACGCGGCGTGCATCCACGACTCGACATGATTATGACTATAGGCAACGTATATGACCACTACGTGAACAACAAACTAACCACGAAATAAAAGAATTAACACGTGGTTGTTTACTTCAAAAACACGTACGAAATATAATGTAATCGAGTAGAAACACGAGGCGAATCACGTTAAAATGCACAGAAACTAATCACGGACAAAATCAACAACACGTGGTGAAAAATTTTAAACAGTCCCAAAACACTATTTTGATCACGCCTATTTCTACACACGATTCAAAAGCTTTTCGCACGACACAGAAAAAAGATAGGCAATGGAGCCTATCCCACTTCTGATGTTAGCGGTTAACACTACTTTTATTTAAAAAAAAACTAACAAAATGACGAAACACTAAACTTTAATCAATTTTAAGCAAATACAATTTTAAACTTAAAAATATACTTCCTGATTTTAAAAAAACGACTTTACACAATATTACAGAGAGATGTTATCACGACGGCTGCTTGAGACGGAGTGAGGGCCGAGTACTGGCCGCACCCCTTTTTATACACAGCGCCGCACGGTAGTTTGAAAAATAACGTTTTCACGCTAATAGTATTATATTATAGATGCAGCTAATTGAGTTTTGAATGCACTTTTTTTATACATGGGGGTATTTTGTTATATAAATTGTGCTCCTTGTTTTTGCCAAACTTTGTTCTTGTCTTCAATAAAATCAGAAAACTACCTCGGTGACTGCTACGTTGACTTGTTTTACTTGAGTAAACTATAAATTAGTCTGTATACTTTTGTTATGTGCCTTACGGATGAAATTACGTGTGTTCGTATTGTAAATATATAACTGTGTAATTTTCATTATTTTGGTTTCTTGATAAATTTTGCTTGTTGATGTAAAATACGGGTAGGTAGTTAAAAACACACACCCACACTACACACGCTACCTATATACACAGCATTCTGCACATAGTTGCATTTGCGTTGGCGAAGGTATCGGAAGAGCCTTTCATCTACGAAAGACATGCCAATCCATCTTTAAAAACAACATCTAATGAGAAAGTTTATAGTGGATAAGACAGAGATTGAAACACAAGAAGAACTAGCAGGGGATCGAGGGGGGATGGAGGTGGGTTCAGGGTATCAGACAGGAATAACTCTATTTAAGCAGTGTGATAAACCAAAATTTTCCAATTAACAATGCATATTCACAAAGCGTCATTTTAGGCCACCGCATAGAGATTACCAAGAGCTCGCGTGCTAGTCTAATTGAACCTAATTCGATACAGCACCCGGCCCTACAGAGTGCCGCTTGCGACACGCGCGTTCATCTGTATCCTGTACCGCTCCTATGTTCTGTTTTGTATTAGGATTCTGATTGGTCTTGTGAATCGACGAAGAATTGGGGCAAAGGAATTCTACCTAGAGGGGTAGCAGAAAGATTGGAATGGGAATAGAAATCCATTCCAAAGTGTGATTGATAGCAGTGGCGGCATAGTGGTAATGGTCGCGACTTACGAGTTTGAAGGTCGTGGGTTCGATCCCAAGCAGGCACTTCAGTATGTGTAAATTATTTTATCACCACAGGACCATCATTCACTATGACCACTTAACGATGCCTTACTTAGTAACCACATGAATTCCTTAGCTAATCCCCGCCCACAGAAGATCCCGTCTGTCTCGCGTTGATTTCGCGCGGTTACGTTCATTGTGTCATAGAGAATTACGGCCCAGCTCTCAAATCGGTGAAGGAAAACATCGTGAGGTCAAATTCAAAGTCAAAGTCAAAGCATTTATTTCAAATAGGCACATAAAAGGCACTTTTGAACGTCAGAAATTACAACAAATAGAATTGATTCTAGTCGCCCATTCCAAAAGGTCGTTTTCGTATGGAGAAGAATGGGCAAGAAACTCCACCGTTACTCTTTTAAAATGTTTTACAATATTTTGCATACATTAATTAATAATAATAATATGTGAAGAGGATGCACCTAAAATAAAATTGCTATACCACAATAGGTAAAAGAATTAAAAATGAAACCATGACATATAAATTAATTATCTGATAGATACTAGAGATAGAGGAAACCGGCATGTGCTAGAACCAAAATTTCGAAGACATGTGACATCTAATAACCCGCACTGGGTCGCGGGATAGATTAGCCCACTCCCTGTCGAAGAGAGAAGGCCTGTTTCCCAGCAGTGGGAACTTTATTGGCTGATTATGTATTATGTATGTATTTGTGATTGTGACTGAAACCAGGGAAGAATAATTTCATGGCCCTCTTAAACAGTAGCAAGAGTGAAAGCAAACAGAAACAAGAGAATCCGGTAAAAATAAGAAAACACTGCGTGGTAGAACATAGCAAGGATGCTTGGATTGGTGGTAGCATTCCCTCAGGTAGAAAAACTCCTTCACGACTAGCTCAAACTCAAAAAAATAGGATAGTAATAAAAGCTCCGACAAAAAAATAAGAATTGTCCTTACTCAAAAAATTAAATCTGCTGCCTAAAATACTAACTTTCCCGACTACTTTTGTCTCAATAAAAATGACGAAACGACCGAATGAGATACTAAAATCATTTTAAAAAATAAACATGACTGTTTATTGCTATAATACTTTTCTACCAGCTTAAATTACGTTCTACTGAAAACTATGAGTCTCTAATCAATCACTGTAATCAATTACCTAATATACACCTAGGTAAAGGTATTTGTATTCTCATACGCCCCACTCTTGCATTCTACTATGTCGACTTTTCTATTCCTGTGTAAAGGGTTTAAAGTAACCTAACCAAACCGAACCTCGGGGTGTCCTTCGCTCGTTCATAAATATGTTTTCGGAAACTTAGTACTTTTTTCGGAAGTTTAGTATTTTTGTTTGGAAATTTAGTTTATTATTTGAAAGTACAGATTGTTTTTCGTAGAATTGTAATTTGAATAAGCTCATCGAAAATGAGCTTGATTAGTAAAGTTAAACATTTTTTTTCCGTTAAATTGTGTTAATTTTTCGGTAATTCATTTTAACACAGTTAGTATTTACATTTAACCACAGATCGCCGGAAGTTAATTTGTTTTTCGGAAGCAATATTACTTCCCAAAAAAATATTAGCAATTGAGTGTTAACAGAACATAACGTGACAATCACGCCTTCCTTAAGGCTCCTGCAAACAGGTGCGACGCGCGACGCGAATCGCGCGCGACACAAAGGTACCGCTCGTTGCGCGACTTGCGGTGCCTTTGCGTCGCGTGTCGCGTCGCGCCTGTGTGTACAAGCCATTACTCGAAGGCTTGGGCCATATATGCATCTATAGATCACCCAGATTTCGCCACCATGTAATAGGGGGCGAGCCTATTGCCATTAATCGGGCATAAATCAAGACTCCGGGCTGCTACTGAGAAATTCCAGATAAAAACACTTTATCCGATCCAGGAATCGAACCCAGGGCCTCATGCTCAGCAGTAGCGCTTGCGATCACTAGACCAATGAGGCAGTCAATTGAGGTTTGACTGGGTCATTTTATACAGGATGTTTTTTTACCGGTTCCAAATTTTTACAGGAAAAAAACAGCTGTTTCATGCAAAAGTTCAATACCTACTTGACCAAAATGTATGAAACAGCTGTTTTTTTTTTCGTGATTTCAGAGTTGGTCCCATAGTGAAAGTTGTTCATATTAATGGGTAGAACAAAAAAAAATTTAAAAATTAGGAACCGGAAAAAACAAATTCTGTGTATAAAAGTTTGACAACCAGTCTTACCAAGGGTTGTCATGTTACCCACTAATTGTTGGTTGTGGCGGTCAGATAGGCAGTCGCTAAAACAACCCCTGTTTTCTCTAGAGGGTTAGCCAGCTCCTCTGTCTAAACCCTAATTATAATAATATATCCACATTTCGCCAGTACTCAGCAGTGTACAACAGTGCTCTGTAATTCATCACTCTTTAGCTGAAGATCTACTGCTAATTAAATCTCAGCGTCATTATCAACACATTCGACACCGCTGTATGCTTTGAAGAAGCTATGCCTTGACTCTATCCGTCTTCGTCACCCACACTAATAAAACTCCTCTCTTTACAGACCATTACGCAAGTAATTACGATGATATCTTTCATTGGAGCGTAAAGATTAATGCTGGTCATAAACGATTTGTTTGTTTAATCCCCAGCTCATAATTGGTACCACTAATAGGTTATACAGGCAGACAGCCCCGGATCTAACGGGGGCAAACCGGGCACTTGCCCCGGGAGGCAGTTTCATGGGGGCGCCAAATCCTTGAGACAATAATTCGAAATATCGGACAAATGAAGCCTCTTTTCCTACAATCTCATAGGTTTTTAACGAGTAATCGAATCTTAATATAATATGTTTGAAAAACAAACTTTTCTATTTCCATACGCCCAGTTAGTTTTTGAACACATACTAAGTGATTTATGAACGCATCTTAACAGATCAAGTAAAATTTTGAGCGCGTGCGTAGTGTCCGTAATCTTTCTGCCAAGAGGAATCCCCGTCACATATATCTATAGGTACGAGACGAGCCGAACAAATTCAAACAGTTGAACGTCAAGTGACAACACTGTTTGTTTATGTGGTTGATTGCGTTTGCGAGTAATCAGCGTTAATAAAATAAGTAATTTATTAGTGAAATCATATATTATCGTAGTGGAAATCAACAATTTGCAAGTTTTTCTCAAACACTGAAGGGAGGGGGCGCCACTATCTAATAGGTTTTGCCCCGGTTCGAAAAAATCGTAGATCCGGGGCTGCAGGCAGACTGTTGGCATTAACGCATTTATTTTAATTTTTTAGGGTTCCGTGCCCCAAGAGGAAAAACGGAACCCTTATAAAATCACTTCGTTGTCAGTCTGTCCGTCAGTCAAGACCCTTTTCCTCAGGAACGCCTAAATGTATCAAGTTGAAATTAATATCAACTAGTCAGGGCTGCAATCCCTTGAAGCAGTGAAAAAATCAAACTTCAAAGTCAACGCAATCAAGAGATACGGGCGTTTATGTTCCGAATTCAAAACCTATAGGGTACTTCCCGTTGACCTAGAATCATGAAATTTGGCAAGAAGCAATGCCATGTAGCACAAATAAAGGTAAAAATCTGAAAACCGTAGTTATGTAGAACACATTACAACAAAATAATTTTAAAACTATTTACATACCTATACAAATTTGTACGGAGCCCTCGGTGCGCGAGTCCTACTCGCACTTGACCGGTTTTTATTTTTATTTTATTTGTATTTATCTTTTGTTGACATGAAGATTCTCTCTTCTACTTATATTCTTTTCCTTTAACTCTGCCAATTCTTCTGATTCAATTCGTTTGGGGTTCTACCTAAGGCAGTTGAATCGTTTTGTTAGAACTCGCCAAAGTTTGCACTATTTTTGGAGGGCCGCTACTGTAGATGCTCCCAGGAGTTGCAGTGGTTAGGAATAGTGTGACGAGCATACCCATAAAAAAACTTGTATTGTTTGGGGAATGAAGGCTATCTGTGTGGCCAGCACCGTGATTGTATAACACACTTTCAGTCACAATCTGAATCATTTTGAAGGATATTGTTAATCCATTGCTTCATATGTTCGAAAATGTGTCTGCTCAACAACGTAAATAACGCAATGAATGTTGTAGAACTGTCAAAATGAAAGCCATTGCTACTGAGAGTGTACGCAATTACCCCGCTGATGTTTCTGCTTAATACGACCAAGTACCAGTACCCGGCGTTAAATATTGCACATCGACCTTGGTTGATTGGTGTATTTTATACAAAGAATAAAAATAATTATCAAAAGAAGTAAATCATAATTGTTTTAACAGCTCCTAATAGATACCGGACTGTTTGTATTTCGTGCGACAGAGATAACGCTCTACGAAGCCGAAATTAGCCGATTGTCTCTTTCCAAAGGTCGATGTGCAATATTTATCGCCGGGTACCTACTGTATATGTTTATGGGTAGTATTTAAACGAGTGACCGTAAATTAAAGTTTTAAGTGACAAAAATAATTAATTTACGATGTAGTATTACTAAGTGAGCGACTGACAGCGAGTGACGAGAAATCAACAGAACAGCAACTTACAAACATTAATTTGAGTGACTTAAAATAAAAAAAGAGAAACTTCATAATATTGAGCGACCTTATATTTTTTTGAGTGTCAACATTACGTCCTGCATTTTTTTCAATATTTGGCAAATGATTTATTTATACTGAGCGGCATTTTATCTTAAATCTCATTTTATAATACATTTTCTAAATCAGTCACAAAGTCATCATGACGGTATTTTCGCTCTTGCATCCTATGTCCCTATTTCTGTGAGTAACCTTACCAACCCTTACCTCGGGCTGCCCTTTGCTTAAAGTGAACTTATTAGTAGTTCGATAAGTATAACCTCAATTGGAAAAATCGTCTCTATCTTAATATTGAAGTTGCCCTCTCCGTATTTCTAGTCGTTCACTTAGTAATTTAGTCGCACGGCTAGAATTTTAATATCTGAAATGGATTAATCACAACTCACTTTTTGTAAGCTCGTTCTGGATTTTATTATTAATCAATATTCGTCATTAGTTTAGTTAATTTTTCGCTTACACAAATTCATACCGCTCAAGTTATTAAAACAGTATCTCATCATCAGTCACTAAGTTTTTTTATTATTCGATCGTTTTATAATTCCCCTATCTTTATTGGGTTTAAAAGTTTAGCTGACTTAATACAACCTGACTAAGGTCTCACTCATTTTAAACGTTTCTCATGTGATTTAGTTTGAACTTTCCAAAGTAACCCGGACTATAAGATCAAGCTTCAAGCTTCATTATAGGTTAGACGTTGCTCGCGGCCAGTCTCATGCCGAAGCAAACAGACCTCGTCTAATGCAATGACGAAAATGTGGAGCTGCCGGTCGATTCTGTAAAAATCTCTCACCGTTAAAACTTAGGTGAAGTGGTTTGTTTTTGCTGGGAATGGACACTATTGACAGCTCACTCCACGCTCACTTCACCTAAGTTTTCACGGTGAGATGGTTACAGAATCGCACTGCTGGACGTCAATATTGGCTAAGTTTTAGATTACAAAAATTTATACTACGACGTGACAGTAAAAAAAAACATCTCCTTTTAATTTGTTAGTGGGATTTAGAGGATTTGTTGAGGGGCTCGTGGGAAGGTTAAGCTACGCTTGCCGGGATCGGTCCGTACCATCCATTACATAACGAGACCCCTCCGACACACACGGACAGCACGTTAAACCGTTGGTCTCGGCTGTCTTTCGCAGATCTTATTAATTGACAATCATTACGGATAGTCAGAAGCCCAAAACTCTGACAACCAGTCTTACCAAGGGTTCTCGTGTTACCAAGCAATTGGGTTGTGGCGATCAGACGCTCCATGTAAAATGTTGGAATTTAGCTGCACCCGGTCAGTCTGGAAGCCAACCCCAACATAGTTGAGAAAAAGCTAGTCAGTTTGTTAGGTTCTAAGTTCCATATGTTTTTTAATGAAAATTCTCCTTCTTTTTTTATGTATCAAACTTCTATCGAATCAAAAACGTTCCCAGTACCTATCAAAGTTTTGCATCAACATCTGTTCCCTCACCTTCATTAACAAAATGCTTAGACATCATAATTATGATGATGATAATAATTAACATGCGTTTGCATACTTAGCATAATTTACATTGACATGAATCGTAATTACTACTTGTATATATGAAGTACGACCTATCTATTCTGTAGGCGATACAGAGAACAGATAACCTGTAACTAATCCATTCCACAAACAAGAATCCAAGAAAAAAAATTGGGGTAAACTCACCACTAAACAGAAACAGCGGTGCTATTCTGTAAAAATCTCACCGTGAAAACTTAGGTGAAGTGAGCGTGGAGTGAGCTGTCAATAGTGTCAATTCCTAGCAAAAACAAATTCACTTCACCAGAGTTTTCACGGTGAGATTTTTACAGAATCAACCGGCAGTGATATGAATTCTTTGATAATAGTTGTACCAGATTGGCGACGGTGTGGTCCGACGCTATTGTTAATATACACGGATGCTGTTAAAAAACCGGTCCAGTGCGAGTCATTTGTAGGTATGTAAATAGTTTATCACGGGATTTTTTTAAAAATGTAACTAAATTTACGTTTTCGATTCTAGGTCTACGGGAAGTACCCTATACATTTTGATTCCCTTGAGAGTATAGAAATAAACGTTTTTCGCGACATAAACGGCCATAGCTTTCACAGCTTCAAGGGACTGTAGACCTGAGTATATATGGTTTTAATTTCAACTTGATACCTCCACGCGTACCTGAGATTTTTATCTCGGGAACGCGTGTAGGTATCGAGTTAAAATTTGTTGTCCATCCGTCTGTCTGTCAAGACCTTCTCCATCAACAACAAACACAACAAAACAAACAAACAACAGCACAACAAAGACAACAAATAACAAACACACACAAACAGACAACAAAGTAATCCTTTAAGGGTTCCGTTTTTTCCTTTTGGGGCACGAAACCCAAATATATGGTGGAATACCGACCTAAGTCTTTTAAAAACATTGTTATCACGAAGTGGCCTTACTTTTTCGCGGCTAGATGACCATTTGGGATGGGCTAGACCTACTTTAACCTAATTGGATCAATTTCCTTTGGCCTACAGGCTCAATGTTAGTACAGTTAATATGAAGCAACGGTTTCTTTTATTTAGCAATCTTGAGGTTTTATTCAAAGTAGCTATTGTCATTTGAATATAGAACTTACTCAAGCAGCGTAATTTAACAATAATGTACATATATGTAAGTAGTCATAAGTTCTTAATTTTGTTTAACTAAATATACAAATAAATACGAAAAAAAAGGAAACTTGGCTTCAAAGTAGGTAGGTACTCGTCCACATTGTTGTCATCCGGAAACGTGCCCAGAAGACTGGCAGTATTGCTACGTAGCATGGAAATGTGCTCCTCTAAACAGGCGCGACACGCGCGCGGAAAAAAGGCACCGCTCGTTGCGCGACTGGCGGTGTCTTTGTGTCGCGCGCGATTTTATCGCGTGTCGCGCCTGTTTGTGGGAGCCTTAATTCTTTGGCCAAAAAACAACCCACGTGAAGTCTTTTCATTTAATTTAGTACCTAGTCTAAATATTAGTTGTGTTAAAATATTGTAAAATTATTTTTTTATTCAACTAATCCAAATCAGCATTTAACGACAGAAATTGAAGTTTCAACTAAGTAAACATTATTCTCACAGCCTTTTAACAGCTTATAATCAACATTAGTTCATCGTTTTACAAAACATACAAAACTAGAATTCCCACAAACATGACACAATAACCTTTATTTTTAGCTTCGTTCAACTAAAACTGACTTTTATAGTCTACGACACTAAATTGTTTCACACCAAGCTGATCGCGAAACAATTCTTTAATAGTCCAAATTATATAAACGTGGAGTTCAATTACTGAATCGGCCGTAAGTCGTAACGAGTCATCAATCCCAAATGTCTTACTCACAAGTGATTGATTCAGGCTAGAAATATTAATCAGTTCCCATTGGCAGAGGAGGACGATAGTCAGAATCACAGGATGTGATACTTTTGATTTTCATATGTAGGTTAGTTCTGCATTTGTTTTCTAGCAAGAACTAGCAGGGCATAGATAACGACCAGCCAATGTCAAGGATACTGAGTTAGAAACATACCGAGATCATCATCATTATTCTTCCTAATTTAAGGCTCCTAAAAACAGGCGCGACACGACACGCGACACAAAGGCACCGCAAGTCGCGCAACGAGCGGTGCCTTTGTGTCGCACGCGATTATGTCGCGTGTCGCGCCTGTTTGTAGGAGCCTTTATTCGGTGTGGACGCAACATGTATTTTTCTTCCATACTTCTCTATTAATCGTCATCTCGGTAGACGCCCTTCCTAACCACACCATCTTTCTCACAGTCCATCCATCGTTTATTTCGTCTTCCTTCCTTCCTTCTTCTTATAGCCTCCATCCACATTCAAAATGAGATATGGCCAAAAAAAGGAAAGAGAAAAACATACTCCACCATTCCAAGCTATTCGATCCTGCCGAATTATACGGCCATAGTTTCTCGTTCATAAATAACCTCCCATTCAAGTGTGAGTTTGGAGATGTACTGACGATTCAAAAACTGTGCGTCGTTCGTTGATTGTGACAATTAATAGAGTTGATCTCGACTGAGTGTTTTTTGTAATGGCCATGTATCAGTTTTTGTGGATAGCTTATACAGGCCCACCGTTTATTGTATGGAATTTCGCGGTGGCTATTTATGAACAGTCGTTGAATGTGTGTGCCTTGAACAAAGTTTAGTAGGTAAGAATATCTATAATTATCTAAACTGTCTTTTGTTTTGTATCTCGTTGAAGGTTTTGTTCTGTTTTGTTTTAATCTCGGGTCGGGAAAAGTGTTACAGTACCAGGCGATAAATATTGCATATCGACCTTTGGAAAGGGACAATCGGCTAATTTCGGCTTCGTAGAGCGTTATCTCTGTCGCACGAAATACAAACAGTCCCGTATATATTAGGAGCTGTTAAAACAATTATGATTTGCTCCTTTTGATAATTATTTTTATTCTTTGTATAAAATCGATAGGATCGAATAGGTCGATGTGTAATATTTATCGCCGGGTACTGTACCTATTGGATTTTTCATCTGTAATTTCTCGGTAGCAGCACGGAGTTTGGATTTGTGCCCTTTGAAGGCAATAGGCTCGCCCCCTATTACATGGGACTTAAACAGGACTGACAAACTGTGAGTGTATTATAGGTCCACCACTGCCTAACCCGTCGCAGAATACAGGCGTGATGATATGTTATGTTTGAAAGTTTTCTTAACAAGTCGACGAAGTCAAAAATCGAGGAGTTGTATCGGACAACTCCTCGATTTTTGACTTCGTCGACTTGCATAGCTAACCCTAAGGGCCTGTGCACACCACGTTTTTTAAACACGCCGTCGACGCGCGTTTGTAGCGATACAGACGCGATAGCACGCGAGTCAGACGCAGCCTGTAGATCTTCTGTAGGATAAAAGCGCGCCATCGACGCACGTTTCTAAAACGCGCGTCAACGGCGCGTTTAAAAAATGTGGTGTGCACAGGCCCTAAGGCCGTAATCACACGGCGTATTTTAAAGGCGCAAACGACGCGCAGATGACTCGCGTATACGCGCTTCTAACGAGATTCGAATCCAAAACAATCAGCATCTACGGCGCCAAAAACGCGCGTGGTCTGCGCGTTGAAGATACGCCGTGTGCTTATGGCCTAAGTTGAAATATCTCATTAGCATGTCCTTGTAATTTCACCGCCATTTGAAAGGCAGATTTATCCTCCTTGTCGGCAGAAATAGACTTAGTTCCGCTGACAAACCCTCTGGCCGCTCTGTAATTTGTTTTTTTTTTTGTACACTTTGTACCGCCAGTTACTCAACTGAACCGAGCGCTCGTCGCATCTTGGACCGTCACACCCAAGTTCACCCAACACCTTATTTGACTGGCCAATTTTTCCCTTGCGGTGGTAGGGCTAACACCCGCCTGGTTTGTAACCACCCTCCCACCGGAGTCCGGCGTCAAGCAGCCTGCTGTGTTTCGTCGATGCGCGGGAGTTCCAGTGCCTTCCCTTAGGCATCTTCTGGGCACGCTCCATCATAATCCTCATCCATCGCTTTTCATCAGGCGCGATCGAGGTCAAGAGTGGACCCATTCAGCAATAAAAAAAAGTATTTTCAGATAATGTTTCAACTATAGGTTCTAACATTTAAAAAAAATAAGTTAGGTTGCAAAAGATACAGGACACGTTTTAGTTCGGGTGTCACATAATCGAGTATGTACTTAGTCTACGAGTAATTACTGATTCTGAAACATTTCTCCGACATTCGTTTCGCCGTTGAACGGTTCACCGATAGAAAGATTCACTTTACATTTTTTCATCGATAGAACGTTTCAATGACGAACGATTCGCCGACAGAACGATTCACTTATGGATCTAAGTTACCTGTTAACCCGTTTTCTTTCCTTATGTATTAGGCTTATGAAAATAAATGATAAACTTAAACATAGGTTTTTTGGCCTCATGTCAAGTTTATTCGCCCCTAAAAGCCACGCTACTAATACATAAATCCAGTGTATCATAAACGTCTTATCGCTACTAAATTAAATGTACCCTGACTTCACCCCATTATCATGTCAAAATCAACATAGAAACGAAAGCAGCGCACAATAATAATAAACTAGCCTCTAATTGTGTTTTTCTAACATTAAATGGCGCATAATCGCCTTTCAGGGTTCTTGGTCGCGTTCGGTCGTGCCCGAGGACGATGCAAAGGGCTTACTTGACAAACTTTCTTATTTTCACGACTGTTCAATGTTCTCCCTTTTAGTTTCAGCAGTACTTTTATATTGTATTATTACTTATTAGTAAGTATTATTTTGTAACCTGTGATTGGATTTTTCGCTTTTTATAATATTATTTGTGTAACCTGTTTTTTGCTTTAATATTATTTGTGTAACCTGTTTTTCGCTTTAATATTATTTGTGTAACCTGGTTTTTGCTTTAATATTATTGTAACGCTTTCACGTTAAAACGGCTGCATGGATTTGGATAAAATTTGACACATGACCTCGATTAGGACATAGGGTACTTATTATTTCGATATATTCCCACGGGATCGAGACTTATGCGGGAAAAGCCGTGGGGCGCAGCTAGTCGTTAATATACCACGGGCTCTACACACGGATAAAGGCTCCTGCAAACAGGCGCGACGCGCGACGCGAATCGCGCGCGACTAGTGTTGCCCAAATGCAAGACCAAGACAAGACCTTAGCCATAGTATTAGTAGCATAAATACCTAGGTACATAATTTTTACCAACCTACTAAAGTTAGATCTGCACATTAGACTTTTACAAGTATAATATAATACTCTAAGTAGATATACCTACAAGGTATGAAATGAACTTTGCTAGAAAGTTATGCTAGGTACTTACATTTTTATCACATATGGGAACAAATTTGTAAGTAACACGCTACCTACCTACTTAATAAATAGTCGAAACATATAATAATCAATACAATACCTGTTAGTGTTATGACGATACGGTTTTGATACTGGGGGACGTCTATCAAAATCGGGATTGAAACCAAATACCTACTATAACGCCCAAATCTCAGTTTGACTTAACTGCGAGACGCAAGAGTCTTGCAGGCTTAGTCTTGTTCTTGCTCAAGTCTTGCAGGGGTCAGTCTTGGTCTTGGTCTTGCCACAATAAGTCGGTCTTGGTCTTGGTCTTGGTCTTGCAAAAATGCAAGAACAAGACCAAGACTGCAAGACCAAGACCGATTTTGGGCAACACTACGCGCGACACAAAGGCACCGCTCGTTGCGCGACTTGCGGTGCCTTTGTGTCGCGTGTCGCGTCGCGCCTGTGTGTGTGCCTTAACGTCTTTTTTTACCGACTTCTAAAAAGGAGGAGGTTATCAATTCGAATGTTTCTATTTCTTTTATGTATGTTCGGGCATAACTCCATCGTAAATAGACAGATTTGCAAATATTTTTTTTTGTTCGAAAGAGCTTTTTTCCGAAATGGTCCCATTTAAATTTCGTAAACATCTGATGATGAGTTTCGGAGACAGACAACGGAACTCTTCAATAAATGCCAGCAAATCAACCGCGATTGCTGCTATAGCATATGTATGCATTGTTTGCGCAATCACACAACATAACATCACGCCTGTACCCTTTCAAGAGATAGGCCATCTGCCTACCCCTTGTTCAATAGCTTTCTGTCACTGACATAGCAAGTAGTGATATATGAATTTTTTTGGGGTAGGTAGGGGTACAACTAAAAAGTGTAAAATAAAAACGTCGTCGAAGTCGGTTTTTTTTTTTGTAAAAAAGTTTTTAGAGAAATAAATTCATGAAACCGAAGCCGTTGCTCCTGACTGTCATTCGTGGATCTATGACAGTCGTTACGGGTACTCAGGTGCCCGAAAGTCTGACAACCAGTCTTACGAAGGGGCATCGTATTATTCTGTAACTGGGTTGTGAAAGTCAGATAGGCAGTCGCACTATGAAATACTGGTATTCAGCTGCATCCGGTTAGAGAGGAGTCCGACCCTAACATAGTTGGAAAATGGCAGGTAGATGATGATGTTCATAGGAGTAAAAACAGTCTTCGTATTCGTAGTCCAAGTTTAGCGTAACAATGACGTGCAGTCGCTAGTACTTTGTCGTCGTAGTGTGGCCTTTGTTAGTGACAATTTTGTACAACTAGGTCGGTAGCCCGTCATTAAAGGACAACGACAAACGATTTTCCTCGAAATAATCTAAACAAGTGCAGAATGACAAGCAGCTGATTAGAATTTCATTTGTGAACAATGCAACTCTTGGCACGTTTGTGGACATCCCAAGTTCACAGTTGATTTATGAGGTGACTTATTAAGTTATTGTCGTAATTGAATAATCAAGTTCTTATGAACGTCAGCCACCTCTATCGACGTTAGCAGCGTATGTATTTCGTTGAATATTTACCTCTGAAGTTGCATATCCTAAGACAATGCAGAAAGGAGCATAATTTATGTAATTTCACATAAATAATGTGTGACATTAGTACCGCGTTTTTGTCAGCTCTTTTATACAAGGTGGAGAGGACGATACAACAATAATTTAAACTTCGTATAACCATGACGTTCCCAGTCTGCATACAATTTTTTTTTCAAATATATCCAATGGTTTAGTCACTATATTTATTTAAAAAACGGCAAAACCCATAGCGGGCCCATCACGAATAATTAGTTTATTTAAAAAAAAAATACTTTTTCTATTTCGATGTTTCTCAAGACGAAAGTCTTTGACCAGTGCGTGTTGCCAGTAATGACATATGGCACTGAAACGTGGTCGCTCACAATGGGCCTTATAAGAAGGCTAAAAGTCACCCAAAGGGCAATGGAGAGGGCTATGCTTGGAGTTTCCCTGGGTGATCGAATCAGAAATAAGGAGATCCGCAGGAGAACCAAGGTTAACCGACATACCCCGAAGAATTGCCAAACTTAAGTAGCAGTGGACAGTGCACATTGCTCGCAGAACAGATGGCCGATGGGGCCGAAAGGTTCTGGAGTGGCGACCGCGTACCGGAAGACGTAGCGTTGGAAGGCCTGCCACAAGGTGGTCCGACGTCCTTATGAAGGCCGCAGGAACCCGTTGGATGCGAGAAGCACAGAACTGGTTTTTCTATTTCGTGCAACTTTTTAAGTATGTGGAATAGGGATTTTACATTTTGGTATGTGTTTTTTGACTTTTTGGTCTAGTATTATGTTTGTCTAGTCTCTCTTCTTTTGCGTTTCAAAAGTAATTGCATCACTTTCGCTCGCTTAGTAGATCAGTCGCTAGGATTTATTTTCGAGGTAGCGCAAAAAATATTTTTACTGGTCTACCAACCTTCAGCTGGCTGTAACCAACAATAGTTCTAAGTACTTGAAGAACCCATCCCGCAGAATTGTCCATCTGCATTGTACACAGAATTAAATAGAGACATCAAATAGTCACACATGTATTTACATGCAGATTAGATCTATACATACCTTCCATTGTACAAACGACACAGCTATGCGTGTGGCGAAAAAGAGAACTAAACTAGAATATACTGGATTTGGCAGTTTTTTGACGTTTACTCTTCACAAGTAGCGCCGCCATGACACGCAAAGATAAATGTGTTAGTCCAAACTCCATACAAATAGTACGTGATTACGGTAACGTAGTGTTCCCAATATTATGTGTACAATAACATTGCAGTTACAATTTTCTACTCCATTCTGAATTTATCAAATGCGAAGCTATTCGTGGTATTTATTGATTACATTTAATTTGAACCTATGGCTCCCCTTGCGTGTAAGATTTTTAGTTAAAATGCTTGGTTAGTAGCACAAAAGGCAATAAATTTTTCAGACAGTGAAAAGGAGACTTGACAGAAGCAGCCAACATTGGGATTTGTTGTATCGAAAGTATTCATTCAACCTTTTAGTTCTACTCAGTATCCTTTAACAAAAAGTCAAATTCTGATTTTCAACACTTTTTGGACTTCAAAAATTACTAAGACAGTCCCTCAAAATGCCCGCCGTTCACCACTTCCTAGTGTTTTGGCTGGGCTGGAAGAAGTGGCACAAGAAACTCCCTAGCCAAAGTCTAGTACCTACTTAGGTACGTAGTTAAATACAGAGAAGAGTCAAATTAATTAATAATTTATTTATTGAGATTAATGCCAAATTATTATGAATCTACGATTGTTAAATCTACCGCTGTATTTCATGTGATTTCGTTGACCAAAATAACAACAACCAATTATCTATGTTGACATGTGATTTGACAACGGATTACATTGGCAGAACTGTGGGTTCTGTGCCGTGGGGGATACATTATGACAGCTGTCATCTGCATGGTTTAATCCAGTTTGATTGTAGGTATCTGACGATCGATAAAAACCGTAGTTGTTTGCTTACGGTTTTTTAAATATATTAAATATCGAAAATGAAAGAAAGAAAATATTTTAATTATTTTCTTTCGGACACGCAGGAAATCCAAACAATAAAAACCGGTCAAGTGCGAGTCGGATTCTCGCACCCAGGCCCACCGGTTCCGTACAAATTTGTAGGTATGTAAATAGTTTATCACGGGATTTTTTTTTGATGTAACTACTACGGTTTTCGGATTGTTTCCTTTACTTGTGCTATAACATGACCTTGCTTCTTGCCAAATTGCATGATTCTAGGTCAACGGGAGGTATCCTATACATTTTGATTCCCTTGAGAATTTCGAAATATACGTTTTTTGGGGTATAAACGGCCGTATCTCGTTTTACATTAAACTAGAAGTTTCATTTTTCACAGCTACAAAGGACCGCAGACATGAGTATATGGTTTTAATCGATACCTCTACGCGTTTCCGAGATAAAGAGCTTGACAGACAGACAGACGCACAACAAAGTGATCGTATAAGGGTTCCGTTTTTTTGCGATACGGAACCCTAAAAAGTACATTAAATCTAACAAAATCATAAAAACAATAGTATTGTTAGTTTTAAGGCTATATCATAAAGGAATTCGTGCACTTCGTGTTGATTTTGGATTTTCCCAGCTACTTTTAGATACGAAAGAAGCTCATAAATTTGCGAAGACGCGAGTCAATAAAATAAATAGGTAATAAATCTTTATCGTAATCTAAATGAGTACAATGCCTTTTCATTTATGTAATACAATTTTAAATCGATTTAGTGGTGAATTATATGTTAAAATTATAGCATAGTGTAATTATTAATTCTTTTCTTACAATAATTTCTATTGACACTTGTAGTGATTCAGTTTATGTTGCTAAAATAAATTGCATTCTTAGATTATTTTTAGCTCAAATTACAAATCTGGAAGTATCAGCTGATTCTTACTATTTGTTATCGTTGAAATGTTTATCCTGAAGTACATCATGATATTGAAGGTAAAATTTGAAAAGAAATCAATGTTAAAAGTCAATACCGCAATTTTCTTTTCATATAAAAGGTTTTTAGTTAAAAAATACTGATTCTTACAGTTCCGATGGAATACCAGACCTTTTCCAGAGAAGTTTTACTACATTAATATTTTTATAAGGAGACTTATGCGATAGCTTAAAAAACCTAGAAATCTTTCTATGGGCAAATTCGTTTTTCCAATAAATAAAAAAATTCTCTTTCCAAAATCGAACCGTCTCTAAAAATTGAAGTTTCCAAATGCCAAAAACTGAAAATCCTGAATTGTTTTCAAGTGTAGCGGTCGAAGTCCTAAGCTCAGAGAGAGATCGGATATCGGGAGAGCGCAGGATATATTCGGGTTTTCTGTTAGGAAATGGTCGTAAACAGTCCAAAATATCGATTGGTTGTAAATAAGGTTGTGATATATACGAATACAAACATACAAATATGAATACAAAACAACCTTATCAAAATATTATATATGCACTTCAAGAATCCTACATTCTGCCGTACCATAATAAAGACGACTCAGAAACGTAAGCATAACTGCGAACATAACAATATATTTTCGCCCATCCTTGAATTCAAGCCTCACAAAATTTGTAACAATCTGAAAGCCAATGCTGGTTCCATTAAAGTTCTACGTTTTCAATAGAAACTTTCAGTTCAAACTTGAACAATAGGGATTTCACGAACCTCTGCTTAATGAGTTAAGTCTATTACGATGTAAATATCTACGTATCTATACTAATATTATAAAGCTGAAGAGTTTGTTTGTTTGTTTGTTTGTTTTTTTGTTTGGTTGAACGCGCTAATCTCTGAAACTACAAGCCGGATTTGAAAAATTCTTTTTGCATTTGATAGCCCAATTCTTGAGGAAGGCTATAGGCTATATAACATCACGCTATGACCTTTAGGAGCCGAGCAAAACGGAAAAAAGTCAGAAAGAACGCTAAGCAAAAACGAAGTAATAGCGCGGGCAGGCGATGCGATACGACGGGGTGGGTCGGAGTAACAAGAAATTTCACGCGGACGAAGTCGCGGGCAGAAGCTAGTATATATATAAAAGTCAAAGTCCTTACTTACTGAGATATCAACACACAGCCTAGACCGCTGGTCCTAGAGACATGAAATTTGGAGGGTGTGTTCTTTGTTAAGAGTAGGTATCCACTAAGAAAGGGTTTTTCGTAATTCCAACCCTAAGAGGGTGAATGGGGGGAGGGTGAAAATTGACGCAGACGAAGTCGCGGGCATAAGCTAGTAAGTTATATATTACATGTAAAGTTTGTAATTTTCCGGGATGTTAATTACCCAGTCCTTTGTTAAGGAAATAAGGAGTACTTAAGGGTCCTCTGTCAATTATGATAAAAATTAAAGTAAGGACACTTGGCCCTTGTCCTTTACATCAATTATAGAAAATATCTTATAATAGTAATAATAATCATTTTATTATCAGGCAACTACGGCCCATAGATAAAATACACAAAATAAACTTATACAATAATAAACTAATGCATTCATATGCCTTATGCCTTGGGCACGTCTTATTCAAAAGAAAATATACCTATTGTACGAAATTAAATACATTATTGTGGTTACGGAACGTGTGGTCTAGCTATTGATTGCAAAGTTGTGTAAAGAGAAATCAGTAGCACGATAATTGGAATTTTATTGTAAATCATAACTGATTCAGAACAGCCTCTTATATTGTAGAGGCTTTAACCAGCATGGCTTTCTTATCCAACCTCCTCGAATGTTATACGTTAATGGCTTGTTTTAGAGAAAAATATTATATCATATTATATAAAAGAATTATATAGAAGAACTAGCAGCGCACCGCGGTTTCACTCGCATAAGTGTCGATTCCGTGGGAATATCGGGATAAAAACTATCCTATGTCCTTCCCCGGGATGCAATCCATCTCTCTGCCAAATTTTATCGAAATCTGTTCAGTGGTTTAGGCGTGAAAAGGTAACACACAGACAGACAGACAGAAAGTTACTTTTGAATTTATAATATTATTAGTATGGATGAATATAAACATATAAAATTAAGACTCTTTTATCTTTACCAATAATGAAGCAAAGACCTCAGAGCTTTGCATAGTAGACCCATAACTATGGAAGCAGCTATCACAGGTACAATTAGCTTACGGATCTATTTATATTCCCAGTTTGGCAACAAGAAAATGCTACTATTGGTAAGCAAAACCATCGTTTTTGTTTATAGGAACCGAGCATTAGTCATATGTGATAGGGGGCGAGCCTACCGCCGTCAACCAGGAACTAATCCAGACTACAGGCTGCTACTGAAAATTCTATATGGAAAAACCCAATAACATTTATTCCCGACCCGGGAATCAAATCCGGGACCTCGTGCCAAGCAGTAGCGCAATTGTGCTAGTGTGGGGCAACGTTTTAAAAAAAAAATTGTATTAATACATAATACGACTTTTATTGATTCCGGCAGCTCTTGCAGTACCTAACACGTGTGAACTATCGCAGCGAGTCGGGACGGGATTAAAGTCTTACTTTTTCATCAGTTTGGAGTACGATCTGCTATAGTCAGTATAAAAAGAGAATAGCTGGTTTGTTTTTCGAATCCATAATTAATTTTGTGAATAGAATATAGAATAGAATATATTTAAAATATGGTACAGACGCCAGCGCATCAAGCTACTACAATCTGTCAAACTTCTTTAATAGATTTTCAACTTTATCGCTAAATCATAAGGTTCAAAGTTTATTGGGAAAATTTGACAGTTTCAGATAGATTGATGTACTGGCATCTGTTCATTAAGGTCTTGTGTGACTGAAGAATAATGTTAAGAGGGCAAAGAGAACACCAGTTTGCTATAAATATTTCTCTTCACAAAGGTTCACATAGGTATAAACATACAGAGACACTAATAATCAATTTAACAAAATGCCTAACTATGATCCTTTGACTGGAGTACTTACGAGGGTACCCTCTGCGAAGGATCACCAGGTTCTCACCCCAAAATTTTCTTTGATGGCTAATTTAATCTCTAGAGAAACTGTTCAATAGAGGAGATATTCCTGAAAGGGAAAATAATAGGACAAAAAGACTTAAATTAAATAATAACAATAGACTTAAATCCGATTATTAACTATGTGGTTTATTATACTTGTAGACTTTTTAAGACGCGAATATTCAAATATACGAAGGTAAATCTATTAATTTGGTCCAACACGCAGAACACGAGTCGCCTACAACTAATAACCAATTTTATTATCAAGCTGACTCCAAAAATAAACTTTGAATAGGTAATGCATTCCATAAATATGCATAATAAGGAAATATAAAGAAACGAATTTGTCACTGTTTAGTTATGGTTTTATGATAACTGTCACGTCCAATATAAGCCTTTAAACGTCCACCTAAGTCACTTATCGAGTCTCTACGGTGAACGTCAACAGTCCCTAAACGCTATCTATTAGGCACATAAACGTCCAGTCTCCTTAAAAATTGCTACGATGAATGTCAACGGCCCTAAACGGTGAATTAAGATGTTTTGTGTGTGTCATATGTATGTTCTTTTTATTTTTTGTCAAAGGCTTGTTTTGTTTCGGTATGTTTATGGTATCTAACATAGTAGGTTCCTTTTTGTTTTATCAAAATAATGTTGTTTTTGATTTTCATCCGACTACGGCGAAGCAAAAAGGAGGGTGATGATTTTGACCGGTTTGTTTTTTACTTGATTCTTCTAGTTTTTTATTGCAAAACGTCTTGTACTATGTTAGTAAGAGAGCAATTAAAGAAATCCTGTTTTCTTGGACGTCCATTAGATCCATCTGACGAAGTTTTTCAGAATATAAAAGAGAATCTCATTAGTTACCTGCATTGTTTATTAAAAAGCTACTACTAGCGCAATGAAAACTTTAACGAGAAAACTCCGAAATGATCTCTCAAACGTTTCAGAAACAATCGTACAGGATGTGACGTATGTAAATAGTGGTCCACCAGATAATTTACTGTAACATGTTACAATTTTAACCATTTTTACCCAAGGGCTCCGAAAATATTTTTATTTTTTTTTTATTTACGAAATTTTTACCTTTTGTTACAAATTTGGTTGTAATTTCAACAAAAACCATTATTTTTTCATTTTAATTTCTGTTTATTACTGCTAAATACTAGATCTATCGTGTAAAATTATAGTTTTTATCTAAATTTAGAGCTTTTGAAGAAAAAGTTAGTTCTTCTCTATTTTAAACCTAATTCTTAACATATCATTCAAATTCAGCAGCGATTTTTGTAAAAAAAATGTACTACACTGTCAGTGCCCATTCATTTAAAAATATGCCTACTAAATACCGATTTCAAAATGGTATCACAATAACAGATCCTATTGTTTAACAGAAAGATATTCAATTTTAATTGAAGAAAAGAAGATTTTCATTAAAATCTCTTATTACAAAACGTATTACATCCTAGATAAAACGGATAAAATGTGACTATTTACTATTGAAATGTGATTTGAGTTAGACAAAAACTGGTTTTAAGAGCACAAACATATCTCAGCTAAAAAAAAAGCCCGACCCTTGTTTTACCTGAGACATGATTGTTAACAAAAAATCCTTTGAATCTCTCGCATATCGAGTAACGCACGATAAGAGTGTTAAAGAAAGGATATGGTTAAGGAATGCTATCCCTTTCATTCCTAACGTTTAAATCTCCAGAAATTTCGAAATTATTAAAATAATGGTTTTTGTTGAAATTACAACCAAATTTGTAACAAAAGGTAGAAATTTTGTAAATAAAAAACAAAAAAAATAAAATGGTTAAAGTTATTGTAATTATCTGGGTGGACCACTATACGCCACACGTACGAGTATGTGTCAACACACTGTAAACGGACGATAACAAAAGAAACGAATCCTGCCCGTGAAAAAAAAACCTCTGTCACACATAATCAAAGCAGTTGTAACAATTTAATGAACTTTAAACTACGATTAAAAATGCATCGACACGAGATAATATCCCAAGGTTGTCATCATTAAGTTTTTTGTCGAGTTTCGCACGCTTACTATCAATATTACCTTGAGTTTTGACATGACGACTTGTTGTTAGTTGTTACCAATTACATGTGTATCACAGCTTCACAGCACTTTACTCCACGCGCGACGCGACCGCTCGACGCGACAGTCCGATTGTCACTGTTGTCTGATCGAGAACGAAAGTTCCAATAAGTGATATGCGATTAAAAAAATATATATTATGTTAGTGCAACGTTGGGAAATAGACATGAAATTTTTTTATTTAGAAAATGGACATGTCGACATTACATTCAATAGGCACTGTAATACGTATTTGATTATGGAACGAATTCGGCAGTTGAGAGACAGTCGAATTGATGTTGGCCGGTGTTGATAGATTTAAATTGATACTGGCTGTTTTTTGAAATGAGAACCCGATAATATTCTTTCATTTTCGGCCAGTAGCACCCATAAACTCGACCAATAATTTTCTTAATTATTTATTTATTTTCTAATGGAGCGGACATAAAGTTTTCTTTCTCTCTGCGCATTTCCATTTCTAGCCATACGAAAAAGAAACGTGTTCTTAGTTTGCGATATTACATAATGACGGTGTAGTAGTTCATCTCCCACGAGCATTATATTACAATCTATTTCCCTCCATTGAATTTCATATGCGCGGGATGATAATGAGATTATGACGATCCTAAGGTTGTTGCCAGCATACCTACTTTTGTCATTCAGAAATCTACGTGGAATGTGGAACATTACTACGCTGTGGTTGACTGACTGAAGTGACAAGGCACAGCCGAAACCGCTTCAGGCAGAAACATGTCTAGAGAAAAAGTTCCTCGGAGCATAGAGGTGTATCTTCTATTTTGGTGCACTAAAATAGTATTTTTGGAAACCGCCAAAACAATAGTAAATTAGGGAATAAAGTCAAAATATGATAAAATCAATTATTGAGGATTAAACAAACATGTTTGCATTACAGCTGTTTAAAAAAAACACTCAAAGAGAAGTTGTTTTATAAACAAGTGCGAGTGGGACTCGCGCACCGAGAGTTCCGTACAAAATTTGTAGGTATGTATTTATGTAACAAAAAATTTACGGTGTTCCGATTTTTTCCTTTACTTGTGCTACATGACATTTGCTTCTTGCCAAATTTCTTGATTCTAGGTCAACGGGAAGTACCCTATAAATTTTAGTTCCCTTGAGAGTGTCGAAATATTCTTTTTACGTTAACTTAGAAGTTTGATTTTTTCACAGCTTTACGTTACGCGTCTGTAAACCTGAGTATATGGTTTTAATTTCAACTCGATACCTCTACGCGTTCCCGAGATAAAGGGTCTTGACAGACAAACAGACAGACGGACAACAAAGTGATCCTAAGGATTCGGTTTTTTCCTTTTGAGGTACGGAATCCTAAAAATGGTGTTTTTGATAATCCACCCCTAAATAGTTTAATCATGGGGTTTCTATGCCACGTGATCAGAAATGGGTTGAACTGAGAATACCACCTAAAAACCACTACGCTTATAAATATATCGATAAACGTTGATCCTTCCACCGCTTATATTATAATGTATCTAGGATTAAAACCTGAGACGTAACGAGGAGACATAGGAACAATATTTATGTTTTATTCCTTGGATCCAGCACGAGCTGTTTTCATAATAAAGACATGAATGAAGTGTGTTTAGGTAAGAGCGTAGGGCTCCGTTCCCTGAATGTAAATAAACAAATCGTATTGAAAAAATATTTCCTAGGAAATGTGGATTTGCCCTGGCTTCTAATGTGGACTGCGGAGTATGGTTTCATTTGTTTATTTTATCCTTACGAAAGTGTAGTAAAGTAAATACTCTCTTGACGACCTAGTCTTGAAGGCCTTGTCTTTCATGTATGTGGGTTCAAATCAAGTACCAATATTTACGCGTTTACGCCTTACGGCATTTCATACAAACTTTCAAGCCCTTGTTTTTCGAAATGAATGAACCGATTTTAATGAAACTTCATACGCATAAGCAGGATACAAAAGTCTTAAAATCTAAATGATTTGAATGATTGATAAAAAGTTACTTAAGAACATTATCCGGGAGTGCCGACAGAAGTGAAAACAAAACACAAACAGGATACTTTGCCATCACTCACTGACATATCGGATGTACATTAAATTCGGGTACATCCCGAGGACAGCCCAGCTTCACAGCTTGGCTCATCGCCGCAAGGTTGCCTGCTTGTCGGTCTTCAACAGATTGTACTTCGGTGAGTGTGCCCAAGAACTCCACGACCTTATTCTACCGGCCCCCTTCTACCTTCGGACATCCAGACGCACTGCAAGTTACCATCCCTGCCTAGTTGCTATTCCACCAATTCGCACTCAGCGTTTTCAAATGTCCTTTATAATGCGCACAGAAAAAACCAAAAAACCAACAACCTGAAACCAGCAACAACCTGAAATCGCGAAAAAAAATCAGCTGTTCCCTACATTTAGGTATGTTCGTACAACTCGTCAAAATGTAGGGAACATCAGTTGATCATTTTTTCGCGATTTCATTTTTGGTCCTATAGTAAAAGTTGTTCATAATGATGAGTACAATGACCTCTTAAGAGGTTTTTAATATTTTACCAATAACCCTGTATAAGCACTATGGATTTTTTTTTAAGTCAGCGTTCATCCATTTAATATAAACGCCAATCAATTTATTCCGCACTTTCTGAAAGGCTCATCAATAGCAACCAAAATTAAACTCATCTCAAATGATTTTATTACACAGCTGTTGGTAAATTGTGTTGACTAGCTTTTCTGAAACCGGTTATCATTTATCGAATGAGACACACATCATATTTGGACATCATCACATCATTGGACATACGGCAGACGTGGCCAGCCCAGTTCCAATTCAGCTAAGCGGCTTTTTGCGCAACGTCAGTAATCTGTGTTGCGGAGCGCAGTGTGGTATTGCGAATATGGTCGATCAATTTGAGGCCTTACTGCGCTCTGTTAAGGTGCGATTCCATCAGCGTGCTGAACTGTGCGGCACTGTAATGCACAGTGTACGACACAAATGTTTATTCTGGTCGACTCACCCAAGCAAACAATCACAAATTGTGCGCGAACATTTCTAATGTTCGCGCACATCTGCATACTTTTGTGCGCGCACATATGCAAGCAGTGGACTCGCGTCGATACGTACACACTTGTTGTTCGCGAACCCAATCTTGCTTCCGCTACCGGGGAAAACATTTATTTGTCCGCGCACATTGCCCCGATTAGACCCGAACACACGAACCTCCGCCGGCTCGGTACCGAGTCCCATCGGACCCAAAAATGACGACATATGACACCCTACACTATGTATATATTAATTATGCTACCCATCAAACCTTATGAATGTGCGTTAATTTAAAAGTTAGATAAAAACTCATATGTTAACGCCATTAAATATTTCATATTTAGCGCGCAAGTTTATTCATTTACCTTTATTCGTTTAATCGTTTATCGACGTTATATATTAACAACTGAAGGCAGAAAACTCTGCTCAGTGAACATCATGTTCGTGCACAAGTGTGCTACAATGTGCGCATACAAAAGTTACGCACAGCTTTGCCGGTGGAAACAGAGACTATCGGATCAGTACGTGCACTGTTGGAGTTCTGCACAAAATGTTTGTGAACAAATGTGCTGCACACTATTTTGGTGGGATCGTACCTTTACACGTCGTAATATTACGAACACAAAACATTATTGGTCACCTTCTCCGAGCTGATTATGCGATCTTCAATTGTTATTGCTAGAAAAGAAGAAGAAAACCACAACTGTTAAAGAACCAATGATACCACTGCACTGCAGTAATCTTATATGTACAAGTACATACCTATATAAAATTCTTGTGTCACAATGTTAGATACCATACTCCTCCGAAACGGCTTGACCGATTCTTATGAAATTTTGTGTGCATATCGGGTAGGTCTGAGAATCGGCTACTATCTATTTTTTTTATCGAATTAAAAAAAAATCCTAGAAATAATCTATATAAAACAACGTTTGCTGGGTCAGCTAGTAACAGATAAAAGACTTATATACTTCTTAAGTGAACAACAATAGGCGGACGTAGGTAAATCGTAACTACCAATGAAGTTTCAGGGGTTCGTTTCTCGGATTGATGATGATGATTGATTGAAACTGTCCTTGCAAAAACGACGTATTTATTATTCACTAGCTTCTGCCCGCGACTTCGTCCGCGTGAAATTTCTTGTTACTCCAACCCACCCCGTCGCATCGCATCGCCTGCCCGCGCTGTTACTTCGTTTTTGCTTAGCGTTCTTTCTGACTTTTTTTCTTTTTGCTCGGCTTCTAAAGGTCATAGCGTGATGTTAAATAGCCTATAGCCTTCCTCAAGAATTCGGCTATCAAATGCAAAAAGAATTTTTCAAATCCAACTGGTAGTTCCAGAGATTAGCGCGTTCAACCAAACAAACTCTTCAGCTTTATAATATTAGTATAGAAGATAGAGACACTCGAGAGCTTCTGGAAGAGTTATATCTGGAATTCTGGATGCTTCGTTGGCTTTAGAAAGGAAGCTGGGAAAGACTGGATGCAGAAGGCGGAGAACCGGCGGGATAATTGCTTAACACACTAACAGTGGCTTTCATTTTGACAGTTAGACAACATTCATTGCGTTATTTACGTTGTTGAGCAGACAAATTTTTGGAACATATGAAGCAATGGATTAGGAATATCGTTCAAAATTCGAATATCGTTATTCAGATTGTGATTGAAAGTGTGTTAGGTACGCAAACAGGGTGCGGTGTTGTGAAGCAACTTGAGATTGTTTGTCTACACAATTTTTTTTTAGTATGAAGGTTTTTCTTTGTTTTTAGGGTTCCGTATCTCAAAAGGAAAAACGGAACCCTTATGGGATCACTTCGTTGTCCGTCTATCTGACCGTCTATCAATACACTTTTTCTCAGGAATGCGTGGAGTTATCAAGTTGAAATGAATATCAAGTAGGTAATCAGGGCTCAGGGGCTCTGGTACTCAGGGGTTCTTGAGTGGAGACCGCGAATCGGTAAATATAAGGTGGGAATTGATGACCGTCGCGGTAGACGTGTTCTTGAGAGGAGAACGCGAATCGGCAAACGTAAGGAGTCCCTCAGGGTAGGTGGAGCGACGATCTTCGTAGGATGGTTGATAGCAGCTGGATGAGAGTTGCCGAAAATTGAGTTGAATGGCGTGCAATAGGAGAGGCCTATGTCCAGCAGTGGGCTGCTATAGGCTAATGATAATAATGATGATGATGACTCAAATTTCTAAGTAAACGCAAATAAAAGATACGGGCGTCAAAAGATACAGGCGTGTATGCCGCATATTTTGATACTCGCAGAGGAATCAGAACCTATACGGTACTTCCCGTTGACCTAGAATCATGAGATTTGGCAAGAAGTAATGTCATGTAGCAAAAGAAAAGGAAAAAATCCAAAAACCGTAAATTTGCAGTTACATACCTTATACGGAACCCTCGGAGTGCGACTCCGACTCGCACTTGGCCAGATTTTTTATATTGTGAGTACATGTACCAAATAAAAAATTATTTTCTTTCTTTCATTCTTTCAGTAGTCCACTGAAAGAATGAAAGGAAGAAAATAATTGGCTGCGATGCGATAGCTGTGATTTCCGAGCCTATCATTGTTCTGTCCAAATGTAAATCTGGCGAGACAAATAGGTGGGTACCCATCGCTAAGGCCGGAAGCAGAGTATTGGCGCAACTTAAAAGATGCAGGGGCAACAGTGGTCGTGATTGTTGTTTGACTGATTTTGGGGCCGACCTGATTCAGAAGTCAGACTTTCATTTGAATAGATCCAAATGAAAATCTGGCTACACAGATAGGGGGCCGCATGGTAGATTACGGCCCACTTTCTCTCACCGGAAGGAGGCGTGTGTTCCTGGAGTGAGAACATCATAGGCTGATTATGCGGTTTACTCATCCTAAAGACCGGAAAAAGAGTATGTAGATTGTACGGTTATTTATATTTTTGAGTCAATTGCCTGAGATAACTGTGCGGTAATATAATGCAGCTAAACCTTGAGACTTGAGACTACAATCAGTTTACAAATAAGAGGAAGGCGCTACTTAAACAGATGTACTACGCATGTACTTACCTATTTATTTATTATGTAGGTATGTGTAGTAAATACTAAATAGTTGGACGAGTCGGTGTTTCATCCGTGGACTCCGTGGTGTGATAATAAACAATTATTTTGTTAACAACTGCTTACAGCCAGTTGGATTTCCATACTAGGTGGCTCAGAATAGATAGAATAGACTCTTCTGGGAAATATCTCAATAATTATGGCTCGGATTGAAGAGCAAGAGATCATAAACTCGGTCCCCCTTTATGTTCTTCTTAGCGTGTCGGTTGACCTAGAATTTGGCTGAGTTTTACGCTTTCAGTAGCGTTCATCAGTCTGTAAAACACAGATTATATAAATGTGTCCTGTTACATTTATAAATAAAATAGAGACATAAATTCCTTCAGATCGTATTTCGGCCACGGCGGCCAATCTCAACGGAGACTAGCCTTCGGCGCAGGAGATGTTATAGTGCACAAATATGCGCGCGCGACACAGGTGCACTCCCTCTTCCATCACTCTCATAGTCCGATGGGACGGCAATCAGACACGACCGGAGAGAGAACAGGCGCAGGACCAACGGCTTTCCGAGTCACGGGGGTATCACACCGCCGACTTCCAAACTCCGACGGGAAGAAGAAGAAAGAAATACACACATACGCATACATTTATGCTTTGGATTTGCACCAACTTCCAACAACATGTTTATGGTAGGTACCGAAGTAGATAGTAGAGAATACAAATGAATTCTTCTTATCTTCAAATCAGTCCCTTTATTACTTGGCTCAGTAGGAGGTCACAGAAACGATGGATGGAATGTGTGAATAATGATGTAGTTAGAAAGGGGGTGACTACCGAGATGACGACTCATAGAGGAAGTATGGAAGAAAATGACATGTTGTGCCGACACCAAATAAATTTTGATAAGGGCCGGAGCGGGTCAGCATTAAGTGAAGGGGCCCGTCAGGGCCGAAGCCTGCCGGGTCAGCGGGATTGTCCGAAAGGGTTACCGCTGGCCCGGAACATTAAAGGCTAAGGAAGGAACACGGGTGGGTTTTAGTCAGTAAGAGTCTGACACTCCCTTCCGCTCCACCCAGAGTGGGAGGGGTCATTTGATAATTTCCCAACTCATCATTATCCGGCCCATATTTGAAAAAAAAATATGGGCCGGATAATGATGAGTAAGAGGCCACACTAATTGCGGAATCAGTGTCGATCTTTTAGCTCATCACAAGTCCAAGTGGTCGGATACCTGGGTCACACTGCACAAGCCATGTCCATGACCAAGTAGGTCAAATCATGACCCACTTGGTCAGTTTCATCAGGAGCACAGTGTGTACACTGGGTGTGGTGTTGATCGATTATCCCCCATAAGCAAATTGTGTTTGCATTGGCCTGTTTGGGTACGCAATCGATTATAGTGGTATCAATATGGGCGAGTGATGTTTTTCACAAAGTAAGTGCGGCTATGGGATAAGGCAAGCGCACTGTTGGTAGCGGAGCGTACAGACCAATAGGCGTTAGAAGATTCTTTTATGAGACCAATTGAATAAAGAATGAAAAAAAATTCATCTGCTTGCGCAGATGATTTTTTTTATGGGTGGTTTACGTTCTTGAGAACGTAAATAACCCAATGAATTTTGTTGATCTGTTAAAATCAAAGTCATTGCCATTGCAAGCGTGTTATGCAATACCCCGCAGTCTGTTGCCCTGCTGTCGCAATTGTCTCTATTTTGTCAGAAGACTATACTAATTAAATATATTCGCTAAACCGCTTGACCCCCAGCAATCACCGTTGGCGTAGGTGTTATAATTTGAACAAAACATGCTGCAAATGAGGATGCAGTGAAATTGTTGATAAATGGAACAAATGAACGTTTTTAGAGCATCAGCATACCTGGCCAATTTGTGTATAGAGTTACATGTATTGAATTACTTCCAGTTTATAAAGTGTTTTTTTGGAGCCAGCCCTGACTCTTGTAAACTCGTAGTAGTGAAGCTGTTCAATAAGGATTTCGTCCAGAAAAGCATTATAACCTAACTTATCTATCTATCCTGCTGACTAGAATATCGGTATTGAATAACATTATTCAATTTTTTTTGAAAAATCATAGACAAAAATTCAGGTTATAAAATTCAAACTACAACTGTCAAAATGAAAAACGTCTTCAGTGATTTAAAATAAGAATTTCGGGTTCAAACAATCAAGTCAAACTACTTATTTGTAAGTAGCACTACAATTTGGCATCCACTGGTAGTTTTTCTGATCAATTTGTAAACATTTTCATCAGATATATATTTTTAACACGTGTAAAATATTAGCTTCAATTGTAACTAACAAACAATGTAATCACAGTATAAATATGAACAGTATGGAAACTAGGCACATTTGTTGAAATAATTACCTACGCTCCATTGGAGCGTTAGGGTTGTCACTCTTAATGTCTGTAAAATTTATAAGTGTTTTTTTATTAACGAAGTTTTTAACGCGGTTTGCGGTTAGGAGTTGGCTGGTTATCTTTCCCTCCTTCGGGTCAAAATGTAAAACCAAGATGGCGGCTGCGAAAAAATTCAAATTTTTCATCGTGAATATCATTTTAATAGTTATCGAGGGTGCTAAAGCCGACAGTGAAGTCAAAATGCGCGTCGTTCGATCGATGTCTATGTAACCCTGCACCTTATCGTGTAATAGTGTAGCGGTATCTACAACGCCACATGCAAACAACGCGTTATACTGACGTCACGCAAATCCTGCATCGCGCAAGCAGAGTTTACCGCGCAGCTAGCATAGATACAACGGCCCGACATGAATCAACGGGCAGTTGCCCGCCAGACACAACACCCGTCTGGTCGGAGGATCCTCCCTTTCCTATAGAGTATGAGTGAACTTTACACCCTGTTCCTCATACCTCTATACTGGTGACCCCGAACATGAACGTCAGCGCAGCCTTCGTGCAATTACTTCAGCGTGACGTCATCATCATCACTCCCGCAAGCTTTAGCGGCGAGTCACCCAGCCAGCCAGCTCCCACGGCTTCAACGGGTATCCTGACCACCAGCATGCAGCGACCGCGCATACCTGGTCATCACCCTCAGCCTCATCAGCAATCTCGGCACAGCACACTGCGCTTTCGGCCGGTCAACAAGAAGAGCTCAATTCCTCTCCTGGTCGACGCAGCAGCCAGCCTCAATTAAAGAAAACAATATTTAAAAAAATATCTTTATTCTTCGTAATTATAAATTATTTACTGGAAAACGACACCTGTGACAAATAAATTGAAAAATTTCACAGCCGCCATCTTGGATGTACATTTTGACCTCACTATAGGCTTTAGCACCCTCGAAAACTATTAAAACGACACCCATGAAATCGTAATATATTACATACATCATAATCATCGACACCATTCGTATGAGTCGTGAATTTGATATTATTTTGATTAGATAATAAGTTAGTTAAATTATCTATGCCGATGAGAGCCGTGTCCTAATACATAATATAAGCGATCTCGCGGGAATATGCAATCGTCGCGTTTATTTTGTTCGGCAAACCCGATTCCCGAATCCGTGGTCGCGCCTTTCTCTGAACAAATGAGTGACAAAATCAAATCAATCAGAGCAGTGGTCGTCAAGTGATAACCGGAGTCATAAATCGTGGGTTCGAATCCAGGCGCTTTACTTTGTGAAATTAGTTCATCACAACTACTACTCTCACAACGGTGAAGGAAAACTTCGTGAGGAAACCAGCATGTCCTAGAACCAAAAATTCGAAGACATGTGACATCTACCAACCCACACTGGTCCGCGTGGGGGATTACGGCCCACTCCCTCTCACAGAGAGGAGGCTCGTGTCCCAGCAGTGGGAACATTATAGGCTGATTAAGTATGTTCTTTGCACACTGATACAAGGTAGGTGTTACAACAATTAAATTGTGGATATCTCTGTGTCCTGTCTTGTCACAGTACGGATCGCGGCAACTGAGTATTCTCGCGACAACATAGTATTCTCGCGACAACTGAGTATTCTCGCGACAACAGAGTATTCTCGCGGCAACTGAGTATTCTCGCGGCAACTAAGTATTCTCGCGACAACTGAGTATTCTCGCGGCAACTGAGTAATTGAGTATTCTCCCGGCAACTGAGTATTCTCGCGGCAACGGAGTATCTCGCAACAATCGCTTGTATCAGGACACGGCGGCGGCGTAGACTTCAATCTCACATTTATATCCACAATAAAGTCTCGGTCTTAAGTAGTGTAACCTGATATTATATATCTACCTAGTCAGTCTAGAAACAGTCCATATTTGTAATACAGTAAGTAGGTATGTGTGATGATTATAGACAGACCATATGGTTGTAAGACAGGTACTAGTATCCAAAATTAAAGGCGCATAATATACTTTGCATAAATAAATGGTAGAGTTGCTTAGATAAGTGTGAATTAATTTTCTTGTCTAATTTACCACTTCAACGACGTGCCGCTACAATGGCGACATTAATTTACCACAGGGCTATAGTGTCTAGTACTCATAAAAATTATAACAACATAGGTAACATAATATTTTGCTTCTACAAAACGATGCGAAAAAGATGCGCCTCTCTGGTGCACCGGGTGTGGGCCAGCCCCGACATTATATTGCGGTGTTACGGTGTATCGCAAGCAGTCTGCATTGCTTGTATATGAATTGCTGCTGCTTCCTTTCCACATCGGTGTTGAGCTTCTAGCAGGGATTCGCATGAACTATATTGCAGTGTAAGTTTAAGTGTGTAGGTTAAATTTACTAAAGGCTCCTACAAACAGGCGCGACACGCGATATAATCGCGCGACACAAATGCACCGCTCGTTGCGCGACTTGTGGTGCCTTTGTGTCGCATGTCGTGTCGTGCCTGTTTAAAGCAGCCTTAACGTAGTTGTTGAGTAATATTGTTACTTACTAACATTTTTGAGCCCTGTGTTACTTGTTATTAATATAAATAAATAAAATAATTCGTTATTTGAAAACTAGCGCCTGCGCCGCGGCGCGCCGCTCGCCGACATAGGGCTCTTCGTCTTCCTTTCAATTCGCCTACTCTTTGCACGTTATTCGTTTTAATTTTATTACTGCATGTTATGATCCGTGACCCCGGCAAATGACCCCTGCGTTACAGTTCTTTAAGTAGGTACAGGCTGGTCCAAGATGCTATTTTAGAAAACATTGAATAAATAAATAATAACGTTTAATGGAATTTAATGTCGCCATTAAAGCGGCACCCTGTATAGACATAATTCTAATAGAGTTCTAAATTGGGCTTTATCTACTACAAAATCAGCCTATAATGTTCCCACTGCTGGGACACAGGCCTTCTCTTTTCGAAAGGGAGTGGGCTACCACGCGGGCCCAATGCGAATTGGTAGATGTCAAATGTCTTCGAATTGTTGGTGCTATGGCATGTCGGTTTCCTCACAGTGTTTTTCTTCACCGTTTTGAGAGCAGTGGTGATGAAATTATTTACACAAAGTAAAGCACCTGTCTGGGTTCGAACCCACGACCTACAACTGGTAAGTCAGGGTTGTTGCTACTTGCTTGCCGGACGGCGCGTACGTCTTCCACGCGCGCCTCAAAGAGATGTCAGCATCAAACGAAGGGGCCCGCAAGGGCCGAAGCCTACCGGGTCAGCGGGATTGTCCGAAAGGGTTACCGCTCTGGCCCGGAACATAAAGGGCGAAGGAAGGAACATGGGTGGGTTTTAGTCTGTCAGAGTCTGACACTCCCATCCGCACCACCCAGAGCGGGAGGGGTCATTTAATGATTTCCCATACTGGAAAAAAAAAAGGGTTGTTTTGTTGCTACTGTTCTCTTTTATCTTCTACTTAGCATTATTTACTACTAAAACATTGAAAAATACAAGACTTTAATTTAATTAACCAAAAGCGTTTAATTTATTTCATTCACAACAGTTTTCGATGGTTTTTTGTCCGAATTTTTGGTTAAAAATGAAAGTGAAGGTGGACTAGCCAAAGTTACCAAAATGGCTTGACCATTTCGGTAACTTTGGCTAGTCCAATTATGTTCGTATGCGGAAACTTCAACGTAACCTGTGAGATTGGTGGATGGTCGAAAGTGGTCTGTAACTATCTGATTTAATTTTTGGTCATTATACTGTATGATTTTTTTTTTAAGTCTCGAAATTTTTACAGGGTATTCTACCCATGAATATGAACAACTTTCACTATGGGACCAACTCTGAAATCAATAAAAAAATCTGCTGTTTCATACACTTTGGTCAAGTAGGTATTGAAATTTTGTATAAAACAGCAGATTTTTCTTTCGTGATTTCAGAGTTGGTCCCATAGTGAAAGTTGTTCATATTAATGGGTAGAACACCCTGTAAAAATTTCGAGACGGTAAAAAAAATCATCCAGTATTAATAATAATAGGTAACTTGGCCTATCTTCTTTTTCTAATAAATAATAATATGTGTGTGTATGTTTATTTATTCGGATTTTATTCGTATTTGATCCAAGACGGAGTAGTACAGGCTAGCTTTAAGTACTTAGGTATAATTTCTCGTCGACTGAGCATAGATCTTTGTCCAGCAGTAGACGTCTATAAGCTGAAATGATGATGATCAGCAAAGATCTGTACCCTAATTGCGTAACACACTATCAATTTCAATCTGAATCATTTTGAAGGATATTGCTAATCCATTGCTTCATATGGTTGAAAATTTGTCAGCTCAAGAACGTAAATGACGCAATGTAGGTATGTTGTTGAACTTTTAAAATGAAAACCATTGCTACTTATTATTACAGGAGGTTGAACGACCTCAGCTGTTGAGCTGGTTGAGAGTAGCCGAGGGAGATTGGAGAGGCCTATCCAGCTGTGAAAGGCTATATAGGCAGGAAGGCTGCTTATTACTTATGTATGGATGATTCGCGTGCACTGAATATATGCGTACACCTGTAGGGATTACCTACTGGGTTATCTTCGCTAAGTTTTAACTTATAGTTAAAAATATACATACGTGTCTGAAAAAAGGTTTTACATTGTCGTGTTACGTCCATAACGCACCGAGCAGCTCAGCGTCATTGTGATAATAAACTAACTGACTCACGCTAAATCTAATAATGTAAGGAAACAATGCATATGTAAAAAAATAATTTAATGGTTTTCTCTGAATACGTTTACGTTCGTTTATTTCTATCACGTACGTAGTACGTAACTAAATTGTTGCAAATAAGACCTAGGAAGTAAGCATTATTTACAGCCTTTATATACAAAAAATTAATTACAAGTTCTACTAGTATCAAACAGCGCCATCTATCATAATTACAGAATACTACACTCCATTCTTTTCTGCTTAATTGTTGCAGCTACTAGTCAACAGATCGCGCTGTCACAAAGCTTGCCTATATTTTGACAAAGTCTCCCCTTCGGCCGCACGCGGAACGCACAGGCACAGTTCGGTAATGGCCGCCGCCGGGGTGGTTGACTCGCGCCGCTGTCATTGTGACACGCGTTGATTGGTTGTTTACTTTATTTACATCACAATCATAACCAATACAATCACAGTGTAAAGTGTTTATTGTGTACTACGCTTGTTGAATGCACGTTTGTACAGTGATTTTTGCTAAAAGTTTTGAACGCTATGAGCGACCGGTCGCTCAACAAGCGTTGGTAGAATGCATCGTCCAGTGTAGTGTTGTGATAGTCGAAGTTTCCCGGCCCAATGCTGGGCTACAGAGGCGCGATGTGTAGCCGCCAGCATACTCAGGCGTGTCTCAACACTTCCCTGTCCATACGACAGGAGATACAGAGATTTGAAAGCGTGCATCCTTCTATCTACGCTCTTTACGACCTTGTGGAGTTGGTACCTGATCCATTGCTGGCCCAGCAGATAAGGGACCACGTCGTGGCCATAGAAGGTTAGTATTAGTACTGATTGATTGTTTACATGTTAGCGTGCGGTTTCTACGGGCGACTGAGTTGTTTATACTTAGATAAATCACGTTGATAACCTAATAATGCGCAGCTTGTATTTATGATTTGCACGAGTAGAGTACGGTAGGCACTTAGCTGTTACTGTTACCCATACTTTAATCGTATTTCATTCAGATCAATCACAGTTTTACCAAATGTTTTACGAATTTCAATTCGGAATTCCACTACCGTTGTGTGTGACGCCAAAACAAATGACAACCTAAAATCTTCACAATAAAGAATCAGTTTGTCATCAATAGGGTGTTTACCTGCTAATGTTCCTACCTGTGTTACTTGGCAGGCCTTGAAGGCTGGGAATCCCGTTACGCTTAGGTATAGGTACCGGCAACACTGCACGCCGAAATGAATAACACAATTCAGAAATCAAAACTGCGAAAGGAATACAATTTGATAACAATCCGACACATCAAATAAGCAACAAAGATAACCAATACATCTTTATGTAGGTATGTGTGTATGTTACTATAGGAATGCTATACTTTCTCCGGTTTTTACAACATCGACGCAAATCCGGTCCTTAGTTGATAGCGTCCAGTTTTTAAAAGGCGGATTTCCTCGCTGAGAAACTTTGCAACTTCGTGTCAAAGTCAAGGTTTGCAGGTTAAGTTCTTAAGTAGTTAGTGCATAGTATAAACCGGTACCTATTGTATTTTATGTGATAATAATAGAATTATTATCGTTTAATGAGCAAAAGTAGTGGTGTTGATTATAAATTATCACGTAATGTCACGTGTAGAGAAACAGCTTTGTTTGTCATGTTGTAATGAAATAGCTATTGTATTGTTTCACAAATTGAACGTTTCTCAAAAACTAACACTCCCTTCCAGTGGTAGGCAAAGGTACCTATCTAAAGGAAAGGCGTTGGCGTCATTATCTCTAGTACTGATTGGACTGGTCCACTCAAAACTGTGTGGTACTTTCCTCAAAAGACCATTTCATACATCAATCTACCTACATGGTCTTCGCATAATCTGACCAAGATTATGTCTGGACTTTAAAAGAGACTGTAACCTCTGATTTTGTTTCGGCCGTTCTTCTCAGAGTTGTCAGGTAAGAAACGGCGACGTCAACTTATTTTTTTTATAATATGACGTTTAAAAGTGATTCCGATATCCTATTTACAGAGTAAACAATTTCAATTCAATTTGTGAAATGAAATTGAATTGAACTTGTTTTAATATCAACATGCTACAAAGCATGACGATTTTAGTAAATATGCATAAGACTTCATAAAGCTGCTCATGTGTGGATGTTACAATCTGATATGATTCTGCAAGGACTAACGTGTCTTTTTTTCTCACATCGAACAGATATGAACGGAACATTGAAAGCCTCCTTCTGTGCTTCACCCTAATGACATTAATGAAGAAAAGTAAGTGGAGTAGAAGAAGAGGAAAAGCCATGTCAAAAAGTCCTCAAACGTCAAGTTGAAGGAGTTTAGCGAAACACAAATAAAGCAGAAGCTAATTGCGATCAATAACTCACAATGGCGAGGGCCATTGCAATGTTTGTTAAGGCCCGGGAAGGCAAATTCCCGTAATTAAAAACGGTCATAATTTAGTCGCAATCTCATCTTAAAGACAATCAATGTCAAAAACTTGTCAAAAATATAGGGAAATTAGAGGTATTTTGTCAGATTGAGACAGATCAGTCTGTGAACGTTCATAAAATACGAGAATTGCCCCTCAGGATCTACTATACTAGTGTCAGTCTTGACAGGGAAGAAAGTAGGTGCCTTCACGAAGAAGGTAGGTGAAGAAATTCAGTCTATCAACATGAGAAATGTCTTTAATCTAGAAAGTTCATTACTAATGGGAAGACTGATGGATGCTATTAAATATCATTAGCAACTAACAGTTAACCGCATAGGTGACCGAAAGACCTAGCTATCTCAGCCAGACTGTTTATTTCTAGGTTAACGATTTACGAGCAACCCGACCTGTCAGTAACGACCGGTTATTTTTAGAGACGCTGATTTGAAATCAATAAAGTGGCAATTAGAGAGATGTTTACGTGATTTATTCCTTATTTGCGTTTAGTTTTATGTGGTAATGTGAGATATAATGGCAAATAAATAGGCTGGTTATTTAGTAATGGTAAAACACAGAGTAATTTTAATTGAGTTGGTAACATTCTGAGTTGTATAGTACAATGAAAACAATCTCATCATCATCCGCCATCATCTGCCTAGCCTTTTCCAAGCTATGTTGGGGTCGGCTTCCAGTCTAACCGGATGCAGCTGAATACCAGTATTTTACATGGAGCGACTGCCTATCTGACCTCCACAACACTTACTGGCTAATACGATACCCCTTGGTAAGACTGGTTATCAGTTTTCGGGCTACTGGCTACTCGTTACGACTGTCAAAGATCCACGAATGACAGCCGGGACCAACGGTTTTACGTGCTTTCCGAGGCACGGAGGGATCTCGGTATGTAAAGATCGTCACCCATCCACATACCAACAGCGGGAAGCGTTCATAACCTGATAGATCGACCTGTGCAGCTGAGTTGGTAACATTCTGAGTTGTATAGTAGGAAAAAAGTGAAAACAATCTACTTAAATGAAACAATAGTGCATCCTGTGAAAGTGACTGTGTACCAAAAGCATATTAATCTTAAAAAAAAAGTACTTAAAGGCCTCGAAAAGTCTAGCAAAGTCAATAAATTAAAAAAAAAAACATGCACTCGATGCTGTGTTTTTGCCATCACATTGTTATTCTTTTGTATTTTCATCTTACTCATTGCAATCTACTTGCCAAGCTTTGTAAGTATGACCTCATTCCTACACGATATTATTGAACCTTTGTTTTTCGGAATATATGACAGCGTCTATATAAGGAAATCAGCATTAACCATTCGAACGATAATGCGTGTAAATATATCCTTATGCCGATTGCCAGATAAAGATTTATTCGCCTAAATACCATTATAGAAATTATTGCTCGACGTTCTCCAAGTTCCTCTAAGCATTTATCATCGTCGGACGCTGTCCATCACTTTTGCTCTACTTAAACCTCATCTGCCTAACGCTATCCTGGCCCTCTGCCAGGGTCTGTTCCTCCAAAGTCTTCCCATTTTATTGAATGCTAACTTGCACGGGCATACTGGATGTAGGAAAGAAGGCTGCCAGGCTCAAATGGGATTGGGCGGGTCACATCAGCCGTATGCACGACGACCGCTGGGCAAAAATCTCCACACAATGGGTGCCTGAAGATGGACGGCGCCGCCGAGGCCGGCCCAGAAAGAGATGGCGAGATGACCTGGACGCGTACCGCGAGGGCTGGTTCGAGGTGGCGCGGGAAAAGAGTTCCTGGAAGGATTTGGGGAGGCCTTTGCCCAGCAGTGGGACAGCATAGGCTACTAAAAAAATAAAAAAATAAAAAAAACTTGCACATCGTCAACTAAGTTCGCTGTCCTACATTCGCAAAATGCATAGCATTTACAAGATATTCTAAAGCAAATTAAGGTCAGAACTGTGCACTGTTAATCAAAGGAATTCTGTTATTATACAGCATAGTTTAATATCTCGCATAACGTGGAGTTATGCCAAATATTACAAATATGATCTAAATAACGGTCTTGAAATACGTCGGGCGCTTGTCCGGAGTAACTTAAAACAAGAAAGTACCTAATTAAAGTACTGTACCTTTTATTAAAACCCTTTAGAATATTCTATGCTAATTCTGAAATGAAAGTAAAATAGCTATCAGCTTGTCAACTCTGAACAGTTCATGTATAAGTATTATTGTACAAACTCCAAAGTAATTAGAATTATTCTAACGACTATTTCAGGAATTAAGTCGTCCGGCTATTGAACAACTGGAAGTCCTTTGTCAGCAGATGTTACGTCATGGACAACTTTCCCTATTCAAGCTAGATCAATTTTTAATTCGATCCTTTTCTTTAATTTTGAAAAACTGGTACTTAAGTACCTATTTTCGGTTCTTCACTCAATCACACCATGTCATTAGGCCATCGAAATAGAAATCAATTTGCCCAGCCTTTTCCCAAGTTGGCGTTGGCTTCCAGTCTATACGGATGCAGCTGAACACCAGTATGTAACATAGAGCGACTGCCTATCTGACCTCCTCAATCCAGTGACTGGATAACACGGTACCTCTTGGTAAGACTAAGTACCCGTAATGACTGTCAAAGATTTACGAATGACAGCTGTAACCCATACATGAACCGACCATGGGAAGCATAGCTTAACCTACGACGGACCTGTGCGGCAGTAATCATTCTCTTCCATTTTCACTGCTAAAATAAACCTCTACTTATTTTGACCTCAAAATCAGGTCTCCAATTCTTAGCGGAGACCGCACAAAAGCTTTCCGTGAAAATTTTCTTCCTTGGTGTATATGCAGTCCTTATCCATTTCCTTCATCAAGTGCTACAATTGAACGCCTCAAGCAATGCAACCTGCGAAATGTAGGTCAGAAAATGCAATCAGTGCTCAACAATATAAAATAGATGAAGCTATTTACTCACCTGGGACTGGGAGAAATCTGAAATGAATCAGTTGCTTATTTCTGCGCTGTTATAACTAAGGGGCAACTCGCTAAATGGGTCACTGCAGTACTCTTAGATACGAACTCTTATTATTTTGCATGTTATGAATAAGCCCAAAACTTATGTTGAAATCAGATATTTACAGCTACTGCAGTAGATTCTGCATGTAAGTTTCTTTCAGGTGAAAAAAAAGCTTGAACATTTTCAATTTCAGAGATAATCTTCCGAGATTATTCCAATATGTGGAGTTAAAACCCAACGTATACGTTTAAACTTTAAGCCCTCGTTTCCAAGTTCACAGAATAAATCCCCTGTTCATTGGATGGGGATATCAAAATGTCTATAGGCATTCTTAAAACAATGAGTATTTGTTTGAGAAGACAATTAGAAGTACCTTTCTCATTGTCTCCCAAAGCGATTAGCAAATATGTACAAAAACGAATCCATGAAACAATAAGCGTAACATTTACAATTTTATCTCTAGACAGCTTGGCCTCGAAAAATCCTTGGCAATCACGATCTTGACATTTAACTTGGCAAGTGCATTTCGTTGCGGTAGTGTTATATATATCGGCAGTCCGTAGTAAGTAGGCATCGTCTGATAAGTGCCGGCAGCTTGCCAGCACACCCTTGAAAAATTTGACTAATGCACTCGACGTTGACGATGGGCCAATTATGCTTAGTGGCTTATGCTTACCCTGGTTTTTTGCTAGTGGGACGAGTAGTTTAAATTTTGTTTTTCCCTTTATTCGTTAGTTTGTCCGTTCTAGTGGCAAAAGCTTTTTCGTCTAACAATGGATTTACTTTCTAGGACGTTGAGTCGTTGACTGATTGATTGATTCCAAGAAGTTAGTTCAATTAGGTTCGTTGTATCGTGAAGGTAACTACTGGTAACCAATTTTCTTGAGCAAGCAATTACTCGAGAAGTTAATAATTTCTTAGATTTTCCTCTATCGGTGCGAATCAATGTTATTTTTATTCTTTCAAATAAGTAATTGCTACGCAGAAATAATCTCATTATAATCGGATGAAGTGTTTCCATGTTAAAACAATCAATGCCAACAAAAAAATATAATTCATGATTGATACAAATATCCGTATCATTGGCATTTACTTTCATAAAAATAAATTATTAATAAACTTAATTAGCTTATCATAGCACGCTTATCTGGCCATTTCCTTTCAATATTATGTATGATTCAGAAGGAAACGGTTCATTTTGATAGCTCTGTTATTGAATGCTACCTTATCAATCAATATTACTACAATTAGCTTTGACTGATTTAATACTTTCATTTTTATGCTAGAACTGTCTGAATTGGTTGTCAAAATCTACTTTCTCATATTGCATAATCAGCCTATAGATTATGTTTTTATTTTTGGGACACAGGCTCTGTGAGAGGAAGTGAGCCGTAATCCACCAGGCGGGCCCAGTGCGGGTTGGTAGACGTCCCATGTCTTCGAATTTTTGGTTCTGGGACATGCCGGTTTCCTCACGATGTTTTCCTTCACCGTTTTGAGAGCAGTGGCGATGAAATAATTTACACAAAGTAAAGCGCCTGTTTGGGTTCGAACCTACAACTCGTAAGTCGCGGCCGTTATCACTGGGTCATCACCGCTCTCATATTGGCACAACCTATAATAATGTAGGCATAAGAAATGACCAATAAGACTGACCTAAGGTCCTAGAGGTAATCGCTTTCAAAACGTTTCGTATTTCTATAGCGATTTTCAACAAGATTGACATAAGCTTTTCGACAAACCTATTTCTTTTACTTTTCTATCATCTTTATCGCTGATAGAATGTCATTTTATCTAGCCCCTCAGGCCTATGGAGGTTATTTTATTACATTTAAAAATCTACATATTAATAAGACTCTTTTCAGTGCCCTTTTCTTCATACTTCGAGCTATCAATAAATAGTAGATTGTTTGCCAAGGGAGCAAACAACTATTTTGAAGGCGAGCAGCTCAGGATTCAATGTACGTCACTTGAGCTTTTAAAATAGTGTTGCTCCCGAGGTGGTCACTCTACTTTTTATCACCCTCTATGAAAAAATAAATAAGTTCAACTTATGAATAAGAATAGTACTTACGTTTATTTATTTACATACAATTACTTGAGGAAGACGTACTCATTTTTCATAAAACTCAGTAAAATCCTAATTTAAGTAAACAATTACGAACGAAGGCAGAATGCTTTTCTCGCATTTTTTATTTATTCACCAACTTTTTTTTTTTTTTTTGGTTCGCGGACGTTTGTCTAACATGGAACACTCTGACACTTGGTGATTGGAAATTTAACTAACAATATCCACATTCCAAATTCAAATCACTTTTAGTCACTTGGGATTAAAGAGCGATTTTAGTCCCTGTTTACGAAAAATACACTAGCTCTTTTTGAATAGATGTGATGAAAAAAAATATAATCTTGCACTTTACCTGTCCAAATACAAATAAATAGAAAGTGCCTCGTGCTCGGTACTGTGTAAAATTTTCATCTGACCACGATCTTGACATTTAGCTCCAGAGTGCTTCACGGCTGCGGGAGCACTCATAAATAGACCGGGCTGAAACAATAGTACCGTATTAATGTCGTAACAAGGTAGAATACTTCACTTTTGATTAAAATGTCTAGAACTTGTTACATTACAACTGGCTTTGGAGTTAATCTCAATAAAGTATGAAATGTTGTATTAGACAAGTAAACATACGAGCTTCACGGCATATTATATTCTTGTGCAAAATTATATTTTCTAAGTAGTTAGTTATCTTTTTAGATAGTTTTGTTGAATCAATTTGCCTAGTACTTGATAAGTTATTAAGTAGTGAAGCTTGCGTAGCTATTCTATTAATAATGGACAATCCTCTTAAAATAATTCCTTAGTAATAATTTATTAACAATTCCAGTTCTAAAATATCTCGATTGTTCAACGTAATCGAGAAGTTTTCAACAAGTGCACTTTGGAGTCAATAAGCTGACGTTGAGTTGATCTGAAAGAGTATCGGAGTGCATTGATGTTGCGAGGCAGTCGACTGAGAGGAGATCAAAAAGCCGATGATATGAACATATGCGTTATTATACCTACCTAACACGAATAAATGAATGTATATTTTGATGCTACTTGTACTGGAAAAGCTGCATAATTATAAATGTAATGTATTTTTACCTATTCCAGAGTTCCAATATTATGAATTATCTATACTATCTATACTAATATTATAAAGCTGAAGAGTTTGTTTGTTTGTTTGTTTGGTTGAACGCGCTAATCTCTGGAACTACCAGTCGGATTTGAAAAATAATTTTTGTATTTGATAGCCCAATTCTTGAGGAAGGCTATAGGCTATATAACATCACGCTATGACATTTAGGAGCCGAGCAAAAGGAAAAAAAGTCAGAAAGAACGCTAGCAAAAACGAAGTAATAGTGCGGGCAGGCGATGCGATGCGACGGGGTGGGTCAGAGTAACAAGAAATTTCACGCGGACGAAGTCGCGGGCAGAAGCTAGTCAATAATATGTAAGTCCGAGAATAAAATGAAAACACATTCACTCAAACATTCAAATCCGGAAAATATTTTCTCTTCACACAAACCTGAAGATATGCGACAGCCAGTAAATGCCTCACATTTTTCGTTGAACACTTCCCCAATACTCGATTCGTTGAATCCGGACATACCCGCACAGGATTTGACAGCTGCAGACAGAAATATTCCTAGAGATGAACATACCTACCAAGAAATGGAGATTAGAGCTTCTCAAACAATTTTCGCTTTAAAATCCAACGTGTGTCGAAATTACTTTACAGTTTGCTATTAGATGGCTACTTTACACCAACACTTCTATACGAAACAGATTTTTTAATTAAATAAACGCTTGGCTGAGAGCCAGCAGGGGAGTTCACTTCGAAAACTTGGATACAAAAGTAGGTCATGTAAGTAAGGTAATTTTTGCACGAGAGCTGTTTTAAAAATTTAACTAGATACCATTTTTCCAATAGCAGTTGTCTTTTGGCTTTAGTTTGGAATATATTGTTTTAGACCTTTGATTCTATAGTTCTTTTGAAACTGAAACTCTAACCGTTTTTATAGGACATAATAGAATAGCATTTAATATAGCAGTAAGGACAAAGGAAAAAGTATATTTTTTTTCATGACTTCTTGTCATGAAAAAAATTATACTTATACATACAAATAAGGAAGGAGGTTCTACTAATTTAATTAAACAACTGCGATTTGTATTTTAAAATAGATCTATACAGTTATAGTTACTAGATTGAGATAACTTCCAGAACGACTAAGTAGTTTTTATACTAGTGCTTTATTTTCACTAAAATATCAAAGCACCCTGGTATTTCGATTACTTCCCAATGTCTCTATTATTATTAGAGCCAGAACCAGCTGGATTCTCCCCATTCAATTTTGATTTAATATTGAACATTCCACTGCATCATTAATCTCCTGAGCGAAGGTGAATACGATCCCACTCCCCGGTGGCTGACGTGCAAATAACTAATTAATGTCAAATGTCACTTCTAACAATAAAGTTAGAATCTAATTATGTTTTGGCTGTAGCAATTAATTTTAATTAAATACATTGCTTTGTTTTTCAATTATGTATGTCGATCGAAAGAGAGCATTTTCTTTTTGGATAAGAAAATGCTCCCTTTGATGGTAGGAAAATGAGAAACCGCATAATGATGATTTATTTTGCGGTTAAGGGGGCGACCTTTATTTTAAGGTACCCCGAGGAATTAAACTTTTCTTACAGTTTTTTGCAATATGCAGCGAGGTACAATGCGTGCCACGAAAGATGAGACTTGACCCCGCCTCCCCCGCTCTTTTCGCCGCCCCTATGACGTCCGGTCCCGTCCCGCACTCAGACCTCATACCGCTAAAGATACCTAAAATCGTGTACTGCGCATGTCAAACCACGTGGTGTGTCAAGTCTCATCTTTCGTGGCACGCATTGTAATAGCGTAACACACTATCAGTAGCTATGGGTTTCATTTTGACAGTTCAACAACATTCATGGCGTTATTTACGTTGCTGAGCAGAAAGATTTTTCGAACATAATTATGAAGCAATATAATATTAAATTCTAACTTAACTAAAACTACAGAAACTAAAAAATAGCGTCGAAAAATTCATCCGCATCGCTGTCGACTGGTAATGCACCCAACAGACTGGCGGCATTACCACGTTGTATGGCGATGCTTAGCCTCTAGCCAAGGTAAAAGACAGAAATAATTGAAGCAATGGATATGAAATATCCTTCAAAATGATTCAGATTGATAGTGTTACGCAATTAGGATGCTGTTCAGTATGAGGTTGTATGTTGAACAAAATATGATTCACGAATTGTTACGGTCGCTTCACCCTTAATACCATAACATGCTTGAAATATACGCATCGCTCAGGTTACGTTATGAGTTATGACACTTTGTCTATGGTAAGAAGAATCAACAAAGACACATTTACCATAGGAAAAGCAAAAACAATCTTTGACAGGTCATTACGGGTCGTCAGAAGCCCGAAAGTCTGACAACAACCAGTCTTACCCAGGGGTATCGTAACTAGATTGTGGAGGTCAAATAGGTAAAATACTGGTATTCAGCTGCATCCGGTTAGACTGGAAGCCGATCCCAACATAGTTAGAAAAAAGCTAGTCAGATTGATTTTTACCGTGTTTTAATGGATATTCTCCTTCGTTTTTGGGCCTTGAGTATGTCGATCATATCAAACTCCTCTCGAATTAAAACGTCCCCAGTATCAAAGTTTTGCATCAATGTCTGTTCCCTCACCTTCGCTAACAAAATTCAATGATGAGAAGCAAAAACAAGCTTATCTACTCTATTGTTACATGTTTCTTGTTTCATGTCTTAGCATAGTTTATCTTGGTTCATCTTATTTGGTTAGTCTTTATCTGCCTCAACAGAATATTCTGTCAAAGAAGTCGGGAATAAATCTGAAAGGAAATTAATTCCCCAAAAACTCCAGTAAACTCCCTTGAAGGTGCCTTTGAAGTTATTTAGATTCTTGTTTGACGTTTACACGTCAGTTAAAGTTCTTCCATTCAAGTTGTAAATGCTTTGCTTACTCGCCTAATTTAACTTTTAATACAAAATAATTTTCTGGGGGATCCAGTGATTATATGGGATTAAATTTTCAAATTCACGTAACAGCTGTTCTATGCGTATCTCGAAAGGCGCTAATTAGTTCAGTTAAATACTTAATTTAACTATCAGATTAAGGCTAGTAAGTATGTAGAAGTAATCTCTACTTTCTCAGCCTTGATTACATCATCTGACTGCCTAGCCTTTTCCCAACTATGTTGGGGTCGGCTTCCAATCTAACCGGATGCAGCTGAATACCAGTATTTTACATGGAGCGACTGCCTATCTGATCTCCACAACCCAGTTACTGGGTAACAGACCGGAATAACTCAAGTAAGTATCTATATTAGTAGGTAGGTACTATTGACACGAGTGTTGCATTCCAAATAGGAGTCCTAAAGTAACTTGATGTCTATTGAAAGAGTATTCTATCTATGTATCTGTTGAAAACTACAAGTTTATACTTACTCTTTAAATATACCAAACCCCCACGAGTAGGTGTAACAGTCGTCTAGCAAAGATCTTTTTGCACCCAGTATCAATACATGAATGTTGAATTGAATGTACCGCCGTGCACATTGGTGCCTTTGCGCAAGTTCTCATAATCAAAGCCTTTGAGTTCTGAAAGCTAATACATTCAAAGACATTCCATTGCGACTGTAATGTGTAATATTTCACTCACATGCATAAATCCTGGAACCAATTATGGATCGCGGAACTGTAAAGTTGAAATTGAGTGTCGACTAGAAATAGAACGAATTACTCCTACTGATACTGCTTATTTATTTCCATAGTATAATGATCTAGATTATAAATGAAAGACAAAAACTATTTGCCACAAGACATTACATACTATACTAGCTTCCGCCCGCGGCTTCGCCCGCGAGGTATGTCGATAAAAACTATCCTATGTCCTTCCCCGGGATGCAATCTATCTCTCTGCCAAATTTTATCGAAATACGTTCAGTGGTTTAGGCGTGAAAAGGTAACATACAGACAGACAGACAGTTACTTTCGAATTTATAATACATATTAATATGGATTTGTCCAACACCAACTTCACCATGTCATACCCAGAACGTCAACAGCAGTTTTGTGTTCTCTAAACATATTGGCTTACTCAGCGGCGTACCCTGGAATCCGAATTAATTTATCCGTTCTCACATAATGATCATCTAATCTTTTTTTCAGATTATTCTTTCTCTTGCTGAAATCACCAAGCTTTACATCCACCTTGATCGTCAAAATCATAATCAACCTGTCATACGTTAATTAGATTGGAGCACATACAATTACAATACATGTTAGTTAATAGGTACACAACACACTGGATACTATAAACCGGCGACGCAAACCGGTTTTGTAATACAATGTTATGGACAGACAAAATTCAAGGCCACGTCACGACCAACATTACTTAACTTTGCTGTCATTGTACTCTAGCAAGCTACGTAAAGTTTGTGTTAGGTTCAAATCACACCGAGACGCGACGCTGCGCGCACATTTCAATAGAGCTATTCAAAATCTAACTCTATTTAATACTCGAAAAGATACACATTTCGCAACGTAGCTCGACGCAGCGCGGCGCCGCACTGCGTTTTAATAGCGACCCAAAATCTAACTTTATTTACTACACGAAAAGATACACATTTGCACTATTGTTGCGTCACATCGCGCCGCATCGCGTCTCGGTGTGTGCCTTAGCCTTAGACTTTGATTTGTATAGAAACCTGAAATGTATTATCATTTTGCTGAAATGGAACTTTTTATAGAATTTAATATTGGAGGCTTGAAGTCAACTCAATATTCCCTTGCTGAAATAAGTTTTTGTTTGGTTGGGAACAAAAAATTTGCATAATCGTGATCGATCGAAGGATGAAAAGATGAAGTAAAAAATTATGTTGATCTGACCGCACTGACTAACAAAAGGAGCACGTCCGAACATTTTCAAACACCTAACTACAGACTAACTAGGTATTTTAACACAAGCTTGTTCCTTGAACAATGGTTATCGAGCAGGCGCCAACGCCGACCGCCTCGTTCAAACAAGAGGTTCACTAACATTTTTATTGAAAATATATTAACATAATCATAATAAATTTGCATACAAGTTTACAACAAAAATCCTCTTTCTACCCACGTGTGAGTTTGTTTTGGTTTTATTTGAAACAACAATTAGGGCAAGTTAAGAGGGAACTTTTCTTCTTGTAAAATGCCTCTAGAGCAATTTTTTTTTTTTTCATAAAATGAGGGTCTGCTGTGAACACGTTCTTTTTCAGTAACTAATTAGTAAAGAAAATATGACCCTCTAAAATTACAAAAAATGCCCTATTTTTACCGCCGTGGTTAGAGGACTACCAGACAAATTAGAAAAGTTTTAAACATAAAAAAAATGTTAGGAACCTAAACATACTCTTTTTTAAAATGTTAATGTAAAAATAATTGAATTGGCTTAGTTCTCGAGGAGAAAAACGGGGAATACGAAACGTCGCCGCGTCAATCTCGTCAAAATTTTTGTGATAATTTCGGTCTGAGCTGCAACTGTCCCTGCTCCCTATCACACACTACGGGGGCAGACTTGAGGTAAGGCGAAGGCAATAGCTTCTTCAAATACCTATATTTCAAATTCCTCGCAGGCCTCCTCCCCTCTTAATAACGCTCACAAAGCATTGCAAACATTTATTTACCTCTATTTGCCAAATACGAGGCGAATATTATTAAAAACTGAGAGTGGACATCGAATGTAGATCAAAAGCATGGAATTTTATTGCAGAGGGGTTTTTTTAGATTGTGTGACTGATTAAAAAGTCCCTGTTTCGGCGGGTGATATCGACGAATCAATAATGCACAATATGTTTGCACAGTCGTGTTCGATACGATCGTCGATGTGAAAAATAATAAAAATAGCAATACCTTTTGATAGGTGAAGGGTTCCGTGAAATTAAATATTTTTCGGATGTGCTTTTACAGACTGAGCCATCATTCATTCATAAAATAGCATCCTCTATGCTTTATATAAAGAATTAGCATTTTTACGTTCTCTTCTACGTTTGTTTGCAATCGAGCAGTTGTTGTATCGTTATAAGGCTCCTTCAAACAGGCGCGACACGCGATATGATCGCGAGTCGCGCCTGTTTGAAGGAGCCTATACCATCAATATCAGTAGCAGTCACAGCAGATATAAGTAAAAAAAATACGACCGCTGCCAAAACTGATTCTACCCCAAATGTAATAAATCGATACAAAAAAAAAGATACCTGCATGTCCATGATTGGAACTGTGTCCGATAAATGACGATACATTCTACCCTATCACATGGGACCTACTAGAATAATGGCATACTGTAATACAAACAACAAACTTACATACTGCATATTGGGCTTACCCTTCAGGGCTTATTTGTATGGTATGTCATTCGTGTTATAAGATTCTATCGATACCGTCAGATTGTTAAACGATCGTCTAGATATAGTCTACAAAACCCTTTTTCTTTTCCATCAAAGTAATGAGAAATATTAGCTTTGGAATCACGCTGCATTGTACAATGTACTCGTATATGCTGCATTGTTTTCATTTCGTAATAAACTATTAAGTAGTTAAGTAGCAGCTAATTAGAACATATGGGCTACTGTAACATTAGGATATAGGTCAAACTTACTGGTATATATATATATATGTATGTACTATCGTAATCTTCGATCTAACGTGCGCTTTGGGTGCTTTAATTTTAAACAGTATTTACATAAACGTATTAGCAGTCGCTGCAATTTGTTTTACCATTATGCAATGTAATATAAATATTATGCTATTCTTTCTTATCCATATTTAAAGTTATGGAAATGGCATCGATTGGTTTTTCCGAAGCAATTTTTGAAATTAATATTCTGTAATCTTTATTCTTGCTTCCGTTTTATTGCCTTGCCTTCCACTTTATCTCTAAAACAATTTTAATTGTCCTTGTGACACTAATGATCAAATGTTACAAAGCAAAAGGGAGACTTTTCCAAATACTTTCAAGCGAGCATCAATCGTTGTCCAATCATCTCCTAGCATTGTTAAGATAGAAGTCAACTGTAAGCCTTCTAAATGTATTCTAAAAGTTCTAAAAATGTTTCATTGCGCTCTGCCCCAAATATAAAATCCCAATATAATGCGGAATCCTTCAAGCTTCACACCATTACATTTCCACTGAAGCCGGGACCTACGCCATTCGGTGTAACGAACTCTTCGTGATGAATTATTAACCAATTTGTACTTTTTGCTTCCACTGATTGACTGTTATATACACAGTACACACGTACTGTTTTTTACTGGAACGAGATGAACTAAATTACAGTTTACACGTTCACGCATCATATGAAGTGTTAATTATGATGAGATGTTTAGAAAACTTGCGTTTTTTCATCGATTGTATGACTATGTTGGATTGAGATTCGCTGTCCGAAGAATGTACTGTCAGTTTCTTGTATTTGTGGTTTTGCTTTAGATAACGACTATATCTCAATACAGCATGTTGTAGCTGTCTGTAACGATAACCATTTTCAGCGGTTGTAGTTGCCGCTCGTCATAATGATGCTTTGATTGACCGCAGATTTGATGGATTTGGGAACCGTCGATTTAGCGTATTACCATTTAATTGAAATACCTACTGTTACCAAACTTGGTCTGTTTGTGAATTTAATGTTTGCAATATGCACGTCTTCCAAAGCTTTTATATCTATAATACACAAAGGTACTATTAGTGATCTATTCTACTATGTGCATACGTGTACTTCCAGTTTCTCCTTTAAATAACTCTTCGTGTTATACTTACTTGTACATCGGTAGAACATTCTAAAGTATTAATTGAAAGCTGATTAGTTCAGATCAGGAAACGTTTTCAAGACTATAAAAATTTAAAGAGACTGCTATTACTGGCACTTGTTACTAGAAGTAAGAGGAATCGGGCGTCGTCTCGGAAAGGCAATTAAAATCGGAAATGGGTTGTTACGAGTGAGAAAAAGTTTCCTCAGATACCAACCATAGACATATAAAAAACGGTACCTAGTTACTATGCTTTCTTATATTTTTAAACTGGAACTTGTAAATGATTTTTGTCCAGAATTAGTAGAAGGAAAAATACTTACGATTAGTTGCTATTAATTTTGTTCTTGGCAAACAGAATTTTAACATGTTTGTTATAAATTATAAAACATGCATCTTCCTCTAATTGAACGCAAAGTCAACAAACCAGGTCAATCGTTGCACCACCATAAAAAACTATTACCAAAATCAGTTTCAATTAACAATTTAGTAACTCCCATAAAAATCGCAATTTCTTGCACATGCCTGTTCTTCACACCAGTTTTCCAAACATGTTTGCGTCCAATTATTATCATTTCTACGGACAGATGTTACAAGTTTTTGTTGAACATCTAAAATAACAACACGTGTTTTATCACTAACCATGATAACTCCATATTTGGACGCGTGAGGCAAACCGCACAATCGCTTACTAATTATATCTTAGTGTTATTCATTAACAAGTGGTTTATGAATGTAAATTTGGTTTCTCGGTTTAAATACGTTTACCAGTAAACAGCTGGTTTCTGTTAGCGTACGAGGTAAAGATTTTGTTTGTTTGGAATTATAAGCGGTGTTCAACAATGGAAATGTTCCTGTGCTCTTATTATTGTCGGTTTACAATAACATTGCAAGTATTAAGAATCAATAAACGTAGTGGGTCTGATTATTTAGACGTTTTACTTGTAAATTCATTAGTAAAGGGCTATTCCAAAAACCATGCATTTAAACTACAATAATATCCTTGAAGAAAAAACATAATTGTATCATATTTTCCTCGTAATACCTTGTTACAGTATACGCGCGTGTCATACCTAAACCAAGTTACGTAACTGGACTATTCGCAATAAGCGTACCATCCGACTACGAACAGCGTCAGGGTAAATAAATATTTTATTGTTTGCATCTCACAAGACTTTACCTTGTAGGCGAGCCCTTGTACTCATCCATAATTCCATAAGACATATACCTTACTGTTAATAAACACTACTAAGATTTAAGACAGTTTAAACCTTATTCATATGAGGACCATGGTACATTTATACTTGGCAAAAAGCCGGTGGCGAATCTACACTGTATTACGCTGGAACTAAAGGACATGATTCCGGTCCTTCCCACGTGTTTTCGCATTTTGCGGTACGGTCGACCGCACGAGTTCAACTCCAAATATAGTTAGTTCTTTTGCCGACATTGTCAGTGACTGAGGACTGCGAGCCGTATTTAGCACTTTGGTTTGCAAACTGTGAATGGCTTGCAGAACTATGTTAATAAATGTAATATCATGCTTTATGTTCAAAGTGATTAGATTAATTAGAGGTACAGCTAGTCCATTTTGGCAATTTGAATGATTTCTACAATAAACAGTCAACTGATATTGCGAATTCGTACAAATATTAGACAGTTATGCTTAATCTATTTGGCGATTTATACATTTAAGTATTGGCCGTTACAAATTTTTAGTTTCTTCATTTGATTGATTCGATTGATTCTAATGGCTTACGGTTGATAAAGCAAAGTTTATATAACTTTTTATGAAGAACTATGAGTAAGCGTTTCCATACTAAGCCACCAGTAACTACCTCTACTAGCGGTAACACAAAATGTTTACGGGAAACGCCCATATTGAGCAGTGGGTGTCTATGACCTTGTAATGTTAATGAGTGAATCTTAAATCCGCCACATTGCGCACGCGATGATAATTTGCTAAACACCTACGAACACCTCATTGACCCATCTCAGTTGACTCTTGTAACTAGCGTAGGCAGATCGGAAACACACGACATTGGCGCCGATTCTGTTCTTCACAAACTAAACTAAATTTAAGTTCAGTGCATCTTTTTCCTTCCATTTCATAAGAAAAGAACATTAGACGTGTTTAAAAAATTTGCTATTAAAAATGGTAAATTTACGTCAGGCGCTGACTTATTTGACAGGACTAAACTAATATTTATCTTCTGTCCTTTTCTAAATAAAATAGAAATAAAAAGATGAACTGAACTTAAATTTAGTTTAGTTTGTGAACAAGGGAATCGGGGCCATTATGTAATTTTAAGTGATTTGTTCAGTTTTAATTGAAATTAAAAAAATTGATACTAAAAGTACGCATGCCATTGCCATTTAAGGATACCCACTTACATTTTAAAAATTGTTCACTTAGACCCCGAAAATAAAAATTAAAAAAATTAGCTTTCAAATTAATTTGTAAACGTTTTTATATTTTTTGTAAACTAAGTATATAAACAGATTTTGAATCCCTCTATTATAAAAGTAGCAAAATTATAATGAAATTCTGAAACCTCGTGTTACCATTACATTAATGATGCTCATCATAATGCAGCAGCTTATTTTTAAATCTCCATAGCACTCATAACTCGATGTGAAAATATTGTTCAGTAATAACAGTGAGGCTAAAGTTATATGGTTTGGAAATTACAGCTGCCCGTAATTTCACTTCGCGTCATAATCACTATACAAAGACGTCATACTGCTTTTGCTTGGAGCATCAATTTTTTTTAATTACTACCTTCTCATTTATTACCATAAATATAATTTGAATGATGGTTAACTGTAATATTTTTATGTTCCAGTTAACTCGTTGCTTCCAATATAGTTTCTCTTGAAGAAAATATCTCTAGGCAAGTATGATTCTGCTAGTCAAAAATATTCCTTTGCGACAGTACAGCAAACTTAGTTAAAAGTCTCTGCAGTAACGGAACGAGCTGGTTTCCAAGCGGCACGTTTTACTTATGCACCATTACCTTTGCAACACCCAATATGTTGCATGCAGTTTCAAACTATATCCACGTATTTTATGCAAGTATTACTTGCGCTTCGGGTAAATGTTTCCAAAATATCATAGAATTTTACGATGATATTAAACAATGCTCTTTTGTGAACTCCAATGCTGAGTCTAGGAAGAATTTTGTTGTTTTTCAAGTCTCATTATATTACAAATATAAGATGACACGATGATTTCTGTTTTTTGTTGGTTTTGCTTCCTTCCTTGTAAAATGTTTTCCCTAATATGTTTATCATGTGGTTAAACATCCGAATTGCTGAAATTGTACACTATTGCTATCTCATAGGAACTAAAACATCACCTGCCCTCGGTGTGCCCTCACCCTAATAACGTGAATAGATTTATAAATTCGCTATACCGTAATACCGATGTGCGATAGTGTTATTTAGACTTCTTTTATTTAATCGTTTATCACCGTTACATCTGGTGCCGCAACGGTACACTGCCATTTCACACTTGGCAGACCACTGAGGTAAAATCATAACAGATGGTAAGGCACAGTGTTTTGTGTGTGATGCATTTGAAGAATTGTGTTTCGCGATTAATGATACGGTGCCAGCTGGTGGAAAACGGTTTGGTCAAATATTTGATGATCGTAAAGCGGAAAATTGTGGAGGCATTTTGGACAATGTTGTTAGGTAACCGAGTTGGTTGAATTTTAATTACCTACTTGTGTTTTTGTAAAGCTTCAACAGAGCTAAGATGAAGCTCATCATTGCCTTTAATAGCCTAATTAACTGACAATTCAAGATACAATAGAAAACGATGCACCGTCACTATCTAAATTAGAAGTCCGCTAAAAGCATAGCGAACCGACATAATAAAAATACCTAAGCGAGCTATTGCGTAAAATTTTTATATCATGGAAGGATTACATTTGGGCTAGCAATAACAAAGAATCTGGGCTAAGGCATCCGTGAAATTTAACGTGTATAGGCTTAGTACGAGTGTACTCTGGCTTTAATTGTTCTAAATTCCTATCCTTTGTCTCAAAGAGAAAATTGTCCTTTGAATTATCAAGTAAATCCCTTTGTATGGCCAAATCTTTTAAATGTGGATCAGAATCTCCTAAAATACATTTATAATTTACGTCTACAAAGAATTTTCTTTTATTCTATTATAAAACTATTATTTAAGTACATTTCATCACATCTCTCATCAAATATGATTAGGGACTTAAAGTAAAAAGTTGTACAATAATCTGTTGCTGATTGCTATGCGTTGGTTAAATACTAATTTAGCCAAAATCAGAAAAATCAATTACGTGACTTAATTGTTTTAGCAACACAAATTGCTACTACGGCTACATGTTTTAATCAGTTTAAAATTTTCACTATCATCCTTATCGTTCGCATTCTCTGAGCATACGAGAGTGGTTGGTCGTCTGAAATTTAGAATGAGATGTTTCCTACTTCACTCTTGCCAGATGATCAAAAATCTCATAAGGGAACCTAGAGTATTCATGCGCAAATGGCTGTATACGGAACACAGGTTCCTGCGAATGAGTCGATTCATTGATGATCTATGTTCGCTATATCCTTGACACTACATATGCCGTAGCGTAACGATATTTCATTGACAAAATGAACAATAGAGCGACGCAAGCGCATTGTATTTATAATGTACTCGCATAAACCGCGTTTGCGCCACGCAGCTTTCCATAAACGCACTATAGTAAATCGCGACTCTACTAAAACTGTCACACAGTGCTATCTAAAATCGCGAAATAATGCAGTGTGGTTCTTCACAGCTCTGGTGCTTTTTCATTTGCAGATCGTCGAGATAAAACCCTGTGTGAACAATGTTTGACCGCAAAATCTTCACCCACCCCACTTTCACTAAATAAGTGTATATTGTGTGTTTTTTCACAGGACTCTCATTTTCACGTCTTTTGGACTGTCGCTTTCAATATTGACCGCATTTTCTATTGTTATTATTCTCAATGTTAAGAGCAATATTACGAACAATTAAAATATTTTTGTTATTGTGTGAAACTTCTCTACTGATTTCATTGTTCTGCGCTTGAATATTTCTCTTTGGTACAATAAAATGTGGAATACTGAACTCGTGTTTGTTGGCGTTTATTTTTTTTATAACTAATTTCTGTCCGTGACTCCATTCGTATGTGAGCAAATCATATTTTATGTTACTTTTGTTCTCATTGTTGGAGCCATTGGAGGCGTGTTGTTTTTTAGTGATATGGCATGTCTGTATATAGAAATTATCTCAGAATTTGGATTATGATTAAAATTTTCGTTTAAAATGTTTTTGTATTTATCAGTCTCTTTTCTTTTTATTGTCACAAGCACAGGAGAGCTTTGAAATTGGATCAGCCTTTTTTTTACCAAAGTAGAAACTCCGTAAAAACGGATACAGTTGGCAAAGCACCAATTTTTGTAATTTCTGCTTCATAATGTCGAGATTGCCCAGATTTGATGGGAGTTGCGTTGTTGGGCTTACAGTTGACATCTGTGCTGCATAGCCCCTTAATAAAAAAGAATAACAAAAGTTCAATAAATACTGTCTTGTTGGTCTCCAGTGCGTTTCCTCGACGTAGAATCCGGCAATCAACCGGGTCGAGCAGTGTTATTGGATTCTCCGTTAGAAAATTCTCAGTCTCATGTTTTTCACTTTGCACGTTAATTAGTAGAATTGACCTTCTAATGACAAGTCTCCTTTTATACCTATGCTGCCTGCCAGTAGTCGCTTAATGCAATGTTTAGTGCAAGAGTAAAGTCATGCTAGTTAACACAATAAGTAAGTTCAAATCGTTAAGTGCTCACTAAACTACCCCTCGCTACCTTTACAGTGTAAATTGGCGCAGTGGTCTCTGCACTTAGGTACGTTTGCTGAGAGTTATTATCTAACCTTTGGATGCAGCATCCGAAGTAAATATTGTAATTTCATTTCACTTAATTTCGAGAAAATTCATCGGAGCTTGGACGTATTGAGAGCAGGGTTTTATCATTTGCTATCACTGAGCAGTAGGTTATTCTATGAATTCGAATATCTATAATAATTTATATTTTAATATTTTTGGCCCACTATCACCCTAGCGAATTGTTTTAAAGGTACGATATGTCTGTTACTGTCATTCTATGTATGGGAAACCTTTCTTTGCACATCGACGACATACCTTCGGCATCTGAATAGCAAGTTAAACATCCTGTTACGGTTTTCATAGCTGACAACTGAGGGACAGTTCTCGTAATTTTAAGAAAATTCTCAGTCTGATCTGTCAAAAATACCTCTAATTTCCCTACATTTTTGACAAGTTTTGACATTTGTTTGTCGCCAAGATGAGACAGCGTCTAGATTTTGAACTTAAATTACGAGAATTATTGATCTTCTGGTCTGACCTTAGAGTTATACAGTTATTTGGTAAATGGGTTATGGAGATCTGATATTCAGCCATATCTTGTTAGGCTGGACACCGACCTCAACTTGGAAAAAGGCTGCAAAAGTATAATAAATTAAAACTAAAAGGTCGGCAAGACATTAAAGACACGCCATCCATTAAATTGTGAAGAAAAACCATCTTGGTAGTTAATGTGACAGTTTGATAGCAAATTTTTGTTTATATTTATAACTGACAACTTGTTATAAATGGCATTCACAATTTATAATGTAGATCAAGTATTTGGGTCGACTTTTGAATGGTGGAACCTTTTAAAAGTCATTAAGAATTTTTAGATGAGAAAATGATTAGTAGTCCTCAGGCAATAAAGGAATTCGAGAAAACCAGTGCCAAAAAGGCAGTGGTCGGGTAGGTATACACATATAGGTATGTTTCTAACAGCACTTGGCCCAGCTACTTCGGCGGTCTTATGTTCTCTATACCGTAAGAATTTCGAAAAGTGAGGCCACAGGTTCAGGTACAGGGTTATACATAATTAACATCACAACGCTTTGTTTAACTAAGTATAATTTCTCTGTACTAACTCTGTACCTAAGACTAAGCTTATGTGTGGTCTAGTAATTAGCCAGACTCAGGCAAGCTTACAAACTACCCCAAATACACAACACCTGTATTCTCAGGAGGGTAAGCCAAAAGTGTTTTGGTACATCCATATTTCGCAAGCTATAGTTTTGTTCCATGTTATAGGAGGGCCGATTGTCACAACCGCCGGACAAACCCACACTCCGGACTCCGGAATCCTCAATGGAGAAACCCAATACCACTGCCCAGGTTCATCCCCAGGAAAGACCTCATAATATTTGTTAGATAATATCCATTTCACAAGCTTACATGTTTGTTTAGTTTTTCTTATCTCTTGTTTACCTAATAAAGGTGATTTACGAGCACAGATTAACTCGTTCAAACTTATCTGCGGCCATTGACCTCATGTGGGTAAATCGATAAATTACTCAACAATAGAATGTTAATGCCTTAATAATGTTACTTGCTGGTATGTCGGGTGAAGGAATGTGGGAATAAAAATAATATTTTTAGAGCCCGGTAGCACAGCCAGCCGGTAGAGACTTTAATAGAAAGAATAAGTCGACAAGTAAATCTAGTTTTTAGTAGGCACCTACGTACCTCCCTTCCCGTCCCTTCAAAATGGTTGAGCTAAATAAATGGTGCCGATCTATGCGTCATGTTCGTGAACGGGCGCCGTCGGTTGGGGCTGGTCATCACTTAGCTGCCTCGGCTTATTTTTAATTATTTTAATATTGAATTGTTGTTTTCTTACCATTTGTTGTACTCTGGACACTTTTAACGCGTACGTCTTTTTTACATCGTTCTCACATATAATTATAAATTCACATTATTGATGTAACTAATATTTTTGTAAAACTATAATTTAAAAGAGTGTCCATGGAGTTTCTTGCCCGTTCTTCTCCATAGGTAACTACGCTTTGGAATGGGCAACTAACTTTATATTTTCTGACTGACCGACTTTTTGACAATTCAAAAGTGCCTGTAAATGGTTTAATTGAAATAAATGCTTTGAGTTTGAGTACCAGTGATTGTATTAGTAACCAGGGTGAATAAAGAAGACTGCTCAATATCCTCTAGGGGTGATAATGTTTGTCCTGGGAATTAAAGAGGAACATAGTAACGTTGATTGATATATTAATACATGTTAAGATAATAAGCGATAAGTAATGATAAATATGGGAACCTTCAAACCAGGATATTCTGCTGCTGTCCGTAAAATAGTCATAAATAAAGCTATTCTTCGTGCTGTAAATAATAAACTAACTACCTCCAACAAGACTTCCGAGAATCTCTGAAAGTTGTAAAAGCCTGCAAGAGATGGATTATTCCAAAACTCGCAGTTGCTCTCATAATTCATGCAATGAGATGAAAACTAGAGCATCTTCACTCGTAACATGAAGTTAAAGTAGAACAAAAAGCTAAAATGGTTCTAAAATTAGCATTGAAAAGCTTAGTATAAAAGATTGATTGCGAAAAAGATAAAAACGTTAAAGAAATTGCGAAAAATACTCAACTCTTTATCTCCGCCTGCATATTTCAAAAGGCTTATCTTTTTGACTCGCCCGTTTGATTCCCCGAGAGGAATATGAATTCAAATTATTATGAAACAAAAAGTGTCACAGATTAGGCATTTCCTGCAATTTATAGAAGACTAAGTAAAATTCGTTGGTGGGAAAAACGGCCTTTATCCTTGAATTTAAGATTTAATTTAATGGCGTATCATGATCTACACACAGTCCCTTGTGCACTTTTAACTCATAACTATTTTATTTCACTTAAAATATATGTATATTCGGGAAATAGCTAACCAAATTGAGGAATTTTAACAAACTCATTCTAATGGTAATGAATGTTCCTCATTCATTCACATCAAGAATACTAGGAGCAGTGCCAAAACACTTCCTTAATAAAGTAGTATCCCTATTAATAGACGCACCACATGTAGCCGCGCTGGTGACATCACAATTTGCCCGTTTAACCCTAAATTGGCGGGACTTCAATTGGAGAATAAACAGTCACATGAACAAGAAACAGAATTCTTAGACGTTGACTCAGTTTTAGAAAATTAGGTCGCGCACTGAACTCTTCAGATTTACACACATGTCTCAAGATGTGCCCTTGAAGAAGTACTTCAGAAACCGTTGAACTGGTTTCTTTTAATCCGAAAAATGTTGACCTAATAATGTCAAGATGAAAATAAAAAAATGTTCAAAGAACGGTCTAACAGAATTCCACAATTAATAAATGTTATTTTTAGACACTGACAAAGGCCTCTATGTTTTCTTCTCAACATATTTATCTTCTCAAATGGGAACATTCACTTTGAACAGAATTCAGAGGAATTCTTCTGTATCTACAAGGATGAAGATTCGTTTGATGTTCTTACATTTTTACCTGCTCAAGTCCAAACCGCTATTCCCTAAAAAAGCTCTTATAATTTCTATTCCTTTAATTCCTAAGTGAAGACGAAAATAAAACGACGAATATGATTGACGAGGTTTTTTTGAAATTCAAGAACTTCCTTGGTTCACCAACCAAGGATCACATTTCGCTTTAAAAAGCCGATATATTTCGAGTTGAAATTTAGTAAATTACAGAAATATTCGACAAGGTGGTTTTTTCATTACCTTTGGCATAAGTATTACTTTCTGATAGCTTCAGCATATTTAAAATATTAGCAAATAACGTTTCGATGACTATGAAGTCATTCAAAACTACCACGAATTAAAAGCCTTTAGCAACATTCTCCACGAATTGGTAGAGTCAAATTCCTGATTAAACCTCGATAATGCAATATATTTATCGTAAAACTGTTGTGCTGATAAAATACAAACAAGAGATTTAATTATTTCCGCCAAGCACTCCTGTGTGAGAGAGAGCTTTCACCAAAATATTCCGCCTTTTAACAACATAGACATAATGAATATTCTCATTAAATTCTACAACCTGAATTCCCTTTGAAAAGAGTTATCACACCAAATTCTATGCCGTACCTGCACAATTTTCACCGTTGTACGCCCAAAAATACACATTTGCTTCACCTAAGCTAACAAGACTACAAAAGATAGATCCCGAGCCTGGGGGCGCCATGTTAATGCTGCCCGAAATTTAGAGGAAGCTTAATTAAATACCTCTGTGCAAGTTCAGTCGGTTTCAAAGTGTGTATCATCCCGCTATTAAATGAAGCGAACAGGGCTATGGCAGATGATGGAGATATTAAATGCATGTAAAGTCTACATGATGGGAGTAAGGAATTTTCTAATGCATAAGTTTCAAACGGTGTGTAGCACTTAGCTCAAAGTAGGTCATCGTCTTTCTTCCCCTGGGTGTCGTAAGAGGGGAGCTACAGCGTAATATAAAGTGGACATGAACGTAGAAAAATGCCGGTCGGTTTAAAACATAACTCACGAATAATATTGGTTGGGAGGTACAACTGTGTACCTGGCTTATGCACAAAAACTTTTACCTAAACAACATTGTTGGTGGTCCAACTAGAAACTGTTAGAAATTGAAACATAGCCGAAATGAAACCTTCGTCAAAACTAAAGTACCGTTGGGTCTCAAAGTTGTCATACGTAACGAATGCCGGTAGACGTGTTGGCTGATATTTATTAATATTCTGTACCACAACAACCTTCAACTGTCCAACTATCTATCAAACTCTGGAATTTTACAATAGTTGCTCCTGTTGCTGGGTGGTTCAAACAATATCATATATGGATGAATTGGCCTTGTAGAGTGATGGTCGAGTTTGTTAATTAATAAAAGTGGATGTTTTGTTAAAAGTCACTATTATTTTCTGCCAACCGCTCGTACAAAGCTTTTACTGGGCGCTTCAACACGTTTTCAATTGTAACTAAAAGGGTATGCTTATAAAAATAAGTTTGTCTTAAACTCAGGATCTTTATATCGCCCAGTTTATGCCCGACACAGAAGAAACTCCACTTTACACTTCTTTCCGGAATCTCTAAACTAATATTTGTCTTAGAAACTAACACGGAAACTTGGCGAAAGAACAGTCGATTTTATCAACTGTTGCCAAACTGTTGCAATTGAGACTGTGTTTATAGCCTAAGTTGGCTCGTAACTTCACGCTTTTTCATTGGGGGATAAGCTGGGTCCCAAATATTGCAAACTTTGTGAAAAGTGTCAAGGTAATGTTCGTCCGAGTGAGTATTTATTCCAATTGGCAAAGAAGGTTTTTCTTTGGAACGCTGACCATCGAAAATGATCCGATTCCACCAATCAGAGATATTATGGTGGACCATTTCGAGAGCTTGGTAACTAAGCCACGACCTTTTCGGTGCGGCACAGTCCCCCTAAATCTCAAAATCGAAAATAATAAAGAATTGAAGCCTTCAAAGGAATTACTATCATAAGTCATAACCAATAACACAAGTTTCCTTTTCCACTTACAGATCTTACATACCCCACTGCAATACGGAAACGGATCGGTTTAACAACTTTCTTGCACTAAGAGGGTTCCGTTCGACTAATTAAAAGATTTCAAGTTTTAAAATAGTTACGACTTCGAGTTAATTAATTCACGCCTTGAGCACTCAACTTTACGAGTTTAAAAATATTATCTTAACTAGCTGTGAATGTTTATTCTAGTTTTAAACAAGTAATAAACAACTACTGTCGTTTTTTATACTGCTTAGTTAAGTAATTTAATCTTGTTATCTCGCTGCAAGACTGGTAGAAAATATTCTACCTCTGGCTGGACTAAAAGCTGACCACAACATAGAGGCTAAAGGGTAGGACCGTGGCCTATCTAATTAGTGTAAGTCTATTGTGGCAGAGTGCCATGTTTTGTCAGGCTAATAATAAGCCAGCTAATCTCTTTCGAGGATGTCGCAAGATGCTACTTATTAAAAGCCGAGGTCGGATCAGTGAGGATTGGAAAGACCAGTAGTGAGTGCTACGTATACTATTGAGTAGCATTGAGTATAAGATTGTAGCCAGTCTTGTCTCATAGTCTCTGTATTAGTCTTAAGAGGGCCCTACAGCAAGATCAATTATATTGCACAATATCACGAATTGCGCAATGTTTTCAACCGTTTAGGGTTAATATTGCGCAATGATTAAACAAACATTTTAGCGAGTTAAATTTTAATTGCACTGTCCATGATAAGTATTGCGCAGGTCTTGCTCACGCGAAAAAATTGAAGATTATGGGCCGTCGATGTTATTGCGTGAAATTAATTTATCGTTTGAGTGCAAGGGCTGATTCAATCATATTGCGCAATATAAATATTGCGCAAACTTATTGTTGGTGTAGGGGCCGCGTTAAATTCAGAAGTTGGTTGCGCAGAACAACTTCTTACTGAGCTGAGAGTGTCGTAAAAAGTGATTTGGAGATAACGTCAAAAGATGGTGAGCAGCAGCGTCTACTTGTCAGATAATAAAGACTGCGATTGCCAATTCGTCGGCCCTGGGTGCTGTTATCTTATAGCAGTTTCATGTAACAATTACTTGGAAGATCTTTGCTGAGAAGATGAATTTAAAAGTTAAATAAAATTCGCATGACCAACTCCTTTAAGCTAGCCGAGGACATGACTAAAAGACGCAAAAAAAGAGAATAATCTCGCGTTACGTGCAAATGCTTTGTATGAGTAGAATTCTAAGCAGTATCATTATGACAAGATCTACGATCGTATCATTAACTACAAAGCGCGATCACGCCTTTTTTAGATCTTTTCTCCGAAACGGATGAACCACTTTGCATGGTAATTACGGTCTGTAAAGTCTTTGCACTGTTTTATAAGATTAATGTTTCCGTGTTTTGACCTAAACCTCTACATGAATGTAATTTTGCTTAATAATTTCCAGCTCTCATAAATTAGCAAAAATATTAAGAACCTGCAGAAGACCATTCAATAGCAAAATTGTCATTTTTATATGGATTCCATATTTCCTATTATTTTATCTCCCTGCGGGATTCTACCCAAGGAAGTAATAAGTCCACATCCCAAGGATATAAACAGATGGTTCATCTTTCCGTTTGCGATCAAAAATAACTTGCGATATTCCCAGTAACGTAAACTCGCTGGAGTACGGCTTCAGTAAGACGTCGAAAACTTACTACTGTGATGAAAGTATGACTATTTGTGGATCTTATTACTATCATAAAATTTGATTCGAGATGTTAGTGCATGACGTTTTATACATATATGGCAATAAGGAAGTCAAAAATGCGTCCTGATGTAGGTACTTACAGAATTATATCGACTGTCTTTATAACGTTAAGAGAGCCTATTAATCTTATTGGATAAGACCTTAGTCTTCCTTACTAATCTGGAACGGTTCTTGACTGCAGCTGATCTTCATGAAATCTTTTTAGACCATTCCTGCATTTCTACCCAGTATTCTTGAAAATTGCTTGAAAAATAAAACTCTTATCTACAAACACTGTATCAAAGACCAAAAAACCAAGTCACGGGCGACACTTGAACGTGTGACAGAAGTTTGCAAACAAAAACATACAGTCCAGCCGCTAAAGCTTCCTATCGTTTCACACTCGATTTGTCGCGTGAAATGTGCGAAGCGCTGTAACGCTTGAAGGTGGCACTGGCACGGTTCCAATGGACTCTTAGCGCCAATTCTGACGAGTGGAGTTATTATTTTTAGTGCGAAGTTCAATAACATCGTGTTAATTCTTTACTGCTTGTTTGGATCTTCCTGTGTGATAATATGAAACGGTATGACGTACATCCGTATTAAGTGCTAGTTTTAATTACGCGTGTAAGGGTTTTTTTGATTAGAAGTTGAATTCACACACACACACTATTACTTAAATGAGTTTAATGATAGTGGTACAATGTATAATCAGTCCTTAGGTTGTAATTAACGAAAAACTAATAATGTCCGGCGCACGACGCAGCGTGCGCGCGTACTTCTAGGTGTGTAGCGGGGGGCCGACTGGCCACGCGAGCGAGCGTTGCGTTGGCGGCGGCACGGTAATAATATGCATACAGTACGTCGTCTTCATACAAACGGACGAAACGCGGGCTATACCTACGCGCTTCGATCTCCGTGTGCGCTTAGGCGGCTCGGAGTCGCGACTGTGTCGCAGTGACGAACGGACGGTGTGTTGTTTTTTTAACAATAACCGCGCGATTTTTTCACTAAAAATAAGTTCAAGTACATAGGTATTTAATATGACGAGTAGGCTATATTGTGCTGTTTTTGGTTGCATGAATTCGTCAATAACGCATCCAGAGATAACTTTTTTTAGATTACCTGGAAACTCTGAAAGGTAAGACTATAAAATAATTTTACTTACTTGTAGGTAGGTACATAATGTGTGTCTTTTTAATGGATAAGTAGGGTGAGTGGGGGCAAGATCGAACGGTTTTTTGATGAGATGAGCAGTGTTGTATTTGAAGTCTTGTAGAACAGTACATATGAGCTTATGCTGAAAAATTATTTGTTTGAGTAAAGAGCAAAGAGTATATTTTCTATCATATTAATAACATCCTGTTAAATCTGCTCCAAAGCATTAAAAAAATTAAATTAAATGTTTTTATCACGAAAATGAACCAGGGGAAAGATGAAAGGGTGATGGGGAAAGATCGAAATAGTTTCTAAAATCGTTTAAATGATTGTCAGACGCTGTTGGTGGTCACTAGTCTATAGTTTGAAGTGCCCTAAAAACTGAGAACTGACTGAAGTGTCAAAATTCCTTTAGTTAAGAAAGATATAACGTTTTTATATTTTTATATATTTCAATCTTACCCCACCGGGGGAAGATTGACAAAGAGGTTCTCAAACTTTCCACTTTAATTGCTTAAGGTTATACTGAAAATAAAACATTGCTATCAATCAAATATATCCTTTAATTTTACTTTATCCTAATACTTACCGAGATATTACAAAACAGAGAGTTTGCATTTTTCTTTCATCTGAGTCTACAAATGTAGCGCAATACGTAACAAATAAAAGTGACATAAAGATAAAATATTTCAAAATTAAATAGTTATCCAAGCAACAACATAGAAAAATAAAAAATGTATGGCTTCATGCCCTTAACAAAAACATAAAAAGACTCTTCAAAGGCAAAAAAGCAATAACAAATCACTTATCTTACATTAATTTGCCATATTTAGGATCAATATCTTTAAAGATTCAATTTTAATCTTTATTACATCTAAAGGTACGAGTTCGTAGTCGACTGCAGACAGCAGCAGAATACGACGTGTCGCTGCGATACTACTGGGGTCTATGTATTTCTATGAAAACAACGTGTCGCTAGCTACGGAAGGTATTTCATAGAAACACATAGAAACCAGTAGTGTCGAGGCGACACGTCGCCTGCTGCTGCTGCTTGCAGTTGGCTACGAAGTTGTACCTTAATTCTTAACATAATAATCTCGACTTCGGCACGGATTTTTCGGGATGTCTTGTTCTTTCACACTGACGTATTATATTAAAAAGATTCCTTCCGTTTTACTTTCTCTATGGCCAAAATTAATTCATTCAAAATTTGCATAAACGATATTCTATAAGAACATCATAAAATCATAAAAGGGTAGGTACCGATTATTTTATTTTGTATACTTATCTTATCATGAACAGTTTGTGAACATCTGACTATTAGTATGACTTTTGAAAACGGGGTAAGGTCGAAACTTTTAAATGTTCTTCTTACCCCGTCAAATATTGGTGGGTAAAGATGGAAAATTGAAATAAATCCTAAAATACGAAAAATAGCCATATTTGGATGTAATAACACAACTAAGAATTAAAAATAATGAGTAGATATTCCAATAAAACATTCGTATTCACCTCGTAAGTAAAGTTACAGAACACGGGGTAAGATTAAAACACTCGATTAATTTGCGTAAAAGTCACTGCGCAGACATTTGCATTTTTCACACAACCATTCACTCAAAGCGGTAAACGCTGATTGATATGTGCAACGTAACAAAATGGCGATCTTAACAATGTTGCCATAACTGCAAAAACTGCATTAAGTCTGACGTTATGGACAACTTTTTGTGTTACCCCGTTTTCTATCTTCCCCCCACTCACCCTATTTCATTTTATCTCCCGAAAAAAAGATGTCTGGATTAATAAATGAAGTGAATAGAGTAAAGGAAAGTGATAAACACGAGTGAGGTAGGTAGTTATAGGCGGTTCATGAATCATTAAACGGTAGGTAAGTTGGTGTTAAAACCTCGGGGCATGTGTGTTTTGTTAGTTTGTATAATTCCAAGTAAAGACGTGGTTTTTATTATTAATAATAGTTGTTTATTGTACTGTGTGTATGAATAATACTAGAAAAAAATTGGTTGTCTGTAAAGTCGATTTACGGACGATAGTTTAACGTGACAACATCATAACAAAACATTAATGAAATGATTGCATACTTTTATGAATAAAATTTAATTATTTTTATTGAATTATTAATATGTTGTATGAATGAAGGAGAAGGAGGAAAGAAGGAGGAAAGAAAGGAGGAAGGAGTGAAATGAAATCTACAATTTAATTGATAAATTTGCTTTTATTTGCACTCATTAATTTAAATATGTTTATTACTTCAATGAACAGATTATTTTAATTATAATTTTTATATTATACATGTTTGCTATTTAACTTCTTCCAATCTGTGTTATTCTGTTAAGGATAGGACGATGATAGGAAAGATTAAAGAAACATTAATATACAAATTTTGAATTTTATTTGTAGTTCTTGAACGTTTGATTTAACTATAATAATAATAATAATTTAACATAATTTGTTTCAAAATACACATGAACAAGTTTTCATAGAAATAAACTGTAATCAGATTAATGTTAAATAAATGGTTAATTCGAAATGACGAATTATTATATTATTTATGTACACACAGTAAAATACAATAACAAAACTAAATGGAAACACAAAGTAGGCAAATGTAATTAAAATGCTGGAGGCGGGCAGCCCTATCGCATGTTTACGTACCGCGCGGCTGTAGGCATTTAATTCAAGGTTACGGCCGAGATACAATACTGTATGTCTTTATACTGTGGCGGCGGGCAGCGAGTAAGTCCTTGTAATGGCGGGGGTTCGCGCGACCTAACTTTGTCGTGGCGACGCGGACGCAACACAATGCTACACGCGTCTTTATTAGTAGAGGAAGTGTTATTTTGAAAGACGTTATCACTGTGGAGCCGCATACTCCTACCAAAGCTGTTGTTATAATAAATTACTTCCAAAAACTTTAAAATTTTCTTTAACGTTGTGTTTCTGAAAATACGTTGTCCGTTAAATTTTTGGCGCCAAAATTTTTATCAATCGTCAACATGGTTTAACAAGAGTCATTAACAGTTATGAAACGTGTGTGAAATGTTTTAAAATATTTACCAACTGCTGTCCAACAGATAAATGTTTCATGCGAAGTTGATGGCATATACGATACAAAATGTTAACTATAAAATACACTCAGTACCAGATAACAAACATACTATCATGAAAATACACTAATATCTAGGTTTGCCCAAGTAATAATTTCGAAAGCGTTATGTTTCATAATGGAGAACGATGTGTTGATATCGATTAAAGCCAAGGCAAGTACCCACAGTTACATACTGGTCCTAATGATGACATTTAAGTACTTCATGCTGCATTCAGTCAGACACCATAACATCGGAAGACTACCTACTGTGCGACAGAGCGTCCGGGTGCAATTCCCGCGTCGTGTGAGTATTTGCTTTGATCGAAGATATTCACAGTACAGATTGGTTGTGTACGTGATTTGTGCATATAATGGCATTATGCATGAAGATTTAAAGGACCTTCGTAAACAGAGAATTGATAGCCAATACTCGTAGAACCATGTTTTGTTTAGCACCTAAATCAATGCAACATGTAGACAGTAATTTTATGCTTGGCATGTTCATGGCTCCGATGTTTTAAGCTACAATAGCACTGACTTTTGACGAAGTGCGGTAACTCCTAATAGGGTTGATAAAATTTCTGTGTTCATGCCATTAAATAATAAAATAGGTTATTTTAAAAACAGTCTCAATCTCAAATCGTTTATTGCAATTCATAATATACAATTACAGGTGGTAAATAAAAAAATCAATTATAGACCATGCCGGGCACAGCAAATTTTTAAATAAGTGACAGAGAGGAAGAGCGCTTTATTAATTTTCCTTGATATCCTATTATTACCTTTGTATTTATATTTCCATTCATTCACTTATTCTATTAATATTTTATATGCATGTCTATTTATTTAACTTGTTCATTTTTATTAATGTAGTACTTATGTACCTATAATTATTAAGTATTTTATAATTTATTTTTGTTATTTTACTTATTAAAATATATAAGTATATCTGTTATTCATAATTATGTATAAGTATTGAATTTATCCATTAGAATTATTTTAGGTATATCCTATTATCTACGTATGTATTTATATTTCCATTCATTTACTTATTCTTTTAATATTTTATATACAGGTCTATCTGTTAATTCATTATTTATTTAATACATATTTCTTTACTCGTTAAAAATTGTTAATTATTATTAATGTAATATAAATGTTATGTATTATAGTATAAAGTATTTTTGTTATTTTACTTATAAAGCATATCTGTTATTTATAGTTACGTATTATTATTATTGAATTTATCCGTTAGATATTCTTGTACTGTGTAATAACTTTTTTTAATTAAGTATTGCTTTAGTTTATTTAAAAATAAACTGGTTTTATTTTGTTGTTTTATGTCTTCTGGTAATTTATTATATATTTTTATTGACATTGAATATGAACTAGATGAATGTAGTTTAACGCGGAAGGCTGCGTATTTACTTAGTCTATTTTTATGGCGCAACGAATAATTTGTTTGGATGTCTCCCCGTGTGCTGTAGAAATCTGGATATTTACGGAATTCGTTTACATAATTCTAAGATATAAATACCAACTCAGGTGAGAATCTTGTGTTTCTGAAAGGAAGGCTTGCAACTAACTATCTGTTGGTTCTATATTTGTAATGATTCGTATTAGCTTTATTCGGAGGGTAAATAGGGAGAGAGCGTCTGTGCTATTTCCCCATAAGATGATGCCATAGTTAAACCAAGCATGGGCATACGCGTAGTATGTGATTAGTGCGGCTTGTAAGTTTGTAGTCTTTTTTTATTTCGCGGAGAGCATATAAAAACTGAAATTTTTGAATTTACTGTCTGTATATGTGTTTTCCATATATGTGTTTATATGAGTGTCTATTGTTAAACCTAAGTCTTTAAGAATATATTAAGGATTCCTTGAGCCCGATAGTAAGATGGATGGCTCCCGCGTTTTCACGGCATCCACTAAAGTAGTGGCCTCCCTCGGGACTTCATTCATCTCAAGTAGGTCAAGGCATGCGCGGAGAAAATTACTATTGTGTGGATAAGAGACCACTGGTTTTACACTATCATATGTCTCTGGTGTAGAGGTTTGAGCCATATCTAGGTAAAACTAGTTGATTTAGATGTCATTTTTGGAGATTTCACATTCTAAGTGTCTTGAAGCAAACTTTGATGCTTAGCTAAATCTGTTTCTTTACACCCAGCCTTTTAGCGGTGAGCTAAAAAGCTGAGTGTAAAGAAACAGATTTAGCTTCAGACTTGTCAAATGGACTTTTTTCTAGCTCCATATCTATCTACCACAGACTGAGAAAGATGAACTTTAGGTTTTGAATTGCGTTTAGTGACAACAATAATCCTACATCTTACTGAGTCATCAACAGGCAAACATAAAAAAATACAAGTTTATCTTTGTTGGACCCAGCCATCGCCTACCACCAAATGACAATATGATAAACCATAGAAAACTGAATATAAAATACAAATAATCATTTACCCACGCAATTCTGAAGGTTTTGACATAAACATCGATTCTCCGTACCGTCGAAATGGTAAAGATATTCATTGAGACCTTCGCGAATGAACGAACGTTGGAACAAATGTCAGCCGCTCACCTTTCATGTCTATTAACCCGATTCTTGCTAGTTCACATCGCATTTAATTGTTGAGGAGTATTAGTTCTGCTCACCTTTACGTGAATGTTAGGACTTAAAGGTTGGGAAATTACAAAGGTACTTAGAATGAAACTGCACCCAAGATTTTTGGCGGATACAAATTCTGGTCTCAGAAAATGCTTAAAGTGACGATGATCTATCAGCTACCTTCTTGATTGGAGTATAAATGCGTTATCATTCTTTTGTCGAGCGAAATTCAATTCACAAATTGTTCAATCAAATATGCTAACACTAACATAATCCAATAGATCCCGCTTACGACATCAAGAGTCCCTTTATGAATGTTAGTTTAGGTTCAAATCCGATATCATCATCTGCAAGTTTGCTTGAATTAAAACATACTGTTCTGTGCCGTCTACAGTTTGTGTTCGTTTAGCCGTAGGTAGGTACGTGTTTCTACCACGTCACGTAGTAATAGATTGGAGTAGTTCTTACTTCTAATTGAGAAAAGTGTAAGTAATAAAATGAATTACAGAAAATAAATTGGTCGTTCTTGACCTTTCGTGGTCACTTTGAAGTAAAATGAAATAGGAAAAGGTTCGAACAAAAAACATAAATTCTTATGTAATTATGTGATCGATCAGTACCGACCCTATCAATTTCTCACCCCGTAATTTCACCCATATAACTATAAGCTTCGACGTAAACAGCTGACAATTTCCCCATAAAAACCCATCAGCTTTGATGTTATGGGGCAGTAATAAACACTGAATGAGTTTTACGAGTAAATGTTAGATAAACGACAAATACTGACGATTGAAAACGCTGTGAAACGTTACAGGAACTTCCTGGAAGGGTTAAAACTGTATAAATCCGATAAGAACGTTTCGACCATCGTCGTAAAGCGTCTATTGTGTAAGTGCCAAGGAATTAATGTTATGCATCGCAAAGTTTAACAGCCCGTTTTATTTTGATAGGAATTTTTGGGACGTTATCATAAAAGTGATTTGAATTAATTTAAATATTCAGCGAGGACGTGACTGTTTAGGGTTAGTTGCAAGTTTTCAGAATGCATTTTCGTTTCTTAGAATTTTGTAATGGCCTTAGCGATATCGTGTTTCCATTCAAATGCAAGTCATGAGAATGTCGTGGTTTTTAAAGGTTGCACGTAGCGAGTAGGAAGTTACCAAATTATGCGAAATGGATTCGCACGAACTGTTCCAATTTGTACAACAGTAGCTTCAAACTTTAACTGTGATTAATTTTGTAAATAACTCTGATCACAGTGTAAAATCTAATCACACTAAACATTGATATCAATCACGTTTGACAAAAACACCAACACAACTTCCCTGTTCGATGTTTGCCAGATCGATCCTCTAAAATGTTTGTTTTATGGGAAATGGCCAAAATTGATCGATGACTTTAGAAACTTTTGCAAGTCTTTAACGGAGTTTCAGAGAGATCCGTTAAATAATGAAATATGGATGTTTTGTTCAGTTCTTAATACAAGGATTTTGTACGTGAATAGCTTAGATGAATGTTCATAAAAATGCGTTTTCTTCATAAATCATTTTGCCTTTATGGGCGTTCAAGAAACTTGTAATTGTTGTGTATGAGTTGTTTGATTTATGGGGTAAGTATTTAAGTTGTTACAGCCGATAGATAAGAATGTTAGATAATGGAGAGGGTAGTTACGCTGTCACAAATTCAATATCTAGATTAATATGTTGTACAGTTATAGGTTTTGCGTGTCATGCCTTAAATCCGCTGTACCGTGCGCAGCATGTGCGTCAGCTGTTGGCAATATCTTCCATATTTTATTTCTGTGCTTACCTATTGCTAATAAATTAAACTTAAAGGTATATTCGTGTCTTCAAACAATAATACGAATTATAGACAGGCACTATTTTATGGAAGTTCCCGATTTAAATCAACTGTCTCGTAATGTCAGAAAGAAATATAAAAGCGTGAACAGCGCGTGCACTTATATCCCCATCCTCTAGGAACATATTTCATGAAATTACTTATTAAAGTAGTACAACATGCTATGTTAACAGTGAGATTTAGTTGACACCACAGGTTGACACTATACAATTAGGCGGCTGCATCGCCACAAAACAAACGCTCCAGCGCTGGATATTGTGCAACTGGCACGTGGTACTTATTCGAGCGTGAGATAGGGGGAGCTTCACACGCAAATTGCGTCCGGGAAAGCCGCGCGTGCGCCAGTGACGTCATCACACAATGAGTGCGTGCGCTACTGCAGATAATATCTGTTGTTGTTATAGAAATTGTATGAAAGGCTTGAGTAATCATGGTGATAGAATAAAAGGCTATTGTATATAAAAGTGAGATGCATCAGAGGTTGCACCCTCAATTAACTGATTAACGTGAACATCCATCACTAAAACTAACCATGTTGATTGGCTTTGGCTAGTCTTTTCACGTTTGCATGAACAACTTGGGCCAACACGGGAAATGCCTCTAGTATTTTTGAAATCTATGCATCTTCTATACAAATAAAGAAAGTGTCTGTCTGTGTAAATGTCTGTTTGTCAAAAATTACGGTTTTCCGACATGCACGCCAGCGAAGTAGCTAAATAGCTAGTAAATAATTAATGAAAATACAAATTGGCGAAAATTGATAAGTATGTCAAAATTCTATAGTAGAGATCGTAGGAACCACCGCGGATATTAGCGGTGAATCACTTTTCAACCTTATTGCCTTAGTAATAGTGCTTTAAGTTAGTCGAAAAGTGGTTCACGGCAAATGTCCGCGATGGTACCTACCTGCCAATCTTCATTTTCATTCTAAAAGCGATCTTGTGTTAAGACTACACTTTCATTGACGGGATATCAGTAAACGATAAAAGCTTTATAATATCAAGCATAAAACGAGGTGCGAACGCCATCACGACCTACCTCAATGTCATACATTAGCATTTAAAGTACGGCAAGAGTGACGCACCTAAACAACAAATAGTCCAAACGCTTTTGTCACGGTAACGTACCTCAGAAAGTATGTACGTTAAACGGCTTACACAAAGTGTCTTTCGGCTTACATGACCTAAAGCACATTATTACCGTGCCTAAAGCGCGGTCACTGTCGGACCGCATAGAAAAGAAAGAGAAACGTGATGACACAACGCTGGTAATTTATTGCAAAATATGAAGCAATTATTTAATTACAAAAAATGTATTGTTTGGACTAAAAAATTAAAACACTACTGTTTTAGTATGTTGCTTGTAGAATAATCTGACAAAAAATCAGAATGGTTGTATGTATAATTAGTATGGTTTTTATTGTAAAAATAAAGTTTTTAGAGGTATCTTCATGATTTTATTCTATCGTATCAAATTAGTTGTATTATGTTTTCAAAACACTATCAACCTAGCATTTAACCTGAAGAATGTCGTATATTTTTCTGATTTTGTTTACTGTAGTCGATCATATACTTTTATTGTTTCTAAAACTTGCGTTTTTTGCTTTTAGGTCCTGTAAGCCCCTAAAGCGGTTGATCCCGGCTGTCATTTGTAGATCTTTGTCACTCGGTACTGGTAGTCAGAAGCTAGAAAGTCTGATAACCAGTCTCACCACGGGATATCGTATTAGAGCCGTTCCACACGTTGCGGCGCTCAAAAAATCTCCCCGCACTGGCGCGGGCGATCACACGGGCAGTGCGGCGGCGACGTCGCAACGACATTCTTACGGCGCGGCGGCGCCGCAGCGGCGACGGCGACGAAAAGAGTGATTGATGGCTTGCCCATCTTTACGACAGTCTGTACAAAATTAAGTGCGGTGCAACGCCGCATCGCACCGTGTGGAACGCCTCTTACCCAGTAACTGAGTTATGGAGGTCGAATAGGCAACCGCTCCATGTAAAATATTGGTATTCAGCTGTATTAAATACAAATTTTCAATATGTAAAAATATATAATTTAATAAGATAGATAATGAGTGATGATCAATGTCACACGTCGTCAACATGACAGGGGTGCATTCTAGGTGGCCAGTATATAACAAGCTGGATGAAACTGAATACCAATATTATAATAATTTTTGTATGTACCAATACTGTCAGACTGCTCTCCCGTACGCAAAATACGCGCATTGACGTGGAGTTGCGGACACCAGCCCGTATTATCTACCTATTACCTACTGTCAGACTGGAAGCCAACCCAACATAATTGGGAAAATGCTAGGCAGATTAATTTGACACTCGCTTGGCCAGACTCCTACATCTATAAGTCTGTACATCCTAAAGGCCCTTCAACTACTATGATATACTCTGGTCACTTTTCACACTGTACTCATAAATATGTGATTGCTTTTGGTATAATATTGTGTTTACAGAAAAGCTTGGCCACATGGAGTGATAGTGATAGTTAACACCATTTACAGCATTTCGAGCCATACATGTCTTAGACATTGTATGTTTTTTTATTTTTTTCCCAGTTAAAGTTGGTATGTTATTTTTGACTAAAAGTTTGCTGTTAAAAATAAAAAAACATACTTCGTCCAAGACATGTATGGCTCAAAATGCTCTAAATGGTATCAACTATCACAAGGTTTTGCATCCAACTTCCAAACATCCTATATAATTCAAGTAGGAGTGTTTTGGCAATGGGCATGTAAATAAGTTTATTTTTATGATGAGCTCATAAAAATAAAATGAAAGAATTTGTCATAACTTATTTATAATATTGTGGCCGAAGAATGGAGTAAAAAAATACTGTCCACTTCTTTTCGGTTTATTAATTACACCATGTCTTCTCTCTTTATTCTATTATTCTCTCTCTCTAGCATAATCTCGCCTACACACACACCCATATAGCACACATGTAGGTGCAGCATACTGATGAATAAAAAGTGTTTTCTAGCCTAGCCATTTGGAACCTGCAGTACTTAAGAGGACTAGTAGAGCAAAGTGTCCTTGAGAAACGCATGCACACATATACACAATCGACGCGTACGCCATCTAACGACGACGCCCATCACAATTATGACATACAGCATACGATTTACGATTACGCCCGAGTATTCCAATAGATGACGCGGAAACAAGTAGTTATGACAACAAAATTATTAACCGATTTCTAAAAAGGAGGAGGTTCTCAATTCGGATTTGTTTATTATTATTTTTTTTATTTATGTTCGGGTCCTATATAGACGACCTCCATCATAAATAGACGGATTTGCAAAATTCTTTTTTTGTTCGAAAGAGGTTTGTTTCGAAAGGGTCACATTTAAATTTCGTAAAGATCTGATGATGAGTTTCGGAGACAGACAACGGAACTCTTCAATAAATGCCAGCAAATCAACCGCGATCGCTGCCATCGCATTTGTATGCATTATTTACGCAATCACACAACATAACATCACGCCTGTACCCTTAAAAGTGGTAGGCAGATGTGTTTAATAGCTTCCTGTCGCTGATATTCACATAGCAAGTAGTGTTATATGAATTTGTGTGGGGTAGGTAGGGACAACTGAAAAGTGATAAATAAAAACTGTTTTTACAAAAAAAAAAAAAAACAACCGACTTCCAAAATAAACCACTACAAAGTGAAAAATAACTTTAATTTCGGAAGTCGGTATCGTCGGTTGTAGCTTTGTAGTGTTTTTTTTTTGAAAGTCGGCAATAATAAATTATACGTTGTACGAGTAACTACCCATTCGAACTGCTCCTAAGAAAATATTGTTGGTACGCGTCAAAAGTGCTCTAAAGTGTCGTTAAAAGTGCTGATCGTGTGAATAATAATATCAATAACAACAATCTACAATTAATAAGTGACTTAGTGCTTTGTGTATCAATTCTAGACAAAAAACGTATCAAAATAGTTATTCATCTACCGTCAGGAGTAATTCACCAGTTATAATAAAACGCGTAAGCGCCGCAGATAGCACGGCGCATACGACGTTCTTCTCGCGAGCTCGCTGTTAGTTCGCTCGTTGTATTGCGCAGGGCCTTTATTAGAGTGCACTTTTACCAACAAAGATTGAAGGGGTCTTTAATAGTGTGCTTGGAACAGTATACATTTTTTTCTTTTTAATAATTATTTCGGCATTGGAATTGTTGTGAGACTAGACTGACTATTAATTAGAATGGCTTCGTCAACATTGTTATGGGGATGCTGTGCTAATGAAGACAGCAAGGATGGAAAAAAATCGATTAATTGTTCCAAATGCAATAAATTGTATCATTTTGAGTGCCTGTCTCTTCCGGAAGTTTCCGAGGACACGGATGTCTACTGTAAATGGAGGTGTTCTAATTGCGGGAGTCACATCTCGAATACCTCCAAAAAGGAATATACTCCAACCCGTAATGTCTCCACCTCTAGGGGGAACAAGAGACCTGCTTTGAACTCGCCCCCTGAAGCAACCTTTGTGACTCGTGATGATGTACGCGATTTCCTCCAGGAAGTAATACAGGCTGAATTCGCTTCTATGCTTCGTCAAATAAACAATACAATACTCAATGTCGTAAATAAAGAGCTTGAACCGATTAAGAAAGAACTTACGGAGATGACGGCGTCATTGAATTTTCACATACAGGAGTTTGAAGAATATCAGTCTGAACATAGGGCTTTGAAAGTCTCGGTAAAAGACTTAGAGACAGAAAATACTAACCTTAAGAGGTCAGTGGCGGATATGGGCCAGCGAATCAACTATTTGGAGCAACAGGCACGTTCGACTTACCTTGAAGTTCATTGTTTGCCCGAAAATAAACAGGAGAATCTCTATACAGTCGTTAAGCAACTAGGATCAGTCGTTGGATGCAAGTTGAGCGACACCGATATCCATCATTGCACCCGTGTAGCCAAACTACAAAATTCTAGTGCCCGCCCGCGCTCTATCGTAGTCCAATTGGCCTCCCCAAGAACTCGTGACCTACCTACTCTTGGCTTCTGTCATTAACTACAATAAAGGCAAGAATAACATCGAAAAACTAAATACAGCGGACCTTGGACTGGCTGGTGAAAAGAAGCCAATATATGTGCAAGAAAATTTGTCTCCTTCTAACAAAGCGCTGCATGCTGCTACTAGACTTCAAGCAAAAGAAAAAGGATATCAATTCGTCTGGGTTAGAAATGGTAGAATCTTCGTCAGGAAAAGTGATGGGTCAGAACATATCCTCATTAAGAATCTAGAGTCCCTAAATAAGTTGACGTGAAAAAAAACATACTTTATATTTTAATTAAAAATACATGTAGGTAATTGTAACTTGAATATAATACAAAATTCGATAATTTACAAATTTATTACCAGAATTGTAGAGGCGTGGGAACAAAAACGCATATTATCATCTTTCGTAATGTATGCTGTAATAACTATGACATTATCATTTTTACAGAGACTTGGCTTAATAATACCGTACTGAGCAGCGAGCTGTTCGACGACAGATACATTGTATACAGAAGGGACAGAGAAAGTTCTTGTCTACAGAGTAGTAAAGAAGGTGGGGGTGTTTTGATAGCCGTAAAAAAATCTATAATTTCCAAACGAGCAGAACAATTTGAAAGTAATTGTGAAGACCTTTGGGTAATTTTAGATCTACCTGCGGCTCGATCTGTACGTCGGGCAGCTCTCTGTTCTGTATACCTGCCACCACCTGTACGTATCTCGTACTTGGAACACTTTTTGGACAAATGTAATGCAGTGTTTGAACAGTTAAACTTATCATATGTCTGCATCGCAGGTGATTTCAATATCGGTGATATCGATTGAAGTATAGTCAATAATTCTGATAAATGCCTTAAGTTGTCCAATTTAAGTCAAACTTTGATAGATTTCACGTATGTTAATAGGCTTAATCAATTTAACAATGTATGTAATGCTTCAAGCCGCATTTTAGATCTTATACTATGTAACCATTCATTGTGTAGAGTGAGTCAAAGTGAGGATCCGATTGCTAATATTGACCAGCATCATCCACCCCTCGATATCGTGATTTCTCTAAATAAGGAAGCTAAACTCCCATATAACACTACTTGCGGTAGACCTAATTTTCGAAAAACGAGTTACATACCAATTCGGAAATATTTGAGTGAAACTGCCTGGGATGAGTTACTTGAAGCACAGCAGGCAGTTAATGAGATGGTGGAGGTATTTTATGACGTTATTCAGAAAGGTATAGAAAAATTTATAACTAAGCGAGTGCCAAAAAAAAGTAAATTTCCACCATGGTTCAATCGAGATCTAATCAAATTACTTAATTGCAAAAATAAGATCAGAAATCGCCACAATATTTACAAAAACCCTTTAGACAGAATTGAACTGCAGATTATAACTAAGCGCTGTAATGACCTAGCAAAACTTTGTTACAACAATTATATGAAGCGATTGGAAAACGAATTCAAAAATAATCCGAAGTTTTTCTGGAGTTACGTTAAAACTAAAAGAGGTGGATCAAGCTCTTATCCCGTTATTTCTTCTAGTACACGTTTAGATGAATATGTACTTTTATCAATAACTTCACAATCGTGATCTTCCTGTGGTACCACTATTTCCAATCTATAAAAAAAATAACATCACATATCATCACTTATCATCTATCGCTTTCCATCAGGCGTGATCGAGGTCAAAAGCGGGCCGCCCATTCATCAATAATAAAATGAAAAAAATAGAAGATTTTAAATTACGTTTTTAATTATTTTAAATTAAGTTAAAAGGAGGCTCAATAATTTAAAAAAGTGCATCATTAAAAGCGCAAAAAGTTTTTAGAGGTTCATTAATTTCAAAAAGTGTCCATCATTAGCAGGTCAATAAGTTTTGAAAGAATAGGTTAAATATTTCCTTTTAATAAATCTGTTGAGTTTTAATGGAAACAAGTTGGTTTTTCTAGTAATAACTTTAACTTTAATTAGTTCGAGAAAACAATACATCGGCTACTAGTAATGTTCACAGAGTATAGAGTAGGGCAAAGATAAAATGAAAAACTTGACATATTAATATAACTCAAGTCAATGGAACAGAAGGCGCGAAATTTAAATATTACAACACTCTTCCTAAATTTGAGCCTTCATAAAAAAAAACATAAGCTTTAAACATTGTCAAAACAAAATCTTAACCAATAACTAACTGCTAGAAATTACATCGACAGATTTAACTCCAATTTTATCCCTTAAATAACAGAACTTAATTTTACATAGAGGCTTAGTAAAAATATCTGCATATTGTTCATCACTGCACACATAGTTTAATTCAATAATTTTATCATAGTATTTTTCTTTAATGAAATGAAACTTAATGTCTATATGTTTACATCGTTTGTGAAAATTAGTATTTTTGATTACACTGATAGCACTTTGATTGTCTAAATTTAAACACACAGACTTTTGATTGAATGTACCAATATCAGATAGTAATTGTTTAATCCACATGACTTCTTTTGTAGCAGCACAGGCTGCCATAAATTCTGCTTCAGTGGTTGACAGGGCAACTGTCTGTTGTCTCTGACAGGCCCATGTTACTGCTCCTCCATTTTTAATAAACACGTATCCAGTGACAGAACGTCTTGTGTTAGGGTCATTGGCAAAATCTGCATCGCTATACCCAATTACAACATTAGGCTCAGTTGATCTTGTGTAGTACAGACCATACACTTTAGTTTCCTTTAGATACTTGAAAATTTTCTTCACAGCATTCCAATGAGTTTCATTGTATGAATTTAAAAATCTACTCACCAAGCTGACAGCAAAAGAGATATCTGGTCTGCTTACTGTAGCGAGGTGCATCAATGATCCAACAGCTTCCCTATATGGAATGTTCTTTTCTGTTTCACCTTCTCCTTTTTCCAATATTGTATGTGGGTCAGCTGGAATGCTGTTAGGTTTACAATTATCTAACATAAATTTATTTAATAATTTCTCAATATAGCTTGATTGATGTATGAAGATAAAATTGTCTGACTTTATTATTTCCATACCAACAAAATTTCTGACTGGAAAAGTTTTTACTTCAAATATTGACTGTAAATCATTAATTAACTCCTTTATGGTTGATCTATCTTTGGAAAATATCAGTCCATCGTCAACATATAGACACAGATAACAATTTTCTCCATTAATAGTGCCTACATACACACACTGTTCTGCTTTGCTATTAACTAGCCCAAACTTCTTTAAAACTGAATCAAATTTAGAGTTCCAGCATCTCGGAGACTGCTTCAAGCCATATAATGATTTATTGAGCTTACATACCTTATTAGTCTTGCAGGTTAAGCCTTCAGGTACAGCCATGTATATGTCCTCTTCAAGCTCTCCATACAGAAAAGCTGTTTTTATGTCTAATTGTATTATTTGTAGGTTATGTTGGGCAGCTTCTGCGAGTAATAATCGGATTGAATCATACCTGACCGTGGGTGCAAATGTTTCCTGGTAGTCAATACCCTTGGTTTGTGAGTACCCTTTCGCACAAAGCCGAGACTTGTATCGTAGTCCAGAAGATTCTTCTTTGATGCGAAATACCCATTTACATCCAATTATTCGCATATCAGGAGTTTTATCAACTAATGTCCATGTTTTATTTTGTTGATGAGCATCAAGCTCTTCCTTTATGGAAGTTATCCATTTTGAAGCATCAGCAGACTTCATTGCTTCTTCATAGTTATCAGGAACTTCATTATTCAATAATTGTTCATTAAAACACAGGTAAGAGCTTTCTTCTTGTTTCTGAGAGGCTAATTTATATTGTCTTCGTGTTCTAACTGTAACATTCCTTTCTGGTGAAGATTCTATGCTTTCATCGGGGAGGTACTCACTGTCTGACTGAGATTTATTTTCAGTTACAGTATTAAATGAGTCATCACTTGAAAGTTCTTCACAATCTTTATTTTGAATACTACATTCATTTGTAGTTAATTCAATGGGCACATAGTCTCTCTTGACTGTGGACTCTAAGAATATTGCATCTCTACTTTTTATTGCTTTTCTTGAATTAGGTAATAAAAAACGGTACCCTTTAGTGTTTTCACAGTATCCTATAAAGATCAGTTTTTGAGATTTTGAGTCCAATTTCTTTCTTTTCTCTTTTGGCAAATGAACCATCGCCTCACATCCAAATGTCCTCATATGGCTGACATTGGGTTTTTGTCCAGTCCACATCTCTTCTGGAGTTTTATAGCACAGAGACTTAGTCGGAGAGCGGTTAATAATGTAAGCAGCCGTGTGAATTGCTTCAGCCCAGTAGACTTTAGGTAGTTTGGCATTCAACATCATACATTTTGCTCTTTCTATCAAGGTTCTGTTCATTCGTTCAGCTGTGCCATTTTGTTCTGGAGTGTAAGGTGTGGTTGTTTGATGTATTATCCCAGCATCTTTGAGAAAGTTTGAAAAATTTCTGTTTACATATTCAAGCCCATTATCAGTTCTGAGAATTTTAATTGTATGGCTTAACTGATTCTCAACTAATTTCTTGAATTCAATAAATTTTTCCAGAACATCTGATTTGTTATGTAGTACATATACAAATATCTTCTTTGAGTAATCATCTAAAAAAGTCACAAAATATCTTGCTTTGCCGAATGACTGAGTTTCCATTGGTCCACAAATGTCGGAGTGAATTAATTCAAGCAGGTCTTTAGTCTGAGACCCTTGACTTTTGAACGGTAAACGTGTTTGTTTTCCTTCCTGACACGTTATACACTTCACATTACTTGCTTGTAAACCAAGTTTTAAATCTGCAGTATTTTCAGTCAACTTATTCAAGCTTTGAAAATTTAGATGACCCATCCTTTGGTGCCACAGGTAAGTATCTTGCTCGATAACATCTGATATGCAAGCATGAGCTGCAGACATGTTCAAACGGTACATATTATTTACCAAGCTTGCTGTTGCTACTACTACATTGTTTATGTTTAGTATAGTACAGCCATCTTTATTGAACTTTACTTGGCCACCTTTCTTTATTATTTGACTCACCGACAGCAGGTTTGTAGCTAGTTCAGGTACATAGAGCACATTAGTAAACAGTATTTCATTTGGTTGACCTCTCTCATTATCAATACATAAGCTTATTTTTCCCGAGCTTTGAACAGGTAATGATTTATTATTTGCAACTTTAATAGTTTTTATATCTGGATTTGTTTCTTCTATAAACAAGTTCTTGTGTTTGGTCATGTGGGCCGAGGCGCCAGAATCAATATACCAGTCATCGGAGTAACCAGAAGAGGCAATAAATACAGCTGCATAAGATGATTGGTTCTGTTTACTTTCCTTATTCTTCTGACACTTATTAGGTTTTGATTTACACTCAGGACTTTTATGACCATATTTGTTGCAAGTATAACAGCGAGGTCCTTTTGAAGAACTTTTATTTTTATTATGAAACTTCTGACTCGAAACAAAAGCAGTTGAATCAGAATCTGTTTGTTTGACATCTTGTAGAATTTTAGATTTTATTGAGTCAGAGCTAATCTTCATACCTGAACTTTCAATAGCTATTATCATTGGCTTGTAACTTTCTGGAAGGCCGGACAATAGAAGTGTGCCAAGCCATTCGTCGTCTACATGAAAGCCAATATTTCTTAATTTGTGAGCTGTTGTCATTATCTTGCTGACATACTCTTCCACATTTGAACATCCTGCTAGTGTAGTATTGCATAAGTCTCGTAGAAGACCAACCCGGCGTGTTAGTCCTGAGTCATCAAACGCACGAGATAAGTTATTCCAAACCTCCTTTGCAGTGCTCGATTCTTGAATATGAATATAATTCACGGGATCCACAAGAAGAATTATCTTTGATCTGGCCTTGATGTCACGCTTTTTATCGATTTCTATCGATGGATTAGAAGGTTCGACGCAGTCCCATAACTCTTCATGTTCCAAGTAAGTTTTTACTGCAAATCGCCAAGTTGCATAATTATCACGGCCGGTTAATTTTTCTATTAATGCCAATGAGTTATTTGACGATGACATCTTATTTATATTTGTTTATCGGAAAACTTTTCTTGAAACTGAGCACGTTGTGGTTGAGGTTATGTGTTTTGAAAACGTATTTAACACTGCATTTAGTTACTGATTTTTACTAATCGGACTATCTGGGCCCATAACCTTTTGAGTTTTAATGGAAACAAGTTGGTTTTTCTAGTAATAACTTTAACTTTAATTAGTTCGAGAAAACGATACATCGGCTACTAGTAATGTTCACAGAGTATAGAGTAGGGCAAAGATAAAATGAAAAACTTGACATATTAATATAACTCAAGTCAATGGAACAGAAGGCGCGAAATTTAAATATTACAACAAAATCAATTCAATTTCCTCACATAACTTTTTTCTCCAAGTGAATTCAGACATGCTGTCTTAGGATTAATTAAGCAAACTACTCCATGAGGGCAATAAAGATCAACATAGTTCATAATGCTGCATGATGATGATGATGATAGGACTCCCTTTTCCGCACTTAGACTCCCATTTGGTCCGTTGTGCGTGGGTTCATAATGCTGCAATTAACTTTGTGTCTGGGTACGGTCTACCCATTCTCCTTTGTCAAGTAAGTAAGGCCTTTTACACATTATGCCGTGTCTGCGGCAGCGCCGCCGCGCACCGCCCGCCACGGTATTTTTATCTATACAGTATTCTATCTTCATAAAAACGGTCGGAACGCGAATCATACCTACGCGCCTCGATTTCGGTTTACACTCAGTCTCGAATGCTCCGCAGTGACGAGTGGACGCCGGACGGTGTGACGGTTTCGTAAGCAGTAAGCGTGCAATTTGTGACAAATATTCATTGAAATAAGTACAAGTACTTACTTAATAATATGGCAAAGAGACTATATTGTGCTGTTTTTGGTTGTTTGAATTCGTCAATAAGTTTTTTTAATTAAATCTATTGATCAAAAAGACCATGTATTTTTATTGAACTCTTTCTATTCCATTCACAACGTGTTTCTATTTTATAAATGAAAAGTCTTTTTTACAAAAAAAAAAAAAACTACGGACTTCAAAAAAAAAGTTATATTTTTCACTTTTTAGTTGTACCTACCCCGCCCAAATTCATATAACACTAATTGCTATGTTAATATCAGTGACAGGAAGCTATTGAACACATTTGCCTACCCCTTTAAAGCGTATAGGCGTGATGTTATGTTGTGTGATTGGGTAAACTGGCATGTATTGAAGAGTTCCGTTGTTTGTCTCCGAAACTCCTCATCAGACCTTTACGAAATTTAAATGGGACCATTTCGGAATAAACCTCTTTTGAACAAAAAAAGAATTTTGCAAATCCATCTACATATTTTTATGACGGAGTTATGTCCGAACATACATAAAAAAAAAAATAGAAACATCCGAATTGACAACCTCCTCATTCTTAGAAGTCGGTTAAAAAAAATATTTACCTATACCTATAGGTAAATATTTTTTTTAACTTCTTGAGTTTCTTTCTAGTTTTGTGACTGTAGGTACAGTCACAAAACTAGAAAGAAACTCAAGTAGGTTGATGAAATTAAAATACTGTAGGCGGGAGGGGTTATCGCGTGTTTACGTACCGCGCGACTGTAGTACATTATAAAAAAAAATTATATAATACAGCGGCGCCGCCGCCGCCGCGGTGCCGCTGTATTGGTTGCCTTTGGATTTGCATGAACCCTTGCACACGGCAGCGCCGCGGCGGCGGCGGCAGCATGATTCGGCGGCGAGTATTGCTACGGTTTTATCAAAACTCGTCGCCTCCGCCGCGGCGCCGTGTGTTCATCATCATACAAATCCAAGGGTGACTGATGCAGCGGCGCCGCGGCAGTGGCGGTGCCGCTGCAGCTGCGGCATAATGTGTAAACAGCCTCAAAGATAGGTACCTACCTAACATTCATACATAATATTATGAATCTATTTATTATAAACGAAATCAATAATAATAAAAACCAAAATCTTGCTTGTGATAATTTTCATCGCAATTTTTAGATGAATTTGTTATTTCGTTATGCCCAATATCAATAAGTTAGGTGCTTTTAGTTTTTTTTTTAATTGTAGTTTCGCATTAGAAATAACTTCCGTGTTGATATTTACGACTGTGTTTCTCCTGTGAAAGATAATTACATTGTAGACGTTTTAATTATTATTTATAAAAAAATAATAAATACATAATATATATAAATTCAAAATACATTTAAAAAGAAAACTTCGGTTAGAGAATCCCTGGGACTCGAACCCGGGGACTCTTGAATACAAATCTACACATCGGCCTCATACGCTAACGTAACAGTTACGAATGTAGTCGAAAAAGTTGAGCTTATGCGTATATGCGTCATGACTGCACTATCTTAGACGTTTCTAAATTCATAGTTTTATTTATTGTTAAAAAAATAAATATTCAATAATAATAAAATGCTCTTATTTTTTAATTTCGTATATATATATATAATATGTTCAGCGTTTTATATGAACGTTTTGTAGTCCGAACGGAATTTTTCACTTCATATTTACAATAAGTAAATGATAATTGATAACAAGGTTACGCTATTTTAACTTCAAAGTATTTTATATTTACACGAAATAAAAATATTTACGCAAAGAAGATTATGCAAATAATAATAAACAATGAATTTACAAATAAAACTTTACAAAAACATAACAATCTTGGCGGAAATATTGCGGCGAAAAGAGCGACACGTCCGTATAGCATCAGGCCTCGGCCGGCAGTGTCGCTACACAGCGTTTACGCACACATGCGCACGTATTTTGTTCGAAAATAAGAATATGCGATTTACAAAGAATCTATTGTTTGGACAAAAAAATTAAAACACCAGTATTTTAGTATGTTGCTTGTAGAATAATCTGACAAAAAATCAGAATGATTGTATGTATTTTAGTATGGATTTTATTGTAAAAAGAAAATTTTTAGAGGCATCTTCATGATTTTTTTCTATCGTATCAAATTAGTTGTATTATGTTTTCACCACACTATCTATCTAGCATATATCCTGAAGAATATCATATATTTTTCTGATTTTTTTTACTGTAGTCTATCATATACTTTTATTGTTTCGAAAACTTGCGTTTAGGTCTTGTAAGCCCCTTAACTAAGTATTTAAATACAGAAAAAGTATTTACTGGGACTCGCACAGGAAGAACGCAAAGCCAGTATGATGCTGCCATTTTAAGGATTCCCTTAACTGTGACTGTGGTGTAGCAAATAAGATTTAGGTACACCAATCCTAGTTTTTATCACCAAGAAGTAACCAAACTACCTAAGTAAATAAAACCTAACCTAAACTAAATAGAACTTAATAATAGCCAAACTCTTCAACACTTTTCGCGTCTTCCGATCAGCCCCGAATACTTCCGAAGTCGCTTAGTATTCACTCGGCGTCCGGATAAAATATATGAACGTCGGCTCAGATACGATTGGAACCGAATAAAGGGCTTCTAATTTATGGACTGGTGCGTGGTACGAATGTTTTGTTTATGTTCAAGACTTTGAGTGCTAAAAGAGCGTTTTATTGAGTTTGCACTTGATGAACTGAGTATTGGACTCAAGTTTTATCAAGGAAGACCTAATTTAACGATGTGGATTTACGATTATAATATAGCACACCATCCACCCACTACAGGGCAAATGGCGAAAGTACGAGCTTTGATCAACACGCTTGCTCAAGATAGGTTGGCGATAAGTCTGGTCCAGGTTTCTTCACGATGTTTTTCTTAGAAAGTACATGAATTGATAAAGTCACTCTGGTACTTGCCCGGTTTACGGTTATGGGACTATTTTTATTTATGGTCTTGAGTTTTACTGTAAGTAATTCCGATTCCTGAGGGGCTCGTGGCTAAGAAATAACAGCAGCACGGGTCGATCGATCAGGTTAAGCTACGCTTGCCGCGGTTGGTCCGTGGATGGGTGACCATCTTTACATACCAAGACCCCTCCGTGCCTCGGAAAACAAGTTAAGCTGTTGGTCCCGGCTGTTATTCGTAGATCCTTGACAGTCGTTACGAGGCCAGGCTTGTCAGGAGGCCAAAGTCTGACACTTACCAAGGGTATTGTGTTACTCAGTAACTGGGTTGTGGAGGTCAGAAGCTCCATGCAAAATACTGGTATTCAGCTGCATCCGGATAGACTGGAAGTCGACCCCTACATAGTTGAGAAAAAGCTAGGCAGATTGAAATTAGGAATTATAATGGCTTCGTTTAATCTACAATTACTTATGTACTCATGTGTTTTGATCACACAACTTTGACAAATGACAATAAACCATTATTATTTTAGGTAAATAATTGAGCAAATGCTGGTTAAACAAAATATTTATTAATTACCCGAATTCTCTTGTTTGTTCATGTGAAACCAACAATACGGTTAATTAGTTCCTAACTCTGAATATTATATAATTTTGTAAAGTGCAAACTGATACTCGTACACCTACGATCAAATGGTTTTCACTAAAATCGTTTTATGTATACAGGTATGAGGTTACAGGGTTTAAAAGTTCACTCATCCTCCATAGAAAAGGGAGAAAGAATCCTCCGACGAGACGGACGTTGGTGTCGAGACGTTGTTTTATTGTAAATTAAATTAGGTAGTGAAACTGCAGACACGATAAATATCGATAAATAATTAAACACGATACATTGAAAATAAAACAGATTTGATGTTTTTTGAAGCGAAAACTTCTTTAGCGGCGCTGTGTACTTTTTTTGGAATGGGTAAAAACTTCTAAACTCGCGTCAGGTCACGTGACCCTGATCGAAAATTCGTAAGACGTAAGACGTAAAACGTAAGACGCGCGTTGTTGAGGACAGCGCCATCTATGCACATCGGGAAGAACTACGAGGGCCTCGCGTACTAACTACGTAGTTCATCCAACAACGACGAGATGGCGGTGAACCACGGATATATAACTGACGACGAGCTCCATGCGAGCGGTCATCATACCTGATTTGCAAAAAACCCTATAAAATAAGGAACACACCTTAACACGCGTGTTTTGTTTATAAGACGATTCACAAAATACACTCGTAATTGTTCAAGTTTTCACTTCTGTCGGCACTACCGGAGTGCCAGTGTTTTCTTTTTTAGGTATCAACGACCGCTGGTAGTCTTGTTACTTGAAGTTCGAGCTGAGAAAATATGTTTTATCGTGTTTAAATATCGAAACTAATCACCTCTGTGAAATTTACACACAAAAAAACTGATTTTTCCACTAATATTTAAAGTAAATACGCTAACTGCGGTCGATGATCCCACAAAAATTTCTCAAGTTAATTTCTTTTTTGTTTTATCGTGTTTAGAAATCGATGCTTATCACGTAGGTATGCGGAGTTTTGCTAGCAGATTTAATTTAACCTTGTTTAGGCTAGTTGTGTAGTAAATAGGGAATATGCATGATTTTTTTTTATTTAAATAATTAATCCTCATTCATGTAATAAACAGTTTAGTAAAACTGTTTTTCGGATAACTATGAAATTAAAAAAGATATGAGCCATCGAAGATTTGTTTCTATCTCTTTCTCGCAAAACGAAATTTAACACGGAGTTTATATGGCCGTAGTGACATGTGACGTCACAGTCTATGTCGGATCTCTCTGTCTAATTGGTGTGTAATCAATAGTTTTAAATGCTCATATCGGCCGTGTTTCTTGGCCGATTTTAACTTTAATTTCACTTTTTGTCATCTCTACTACGGTATTTTCATATTTTGTTAATAAATGCCATGAAAAAAAGTCATGCATATTCCCTATTGCGTGGATTTTGCGTAACGTCAGTGTGACGCGTAGTTCGGGTGTGGCGATGTAGATGCCGCTACAAATGCAAATAAATCTGTTCAATAAAAACTTATCCAATATGAAAACGAATCCAGGTTAATTGACAGATACAGTAGGTACATGAGTAGGTATATTCCCTAACCACCGTTTTTAAGGTTACCGTAACGTTAATTTTGAAAAAAAAAACTCTTTCTATAACACTGAAGAAATTATAAATGTTTACGAATGGTGACGTAAACATTTATAATTTCTTCAGTGTACCTAATACTTATAAATTAAATCAATCAATCTCAATACTTTATTGCATTCTTTATTGTGTACATACAATAATAGTATCTAATTCAATGTTTCTAAATAACGTCGACATATACTGAATACGGATATTTCATAAGTGAGTCGACAACGAGCGACGGGCGGCGAGGTGTGAACTTTTTAATTTACGCCGGGACAAGCGTGGCGGTTTGACAGATGAACTTTTTTTTATTTTTTTTTTTCACGCCAAGCAAAAGTTTAGCAGACATGTTAATGGTATATGACAATAAAGTGAGTGACACGTGACACCCGTATTGGGTAGGTACTTTTTTACGCTTATAGAAAGTTAAGAGGTTTTCACTTGTTGTTTTGACCTTCCACTTAAAAAGTTTTTATTTTTCATTATTTAGTTGTAGTACCTACCTACCCCAAACAAATTCATATATCACTACTTGCTATGTGAATATCAGTGACAGAAAGCTATTGAACACATCTGCCTAACCCTTTAAAGGGTACAGGCGTGATGTTATGTTGTGTGATTGCGTAAACAATGCGTACATATGCTATAGTAACAATCGCGGTTGATTTGCTGGCATTTATTAAAGAGTTTCGTCGTCTGTCTCCGAAACTCATCATCAGATCTTTACGAAATTTAAATGGGACCATTTCGGAATAAAGCCCTTTCGAACAAAAAAATGAGCAAATCCGTCTATTTACGATGGAGTTATGTCCGAACATACAAAAAAAAAATTGAAACATCCGAATTGAGAACCTCCCCCTTTTTAGAAGTCTGTTAAAAATAATTTAATTAGGTAGCTATAAAATTTACAGTATGAAACTACCAATCTCATGTATATTATAAATAAACAGAGTCGGGTTAGTTACACCATTTATAACTCAAGAACGGCTGCACCGATTTTTATGATCTTTGCGTTGTTGGATTTGTCTCCGCCCCGAATAGCAGAATAACTATTAAAACCTGGGAAACATTCATGAGAAAAAAAGAAATTCAATTCATTTTCTCATACATTTTGTATGGAACGGCTTTTTTGATAATATCTTGAGAACGGATTGTCTGATTTCGATAGATGGCGGTATGAAATTCGTCGGATCAGCTAGTAGTTATAAAAGCTAGCGTTTAAATAAATTTTATAGCCTCAAAATGCTAATAAATAACAGTTTACATGGGAACTGTCCCGGGGTTCAGCAAGCGGTTAGTTGATAATTTCCATAATGAAACACGTAATCCGGTAAACCTTAATTATGAGGATAGGTTAAATATTGCTCCATTTAGTGTAGCGTGTCGTATCTGTGTGTTTAACTTATCTGTGATGTATACCATAGTTATTGTTAATTGTGCGCAACTTAATAACGTAATAGGTAAGTGTAAACGCGAAATTGATTTGGTTTTCAGTTTGTGCTGGTAAGCCATTAAGTCCATAGTTGTTTAACATGTCTACTACAATATGTGATAGTGTGATACGCGGTATAACAGCTCAAATTGGAGAACCTTTCTGCAACTGAACTGAACTTTTAAACATTATAATTATGAGTCTAGGCCTGGTAAACACGCTTAATCAATGTAAACACATCATCTACAACTTATCCTACTTCCTACTAATATTATAAACGCGAAAGTTTGTGAGGATGGATGGATAGATGTTTGTTAAGGCTCCTTCAAACAGGCGCGACACGCGATAAAATCGCGCGCGACACAAAGGCACCGCAAGTCGCGCAACGAGCGGTGCCTTTGCGTCGCGCGCGATTTTCGTCGCGCGTCGCGCCTGTTTGAAGGAGCCTTTACTCTTTCACGCAAAAACTACTGCACAAATTTGGATGGCACACAGATAGTGTATAACCAGGATTAACACATAGGATATATATTTTTATCCCTTTATTCCCACGGTATCGAAACTTATGCGGGTGAAATGAAACTGCTACGAACTGCTAGTACCTACTAATAATTAAGCTGAAGACTTTTTTGTGTAAACGCGCTAATGTCTGGAACTACCGGTCGGATTTAAAAAAAATATTTTCGCCTTTGACAGCACAATTCTTAAGAAAGGCGACATCACGCTAAGACCCTTAGGAGCCGAGCAAAAAGATAAAAAGTCAGAAAGAACGGTAAGCGAAAGCGCAGTAATAGCGCGGGCAGGCGATGCGTTGCGACGGGGTTGGTCGGGAATAAGTCGGAATAAGAAATTTCACGCAGGCGAAGTAGCGGGTAAAAGCTAGTTTTCGTTACATGGAGTGTAATCTTCATCGATGAGCTTTGCATCATAACAGATTCTCTTTCAGTAACGACTTCACGGAAATAGCTTATGAGAATTTTGTATGGGGCTGACTGATCTGGTTGCGCCAGACGGCCAGATGCATCAATAAACAAATGAATTTGTCTTTGTTTCATCTCTTTTCGCTCACATACAGGTTATGTTAACAACAATCTATAAAATATACAAATAAATAAAAATGTGTCTGTTTGTAATGTTAAAATAACGGTTTTTTACTAAATGCATATAAGTAAAAGAATATACGGTACGTATTTATTAAAAAAAATACAATTTTTAAATTATTTGTCTGTCTGTTTGGTCCGGCTTATCTCCGAAACGGCTGGACCGCTTTTGACGGGAATTTAACTAGCAGATAGCTGATGTTATAACGAGTAACTAAGGTTACTTTTATTTTAGAAAAATAATAAAGGTTCCGCGCAAAATAATAAAACCCATGAAATCCAATTTGTTTTCCGACATGCGCGCGAAAAATGCACACCAGCATTAACTCCTTGTTCACACTAAAAATATGCCACATAAACCCATGACAAAGCTAATTACAATCTAAATGATTACAATAGCACATTCCACGACATGTTAATAATGTTTCCTTTGAATGCTACTACCAACACGGCTCAATGTACGCCGCATACATATGAAATGTAATCAGCATTGGAATTTCTGATCCAATTGCCGATAGCCCGAAATATACCATTGAATTGTATGATCTCACCCTGTACTGTTTTTTCACTTTGACAAGAGGTCTTCCATTTCGACAATGAATTTAAAATATATGATGACGTTCATCATTCGATTCATTCATTCGTTCATCATTCCGTCATGGCTAAAGAAAATATAGGCTCTTTGACAGATGCCTGGACCTGACGTGTCAGTGCTGCCACCTAGCGAACGTCATTTCAGAATACCCTCATTGCATGGAAATTAGTTACCACGTAATATTCCCACTGCTGGGACACAAGCCTCCTCCTTGTGAGAGGCAGTGGGCCATAATTCAACACGCGGGCCCAGTGCGGGTTGGCGGATGCAGGCGCTTTAAGGCTCGTACACACAGGCGCGACGCGACACGCGACACAAAGGCACCGCAAGTCGCGCAACGAGCGGTGCCTTTTGTGTCGCGCGCGATTCGCGTCGCGCGTCGCGCCTGTTTGCAGGAGCCTTTACTTTGTGTAATTTTGTTTCACTACTAGCAGTGCCCCGCGGTTTCACCCGCATAAGTGTCGATCCCGTGGGAATATTGGGATAAAAACTATCCTATGTCCTTTGCCGTGACTCAAACTATCTTTATACAAAATTTCATCTAAATCGATTCAGCGGTTTATGCGTGAAGAGGTAGATTTATTCCGGTCTGATCCCCTGAACTTTTCACAAGTTCCACTCGTGTACATTATTGTCAGAAGTGTCAGACACAGGCCTCTGAAATATAATATTAATTGTATATGGCTACTAATACATACCTAGTGACCATTATCCATGTCCTTTGACGAGCTTACTGTAAACGTATCCTTCCAACCGTTTCAATTCCATTCCATTCCTTTACCGGATTATGTTAAATTACCGGATTACTTATATTAAATCTGCCTTTTTGCTTGAATTTAAATTTTACGTATAAAAGCTTTTCAGCGAAAGTTGAGTGACGGACGTCAGGGGTGTCGAAAAGCAATTTCGTAACTTGGTATTGTTTATTCATAATCTAAATCCTACGAAAATCCTCTCACAAATTAGCAACATCAAAGGACTACCTTTCAAACATCAACGCTTTCGCATCATCCGTATCGTGATAAAAATAAAGATATTTTATTTTGCAAATATCGGTACTTACAGTACATGGTGATAAAGAGAAGTAGGTTCAACCATATTTTATCAATAGGCATGCAAAAGCTAGAAAAATAAAAACTAATCCACTAACTAAATACAAACCTTTAAGAAACAGAACAAGAAAAAACACAAAACCAAACATAATTCTTATTTTAAATATTATTGTAAACAGTCGAAGTTCAAATTTTGCTATCGATCAAGAATTCTGTTACACTATAGTATGCGTTGACTGTCAAAAAGCTTCGCAGCCTCATTTTGAATAACTATAGCGGCAATTCTTTCCAACTTTTAGGTATTTTATCATACAGGTGTCCCGTAATTAAATTAATCCCTCTTAAGGGGTCATTGTATTGATCATTATAAACAACTATTACTATGAGACCAAACCTGAAATCACGAAAAAAGAAATCAGCTGTTTCCTACATTTTGACGGGTTAAGGCACCTGCAAACAGGCGCGACGCGCGACGTGAATCGCGCGCGACACAAAGGCACCACTCGTTGCGCGACTTGCGGTGCCTTTGTGTCGCGCGCGATTTTATCGAGTGTCGCGCCTGTTTGAAGAAGCCTTTATCTGAACATAAATCAACCAACCAGTCAAGCAGTCGCCATATGTTGTGGTTAGATGAGTATCTATCTTTGCAACTTGTATTGACTTTATAATCGGACGACAGACTATGGTCTTTTGAAATTTTCTTCTTATTTTGGTTTGTTTTGTGCAATGAAATTTTTAACAAGCCATTTTCGTGATTGGTATTTTCATGTGTTACGATATCGTTAGATGTTGAGTTTTGGTTTGGGCGAGTTGTGCGCCTTGTTTCAAACACGTTTAAAAAGTTCCTCCCGACATCAGTTTCGCCTCTTCTGCCATCAAAACTGCCTAAATTTGTACCTTTCGTACCTTAATTAACAATGGCGGCCATTCACAGCGTAAACTTCACAAAGGTACGGTAGACAAAGGCATTTGACAATAATCCTATCAAAGGGCAAGGGAACAATGCGCTGACCTATTCTGGACAGTCTTAGCAGTTCATCTGACGCTATTGTCCTGTTTTTGTGAGCAAATTATTTGAAATAACTTATTGTTTAGTTAGCGAAACAGAAAGCGGTGAAATTAGTTGTGGACGTTGTGGTACTTGGGAATGTTAGAGGTTTTTTCATTACGAAATAAATAGGTAAGTACACAATGTTTTCTGTAATGATACTGAAATTGAATTACTTTTCTGTGTAGGAATTCCTTAAAATACAAAGTATGATAATGGTTTACACAACGCATTGCTAATGCCTGATTTTTCAGCCAAAAACCTCGATTCTATTCCATTAAGTACTTAAAATCCCTAAATGAAGGCACCCGTTGCGAAAAAACTTCCATGAAACCGACATCATAACAAATTAATTTTAAAACCGTTTCGTTGTAGATTTGATTACCGCGGGAAACATATTACCATTCTTGAAAATAAAAATAAAAGCCACCGATCACTTTGCCCCGACGACAGCAAAAAAGGGGTCCTGAATTTGAACCGGGAACTTTTCATACCTCTTTGTCAGCATATAAAGTTACCGCATATTTGTGACAAATTAAATTTTACGGGAAACGTGACGTGAAACTGATGCAGACGGGGAAGGTAATAAAATATCTTAAAATGATAAAAACTGGAAACGAAGCGATGTTAAAGAGGAAAGCGCGGCTACAATTTCCATCGACCACGAGCTTTGTCTGAACTAGCTATTAAATGTTTCCTGCTTATTCTTTTTCAGAATAAAATGAGGTTTTCTGTTCTGACAAAATTCTGAAAATTGTTGTTTCGGAGCTGCTCGTCATGCTTGTATGCAAAAAAATATTATAGAAGTAAACTGTTGGAAAAGTGCTACTTATGGATAAACTGGAAAAATATAATATTTTATTTTCTAATGTTATAGAGAGAATGGAAAATTTGATTTTTGTTTGTTTGTTTGTTACGCTAATACGCTGAACACGAACTTGTTTGTTGTTGGCTGAACGGATTTTAATGAAATTGGCACATGGGCAGACCATTACCTGGATTAGGACATAAAACTTTTTTCCCGATATTCCCACGGTATCGAGACTTATGCGGGTAAAACCGCGGGGCGCAGCTAGTAGTTGATACTTTAATATTTTCAAACACAAGTAGAGTATTTAGTGATACAAATGTGCATGGTAGAAGCTATTTCCTTACTCTACCAACTGAGTATTGCTGGTATTGCATTCAATATTACAACTAATGCGCCACTGCTAAATCGCACTACAAGACATGATAGATTAGTGCTTTCCTGGGTAATTTAAATGTACTCTGAGATGCATCAGTAACAGTCTCAGGGATTTATGTGTATATCTCTAACTGCCAGCCTCGGTAGAAGGGATCTATGGCTTCGCTTTGTTTTATGTACAGCGTCCATCAGGGTTTTATGAGCAATAGAATCATCTATGACAGTTTCATAGCATTGAGGGGCACAGATTTTGAACAGAACGTGAACATCAACATACTGAAGCTTATATTTCTTCTTTATAGTATTTATAGGAATAGGTATAAATCCAGCTTGCTCTGACAAAATCTAAACACCCTTGCAAGATTTTATTTAGAGCCAAACAAATTCGGCGACACGTTGAATTTTCTACAAAATTCTAACGGCATGTAAAAATCATAGTGCTGCCCGTGTAGAGTAGAAAATAAATAAAAGAGACGTTACGATGCAAAAGTCGCGGTACGCCAGTGCTGTCCAATCCAATTTGCGGCGGATTCGACCAGATATTACCGGTTTGCGCCGAAACGTATCGAAGTAGAAATGGCTCTTATCGCTCATACGACATTTCTGATTTTTTCTGAGTAAATATCAAGCCTTTTACAGATTCAACAAGGAAGAAATAAAACTAAGTAAAGCTGTATGAAATAATAAAAACTGTTTCATTTCTCTGAAACACAGAAAAAGCAGTAACATGAAAGTACCGCCGCCGTATCTTTTTATTTTCGTTTTAGTTATAAAGAATTCATTTCTTTCAAAAGATTAGCCAGACTAAGAATAACTTAGCTCCAAATCCAATAAAATTCTAGCCTGTATTTTGGAGCACTATCCTGAATCCTCCAATCTTGAAAGTGTGCCTCTATCTTAGCGTGTTTCTACTAAATTCAATAAAACTATCTTTGACCACGAAAAGTAGAAAATAAAGGACAATACACAGCGCATGACGAAACAAAGTTTACGGCTGTCGTAGATAATTCAGGGACCCCGCTCATAAGGTTTAGTGTCACGGGACGGTTTATTGGCGTGCTGAAGCAATATGGGTTTCCATTACTGTAATAGATACTGTGGTATAACGTACCAGTATATTTTTATAAAGGTGGTGTGGTTTTTGGCCCGTTTTGGCATTACAAAAAAGTATATAATTCTATCCATGTATCTGTTTGTTTAATCAACATTTGAATATAGTATTTTATTTCATGTATTGGATTAATTATTGACAAATCCTGGAAGGGTAAAAATTCTTTAATAAAAAGATTCTAATACTAATAACAAATTGGCGAATTAGAATGTTTTCTTTTAATCCTTTAGTTGCAAAATTTAAACGAGTTTTCTTTTTGTTATGGTTTTGTTGAACATAGCTTAAAAATACTTAGAAGTAGTTCGTACCTATCACCAAAGTAATTCAAAAGTACTTAAACCATTTTCTTTTTTTACAGGTAAAGCAGTTTTTAAGTACATAAACAATGAAGAACCTAATCAACATAACGGTAAATAATGTGAAGATTACAAACAAACAACCAACTGAATAATTGCTGAAGGCAAACCATTTAGGCAAAAAACTCCGCCCTACTCAAAACTTTCACGAAAAGTTTCCTTCTTTTTTTGCCAAATGCGACATGAACGCAATTTGATTTATTACAGGTTTTCAATTACTGCTGATCTTACTCACAAACCTAATTTAATCTAAAAACTATTGATGTAAAACACTGCATTCACCAGCATCTCTTTGAATCAGGAAGTTCGCAAACTAATTACCCTTAAGAGGGGTTGTAAGAGGTCTATCGTAATGCGACAATCCCACAATGTACCTTCAGCCTTACAATGTGTCCGTGAGTGAAATTGTGGTCAACCATCAAACGGGTAACGCTTTGTCCGTGAACATAGACTCGATCTAGGAGCTAATGATTGGGATTCAGCGGCTGTTGTATAGCATTTCTGTTTTGTGAGCAAACAATTTTGGTAATTTGAATTTCGTTGGATACCAAAACAACATGTCTGTGTCGTATTAATCTGGTTGTGTGTAGTTGTGACAGGTCTTAATTATACCACAGAATTGATATTTAGAGGACGATTTTCAGCTATTTTATGATGGAGTAACAGTATACAACTTATTTAACTGCCACACATTCTTTGATTTGTAGCGGTATCTACAACGCCACGTGCGAACAACGCATTATACTGACGTCACGCAAAGTCCAGAATCGCGCAAGCAGAGTTTACCGCGTAACTAGCATATAGTATACAACTGCCCGTCGTAAATCATCGGGCAGTTGCCTGCCAGACACGACACCCGTCTGGTCGGAGGATCCTCCCTTTTGTATGGGGTATGAGTGAACTTTACTCATACCTCTATAGATTAGTAAAATCAAAGAAACCAAGATCTTGTTCTAAATAAAACATCAAATTAAATGATCTATCCAAGTTTCAAATACTTAAAAATAAACTGTCAAAGGCCGCAAGTCCACAACTGATACATTGAAACTCTCGCGTTCAATTAATAAAGCTCCTTTTACTCTCAGACAGTCCTACACGAAACGAAACTCCATCTTCAGAGATAAAATAGGAAGTATAGGAACAATAATAGCCCTCTTGCAGATCGTTTTAAAAACAAACACTTTAGCTAGCTAGGAGTTTTCGACAGGAACAAATGAAGTGCGATCTCCAACTGAAGGCAGACATTGAAACATAAGTTGTGTACCAGACGAGAATAATTGTGTGCAAAACGAAGATTTATCACTGTTTAGTTTTGTTCTTAGTTAGTTCCTGTGTTTTATAAATGATGCTGCATACTACACTAGTGCTTAAAAGCTTAGTGGTTGAAATGGTACTTGGAATAGAATTGTATTGGAAATGGAATGCTGAAGGCTTTAAAGCTTCTATTCGTTTTCTTTAATTAAGTTGCTAATTACAGAACTTTCGTTGATGAGTTCTTAGTTGATTGTTAGGTAACGTTCAAAACCAACTGAGCTAGTCTCATTACCAAAACAAACACATAACACAAACAAATCTCACAATTTCATTTAGACCTAATATATAAACATTAAACCAAATTAATATGCATTACAAAGAAATCTGGTCTAATTATAGACCCTTGAGGGACGCCAAACATTATCGCATAAAGGTAGACTGATGCGGTCGGGACAGTCAACGAAACTATCATAGATTGAGCCCCTGTCAACTAATTTACATTTGCAAATGGAACTAAAAGCCGGCATTAGCATTGGTAAGTGGCTCAAGAGGAGACGGGCTTTCGAAAGCCATTTTCAATGCTATTTGATTCGATATTCAGGATTAATTATGTTATAGGTTTGAATTTCGATGTGCCAACATTAGTTTGCAAACTTGTCTATTAATCTTTGTGATCGCATAATAGGTAGGCAGGATATTTCGAATTTAAACCAAAGCTTTTATGTTGTAATAATTTATGATCTTCGTCCACAACAACCGGTACATCAAACGCATCAATAACGAACAACTCAATCAGTGGCAAATATTGCTCTTTTTCTGCTAAATACTCTTTATTTTCCTTGCGCACACATTTTAATCAAATTCGCCATCAAAAATTCTCTTTGACGCGCTATCGCCGGGTATTGGGCAAATGTAGGGAAAAACTTTTTTTTATTTTATTATCACACAAAGGTGCGTCGGGCCTAAATTAAACAAGTTGCGCAATCGACGGGGCTGTTTACAGTCGAAAGTAAACATTACAGTTCAGAGATTAAAATTCAAAATTGCTGGGCAAAGAGCAGTTTTACATTTAACAAAGTCCCTCAATATCAATATTTTGTAAAGGGTTAAAACGGTTACGTTGTTTGCATGGTTGAATTCAATGATGTACAAAAACTCTTATTGGTTTTAATTTCATGTTTTTTGAAAACTTTTAAACGAAAATCAGTTTGGAGAAAGTTTTACAAAAGTTTTTTATTCATTTTTACTACGTGACATGTTGTTTAATATTTATTGTTTCACTAGCTTCTGCCCGCGACTTTGTCCGCGTGAAATTCGTACTTTCCTCCAAAAATTTCGAAAATGTATGTTTATGATCTTTATCATTTATTTAAATACTTACTTAAATATTTTAAGTTTATAGATCAAAGGGATCAGATTTTTCAAATAAACTGTATGCCCACTTTTCACCCACATAGGGGTGGAATTTCGAAAAATCGTTTGGGATGTTTTGATTACTTGACTCAAAGATTATTTATACCTACCAATTTTCGAGTTAATCAAGCCACGTAGTAAAATTAACTACCTCTTTTCTGGGATGTTAGGTGTAGATTTTTGAAAAACGTTAATACACGTTATTCTTTATTTTTGGTCTTAAATATAGTATTGAGTTTCGACTTAATTGAACCGCGCGTTAAAATTCTTCCATACAAATGTTGACACCTCCAATCCTCTTTTAGGGGATAGTTTAGAAAACAAAAAATGTCAAACTTCTTAATTTACTTAGATAAGTATTCGTGCCACGACGGGGCGTACGTGTTCCACACGCGACTCAAAGAGATGTCAGCAGCAATCGAAGGGGCCAGTTAGGGCCAAAGCCTGCCGGGTCAGCGGGATTGTCCGAAAGGGATACCGCTGGCCCGGAACATAAAGGGATAAAGAAGGAACACGGGTGGGTTTTAGTCAGTAAGAGTCTGACACTCCCTTCTGCTTCACCCAGAACGCGAGGCCGGAGGGGTCATTTGACAACTTCCCATCATGAAAAAAAAAAGTCTCAAGTTTATTAACTCAAGGAGAAAGATTTTTCATACAAACAACATTCCCTTTTCACCCCCTTAAAGGTTGAATTTCCAAAAAACCCTTCTTAGTGCTCCCCTACATTATAAAAGGAAGCCGTTTGCAAAATTTCACATTCCTAGACCCAGTAGTTTCGGCTGTGCGTTTATATGTCAGCCAGTCAGTTTCTCCTTTTTTAAAGATTAAAAAGTATGTTATTTTCTCGAAATTCCAAAGCAAACTCCAAAGGCAAATAATTTCTTTCATACTCGTACATTAGTGTACAGAAAATTTATTATTTATGTTAACCTCCGAAGGTTCATGAATAACCAAAGTCCTTTGGAAACGGTTTTCCTTATCAAATTCAAGGACCAACGCTTTTTCTTGTTTTTGTTTGATCTCGGCAATGAAGTCAATTTATTGAAATAAAAATTTCGGTATTACCTCCGGTACTGTTTTCCTACGATCTTGCCTTCCCTACGTAATAATTACAATTTTTAGGAATTCCGTCCTAGCGTTTGAATATTTTATAAAGGAAGGTCATTTTGTGGGCAATACGGCCTCAGTCTCAGTCCTTGAGATGTTGCCACTGGAAACACGGTAAAAAGTTGCTTACTTATGTATGGTGTGTTGCCAAACTGTTGCTATCTTGAATTCGTGGCTTTATTAGCCCCTGGCTTATCCCACTATCGATTTTTCATGAGATCGTGTGTTAGGACTTATTTAGATGCAAAGACCGCTATCACTTGTCTTTATTAGGGAAGGAACACGTTAGGATAATAAAATCTTTGTTTATAGAGGCCGCAAAATGTCTATTGACCTTTCTGAGCTCTAACTTATTTAAATCCAAAACTAAAGAAATCTATTGATTTGTCATTGTATTTGTGCGCAACTTTTTGACAAATAACTTCACTATATAAACTGTATTTTAAACATGCTGTGACGTCATAAGAAAACGCCATTTTACCTAAGCACCTTACATTTATATCCCAAGAAATATGCGTTAACATATTAAAACATTCTCCTGAATAAGTCGCTACTTCGCTTTTTATTTATATTTTAAAATTTCTCCACGTTTTCATTTACAAAGCCTCTCAGCAGAAATTGTTCCACGAAATTATCCGAAAAATTTCAACATTACAATCTTTACAAAAATTCTCTACAGCTATTCTTCGTTTCTAATAATACTTGTACTCTATTCTCTCTCTTATACGTTCGCGGAAGCGAGCGTGTTTTGCATTATTCTTGTGTACAAAGCCTTTAAATGTCAATATGTGTTCGGTGAAATCTGAATTTTCCTTTCATACTCTTTTGAGGTCTATCCCGCTGCATCGTCAGGATGCTTGTCGGAATAGCTCCGTAATTCAATATTCCGATGTTTACTCCTCTTGCGGATGATGATAAACCGGTGATAATATTTTGTAAGGAATATTTTATAAGCTTTATGGAATAAAACGATAAGGCTTTAAGTTTAAATATTAGACGGCTGCATTTTGACAAGGAGTACAATGAGAATTGCATTACTTACTGAGCTTTTTGTAAAGCTGTATACATTGTAATAAAATAACTTGCACATTTTTTTCACATAAAGAGATTTGATTTTATTATAAATCGAACCAGCCTAGTATAGTACTTACTTGGTTCAGTATTTAGAAATCAGAAGCCAGTAACTACTGGAACTATGAAAAATTATATTTAAATTGAAGTTATAACGCCTATTCCAAGCAAGGCTACAAAATGGCACCCTAATGACAATACGAATCAAAATGAACGCTGAGCACTGCCACAAATAGCACCAATTTAAAAACTACGAAGAAAATAAAAGAGTGATGATGGAATTGTAGCGAGCGAAGCGTTTTAACATTCATAGCGGTTCCCTTCAGCCGGTTGATTACTGCTCTTGTTACCTCCCTTGTTAATTGTGCTTGTAATTAATTGTGTTGCATTGTATGCTTACTGAAACTCAATAATGGAAGCAGAAATCTCAGGCCTTAAAGGCCCTTTTCTTATTTCTTTAAAGCAATTTTTTTTTTGCCATCGACACGCTACTTAAGAAAGAGATCGAAATGGACTGAATGTATAGATTTTTTTCGAAACCTACTCAAACACGATATAAAGTCAAGAAGAAAAAAAGAAGGGAAAAGGGGGTTAAAAGAAGGGAAATTACTAATTAGACTATAAAATAAGTAAGTACTGTATTAGGCCTGTGGTGTGGGACGCATGTTCCTAGCACTGTGCTAGCGCCTCTGCTGCGGCTGCTGAGACCCTCAAGCGGCGCAAATACTGTAACTTTGTGACCAGAGGGCTGGGTCGTTCTTTGGCCAAAGAATCAGCATTGCCATTTATTTATTTAATACTTCAAGCACATAAATGTACAGAGGCGGACTTAATGCCATAGGCATTTTCTACCAGTCAACCTTCGGGTGATGCAGAGACAAACAGTGGTAGGTGCAATCAGACCATTGTGGAATAAATATTTTAAATATAAAGATAGGCATAAACCTATTAAAACTGAATATAATATATACCTAATTACATATAAATATATTACAAATAAATATACATAAATACATAAAAAAACTTAATAAAAAGAAATAAGACATACAATGAGAAAATATTACCGTTGTGATGATACTGCCAGCTTCTTGCGAATGTGCTCGCGAACCTTAACCTTAAAGGATAATCGATTGGTTGCCATCCTGATTTCCTGGGGGAGCGTATTCCACAGAGAGATAGCCTGAACGAAGAAAGAAGAGTGAATGAAGTCTGTGCGGTGAGTGGGACATTGGAGAAGACGATTGTGTGATGAACGTAGATTTCTATTGTGGTTGGCGCAAATGTACTGAAAGTGTGGGGCTAGGTAACCAGGCGAAACCGGAGAATCAAGAAATGAGAACAAGGTGGTCAGCGCCCTTAGCTCTCTGCGCTGGCGTATGGGCAACCACTTTAGAAGCGACCGATGCGCAGAGACATGATCATATTTACGCAGATTGAAAACGAATCGAATGCAATTATTGAGAAGACGGTCAAGTTTGTTGAGGAGATCTGCATTCAGGTCATAGTAGCACACATCACCATAATCGATGATAGGGAAAATGAGGGACTGTACAAGCATTGTCTTCGTACTTGATGGTAATAAATTTTTCAAACGGTACAGAGCCCGCAGCATTCCAGTAACCTTCTGGCTCACCCTAGCGACTTCAACGCCATTCAACGTGGCAATACTCCCAGTCTTCTGGGCACGTTTCCGGATGACAGCGATGCGGACGAGTACTTCGACGCCTAAGTGTCCTTTGTTTTTGTATTTATTTGTATAGTAAGTTAGTTAGTTATTTAATTTATTATCTAGTGAAAAACGTTTGTATTTACTTTTGATTAATCTTAAATGTGAATAATAAATAAGTACTGAATAAAAAAATAAAGCACTATAACTATCGACATTCATGATGAAGCTCTACGACACGAGCGCGAGCAACGTCACTTTACGGCAAGCAGCAAAGTGTGGTATACCATTAACCCTTCAAAACAAAAACTTCCAAAAACATCCTATTCTAAAATAATAGACTGCAGAAATAACTTTCATTAAAAAATATTTCGAGTTGAATCGGGCCACTGAATGGCGGGATTAAAAATAATACGCCTTTCATATCTTCTCGTAATGCGGTGCTGAAATGCTCGTACTTACCGCCATTTTCAGATTATGAAAAATGTTTTTCAGCTGAAAACTGGTTGTATCCTGTGCCCCTCATATCGCAGGATATAACCCCCTTTTTTAACATTCCGTTATAGAATTACCGTATTTCCGGATTTAGAAGTGCGAGATTTTTCTATGACGTGTAAAGGTTGAAGTGTGAAAGAGATCGATTAATTAGTCTCCATCTAGCGCTGGTGATTGCGCCTCAAAAGTACTACGAACTTTATGTACGCGTGGTACCGTATCGTAAACTTGTATCATCATGAATGCGACACATATTGAAGTACCACGTTGGGCGCCAATTGTAACCTTATATTATCATTTACTATTATTTCATCAAAAAAATGAGTAATGGCCAGTAAATATTTCCTATGAACTATGCAACAGTTCATTTTTCCCATCGAAATATTCCGCCGGCCACTTGAAACTGAAACTCAATGTAAATTGTTGTGAAAGCTAACAGAACCGGCTGTCTGGCCGTTTGCGTTGTAGCCACGCTAATGATTTAAGTTTTTCAAGCTTTAAAGGTTTTTTGGACCCTCTATCGCTCTGGAAGTTTTCAGGTCGGGCTTATGAACTTTATGATTAATTTAGAGGTTATTATTTTTATCCTGGTTTTGGAATTAATTAAAAGGAAGTGTGAAGTGAGGTTTTCGTTGTGTGCCCCTGAGTGGTTTTCGTTGTGTGGCTAAAACTAAAAGTGAATTAGGTTAAGTGTTTTAAAAAAAAAAAATAAAAAAAAAGACGAGGCCTATGTCTCACCTGTAGAAACATTGTAGGCTTATTATGCTATGTATGAAGAAGTGTTATTATGAATACAAGGTGAAAATTAAATACTTACGCAACTAAACGGAACGAATCTACTTACCAATTTGTTTCAATTTAATGTCAAGGCTACAATGATCAATTAAAAACCATAATTTTAAAAGCTATCCTAGCGTTCACTTTCACAAAATACACGTTTTAGATAGAATCCTTTAACGCACACAAAATAAAAAACTCCAGGCCTCAAAAAATTTCGCCGTTAGCAACTGGTTTCGAAAACGCAAAAAACCTTGGGAGAACCCAAATCAGATATATTCACTTTGGGGAGCGTGATTTTCCTCACAATATGTGCGTTTACCTAACAAAGCCAATGTCTACCCACCCTTGTGCTCGTTCTAGTGGAAACGCACGGTGTTTCGCATTGCTATTTTTAATGGTAAATGGCCGAGATTCGGTTATCATGTTGTATTTTTCATGTAGGGAGAAAAACAGTGTTGAATCAGCTGGTGCAGCTCCCATACGATTTGTTTGGTTCGAGGCTTTGGTTAAGAAGAAGGTTAAATTTTTCCTTTAACTCAACCTGACGAGCCAATGAACTTGGGCCTCTTAAAATAAGTTTATGTGTTCACTGCACTAAATGTCTGGTCTTCATTCATGAGTAACTTAAGCAAGTACTGAAAAAAAGTAATTTGCGTCAGTAGAAGAAGAAGTCAGTAACGTTACACGCAAACAAAATGCTATATAGTGCAGTTGTAGTTGTTGTGTGTTGTTGTGGTTGTTGTTGTAGTTTAATTGTAGTTAGTTATTGTATTGTTTCTATATTCATGTCTGTAATTTAATGGTGTGCATAATAAAGAGTATTCTATTCTATTCTATAGATTTGAAGACTTCGGATTGAGAACCTTTTTAATACAATACGATCTAGACTTGCAGAGGACGTCCATTGCTTTCAACCACTCAAATATTGCGCAAGCCAAACCAGTTATTCGAGAACCCTACAAACACGCTGTTTACTTCAGTAAATAATGTAATCTTATTGGAACATCTATTTAATGTTCAAACGTGAATAGAGACGATTGAAAGATGACAGAAGGGTGTGGTGTTGACGACAAGGTGGGGCCCCGAGACAAGCGTGCGCTACTACCAAGTTCATGGACCACTAAAAAAATTACAGGTTGAATATGCGCTGTGCATCCCAAATCCTGACTATGACGGTATTTTTAATAGATTTCCTCGAGTATTAGAGTGAATGTAAAGGCTCCTACAAACAGGCGCGACACGCGATAAAATCGCGCGCGTCACAAATGCACCGCAAGTCGCGCAACGAGCGGTGCCTTTGAGTCGCGCGCGATTCGCGTCACGCGTCTCGCCTGTTTGCAAGAGCCTTAATGAAAAATGTTTACTATCTTGCAATGTATCTATCTATCTATCAATGTATCTATACTATCTTGCACTATCTTTACAGAGCTTAATTTTATCTTGGGGAATACCCTCCACTACTGACATTTCAAAGCATTCCTCCAGCGCAATCTCGACTGTGGAAGACGGAGAGTATATCAAAATCATTCTGACGTCAATAGTACAACAAATTCCAGCAGAAATTTCTCAGTAGCATCCCGGAGCCTGGATTTGTGCCCGGTGGATGGTAATAGGCTCACCTCCTACAATACCACCTGGTACTTCAACATAACTGCCGAAGTGTGGGTGTACTATAGGCCCGGTACTCCTCTGCCTTAAGGCTCCTTCAAACAGGTGCGACACGACACGCGACACAAAGGCACCGCAAGTCGCGCAACGAGCGGTGCCTTTGCGTCGCGCGCGATTATATCGCGTGTCGCGCCTGTTTGTAGGAGCCTTTATCCTTCGGGCAGTACAGGCGCGATGCTATTTATGTAACAAATTCGTTCGTGTCAAAAAACCTCGCAGAAATCTCCGCTGTCGTCCTAGCCCCAACATTATCTTTCCCGCGACGCTGAACGGCAATTGATTCGATGCCTTCCGATAATAAACATGTCCTTTCGTGTGCAATCGAAATGTGACTGTTAACGTTCCCAGTTATTTCCATTTCTTGCTGGCTATTATTTTTTTGTAAAAGCCTTTAGCGTTAAGGCTCCTTCAAACAGGCGCGACACGACACGCGACACAAAGGCACCGCAAGTCGCGCAACGAGCGGTGCCTTTGTGTCGCCCGCAATTATATCGCGTGTCGCGCCTGTTTGTAGGAGCCTTTTAACGAGATGCAGTCACTTTAGCAAAAAAAAGAACATGTTTTTTTTTTTACTTTGAGTCAAAATTCTAACAGAGCTAACATACCATCATGTTCCTCTAAGCCGCCTTCATTCTGATATTTTTTTCAACCATGTTTTCAGTATTGCTTAGTCTAAATATAACTAGAAAAAACATAAAAACACCTATATTGTAACTTAAATTAAAGTGCCCCTGAAAGAGTTAAAATACCCTACGATAAACCTCTGAATTAAACCCTTATCGTGTGTAGGTATTTTCTCTTAACGGTATACGTTAGCTACATGAAAAATAGTTCGCCACTAATTGCACGAAAACTGATACAGCAGTTTTGTAGAAAACCGTCGATGAATCATAGCACCCTCCGTGTTATGATTGAGTAAACCCACAGACCTTACCGTTCTAGCTACGTCATCCAACATAAATTAGTTTATGGCCATTTTACGGTAGGTATACGAACATTAAAACTAATTTTACGAGCGATTTCGGATTCTTAATAAAACACGAGGGAGGCTAATGAGTTTGTGGCTGAAATTATAGGGGTTGTAATATCAATGTTGAATCTGAAAATTGTTTGTAAAACTAAGTTTATTCTGGTATTATAATTATAAGAAAAATTGCTTTTAACAGAGCTCTGAAGTTAAGGTGGATAATGTTTTTAGTATAACCTGTTTTTCACAAAGGGTTTATTATTTATATGTATTCAACTCATATTGTTAAATATTATAAAAAAATAAAATAAAAAAAAAGCTTTATTGACACAAAAATAGTTTACAAGTTGATTTTGGCAAACAGTAGGTACAATTCTGCAATTGAAAACAATTCGAATGACCACTAACACCTAAACTAGGCCGAGCCTGTATCTTAGGCGTTAGATCTATCCTATTATGTAGATGATGTTTGTATTCATGTAAAAGAAACATATTGCAAACTTAGAAGAACCCGCGGTAATTGCGTAACATACTAACAAAAGCAATCGTTTTTATTTTGACAGTTCGACAACGTTCATTGCGTTATTTAAGGCTCGTACACACAGGCGCGACGCGACACGCGACACAAAGGCACCGCAGGTCGCGCATCGAGCGGTATTTGTATAGCGCGCGTCGCGCCTGTTTGCAGGAGCCTTTACGTTATTGAGCAGACTTGTAAGATTAGCAATACCCTTCAAAATAATTCAAATCGTGATTTATTGTGAGTTTCGTAGTTAGGGTGCTGCACTGGCTACTAAAAATTGTCACAACAGCACAACATAACAACAGTTTACCGGATATAGAAAAGAAACTTAAGGCTCCTTCAATTTTTTCAATACAATGGCACCGCAAGTCGCGCAACGAGCGGTGCCTTTGTACCGCGCGCGATTCGCGTCGCGCGTCGCGTCTGTTTCCAGGAGCCTTTATTCCAGTCAAACTTGCCCTTTGTAGATTACAAGATCAACAAAGAGGTTTGGAGAAATACAAGCTATATTATATAATATTTTGCAAATAAATACTTAGACACTCAAAAAATTACAGGACATGACTTTCCTACAAATTGCCGTAATAACGCAATTAAGTCCCAAAATTATTGTTAATAAAACAAACAAACTTTACCTTTAATTAGTTCAAGTAAACTGGTAACTTCGAAACGAGGGACATAATTAAAGGGAACGGTTTTCATACAAAAAATTTAAGGCAATTTTTACACTCCTTCGAGACGGGTGAAGTAACAAAGACGATGGAGTCTTTGTTACTTCACATTACACATTACAGTTGACATTACGAAGTAAATCTTGCGATTCTAATATAATACTTATTCCAATTCTTCAAAGCCAGAGTGCAATTGGTGCTTTAAAAAAATATCTACCTACATACCTACCACCAATCTCTACCAAATCTTTTGCATACATGCTTACTATGACAATATTCTCTGGAGTTTTAGTTGATTATGAGATATTTTTCTAGTTATGAACAATTTGGAGTTGATATTATGATTCCCCTACAAACATCATACCTACTCGTCGAATAATTTGTCCTACAATGTTTATTTTCTGCACCTCCTTAGTCCGCCATTTTGGATCGTCATGAAATTAATTAATACACAAGCCATAATTACTCCAATACCTTACCTTTACCTTACATCCTCAACGAGAGCGCCTTCCTTAACAACCCCTTATTTTCTTAAAGCCTTTAGGCGGGTAAACATTAGCCACTTTAAGATTAGAACATGTTTTGGGATTAAAAACTGTATTTCTATCACAATACGGTTGCATTTCTATTGTAAGTTAAATGTTTTATGACTTTTTCATTCGTTTTGTCGTCCAAATATCAAGGTACATTTTCTTTTTCAATAACGTGATGTATATTTTCCTTTTCACGCAAGAATTTTGTATGAACCCGCAACTTCTCCTTAACAAAAGTTAATATTATAATGAAGAACATAAAGAAGGGATTCCCTTAAATAGCTGCTGGGCACATTAAGCAAATATTATAAAATATTTAGTGTGGCCCCCGGGCTTTTGTCCCGAGGTAAACAGCGAACAACCATTAGGAAACCCGTGTTTCGGGTGGTTACAGACGGGCGGGCTATAAAACGGGATTTCTTTGAGGTGTTCTGGGTTGATTATTTAAACGTGACACTTGTGAAGGGTTTGACACTTACGATAAGACTCTTTTTTGCATTGCAGTTTGTATAGGTGACGTTGTCTCGTTTTGGTATTTCGAACACACTGCTTTAGAGTGCCTGTAAATGGACTTTATTCTGTATTAATTAAGTTGATGATGTGCCCTTTATATATCCATGACTGCAATTGCATTAACACCGCCAATAGTTCAGATACACCGCGAAAAAGTACTACAGGGAACAAGTTTATGGCGTCCAGTTCCTGAACGAACGAAAATGGTCACGTGGAAGCTTCCGCCAGGTACAGATAAATCAACGCTAGCGAATCTGAAACGAATGATAGCAGTGATTTGTATCCAAAAAACAACATAAAAATCCAAACTTCGAATCATTCGAAATAGGGATTTGAATTTCTAGTTTCAGTTTCTAAGGCCGCTATCCCACTGGCGTTTTACGAGCGTTGACGTCAACGTCGCGTCTGCGCAGCGTCGACGCCGCGCAGACGCGACGTTGACGTCAACGCTCGTAAAACGCCAGTGGGATAGTGGCCTAAATCCCGGTTCTGACGCAGCGTGCTACTCGCCGAACAGGATGATGGCAAGCCGCTCTCAACAAACTCTGCCAGTTTACAATTACAGGTGTTTTTGTTTGCCAAATATTTAGCGAAATTGTTGTTTTGTTTCACTAGCGTTGAGAGGCTGGTGTTAGCGATGTGACAAAGTTTCCCGCCCTTTGGCAACTTCATATTTCGTTGTTTAGTTTGACTAAATATTGTATGAGTTGGAATGCGTGCTTTTAGGTGAGAAGGTTGTTTATTTACTTAAAATATTCGTAATACGAATATTTTAAGTAAATAAACAACCTTCTCACCTAAAAGCACGCATTCCGTTCAGCGAAAAGATTCTATCTATAACCTGGGTCAAATAAATATACAAGTTACTTTCCTTTCTTTATGCAGTGAAATAATACTGCTGCATAATGTATAACAAATTTCACCTTCATCCTAATAAAATACGAAAGTAGGGTCTTCTCTTCTATTCCCACATAAAACTACAATATTAAACCTTTATATTTCAACAGCTAAACAATTTAAATCGACCATACATGACCACAGCAAAACCCTCACTATAAACCGGTTAACGACTGTCCCCGTGCAAACACAGCTTTAATATAAGTTTAGTATCCCGCAGAATATTGGCCGTCGCCTGCAATATCCTGTTTTACTGAATTTCCCGTTTACAGCTGAACATAATTTTGGTACTTGTACGTGTACGTGGGTCATCATGCTGTTTAATTTTTTCTGAGTTTAAGTGGATATTGTATTTTATTAATATTCAATATCTCGCAGTTACTTGATAGTCTTTAATTTGAGTAAGTAGAAAGTGGACTGGAGTCTGGAAACTTAATTTAATGCTTATGGGTCTAATGCACTTCCCGTACCAAATGAAATAATTTCCAAAATCGCTCCACAGTTGATGGCAATATCGATGAACATAAAAAATACATACAAGAAAAAAGAGAAAGAAAAATTGTATATTCTGCACAAACAAAACGCACATAAAAATAAAAAAGACATAAAATATACACATACAACGTAGTCAAAAGCCTCGACACAGACGCGCAGTACAGACAAACATTATAACCTCCTCCTTTTTGAAGTCGGTTAAAAAACGCCACTGATGCCGCGATTGTCGTGGCCATAACACATTTAATTATCATCGACTCTAATAGATGAAGACTGGAGTCAAGATTGCTGCCCAACCGTTTGGTCTCGCAAGCACCGCATGAAATATGCGGACATAACTGCCAACTTTTGGTAAACGGAGAGGCAATATGAAGTGTTTAGTGTTTATCAGTCGCAGTGCAAAGCCTTAAAGCGACTAAAACTATTTTTCACACCACCTGCTCGCTAAAGTCAAATTATATGTCATCCAAACCAAGTCATTTAAGCCCTGGGCTCTAGCCGGGCAATAATATTGTAATACTGAATTTAATTATTACCCGCTTCAGGAAACATGTTTCCTGAAGCCCAATTCCATTAAAAACGTCCAAAATCTAGTCGCAATCTCATCTCAGCGACAATCAATGGCTTAAACTTGTCGAAAATGTAGATAAATTGGGGGTTAATTTTTGACAGATTGAGACTTAGGTTAGACTGCGACCGTTCTTAATAATACGGGAATTACCTCTGGTTAAAATGTTAGGCCTTTGCTATCCGTTCTCATAATTCTTGTTTACCTAGGTATGCCCATACTCAAAGTAATCCATTCTAAATACATAATCAGCCTCTCAATGAACTATTTCTCCATAATCCTCAACAATAGCTTGTTGATATTCTCCTACAATATTGAGTCTACTATGCAATTTCCTGTTTACAGCACAATTTTGGTCCCAGCAAGGTGCACACGTAAAACACCAACATTATAGTTTAATAAATAAACTTATATTATACTGTTATTATGTTGGCAGTATGCTCTCGACGTTAACTTTAGTAATATTTAACTAGTTTTAATTAATTCGTGGGGCCATAGGTAACCTAGTTTTTGCGAGCGGTTGGGAGAATAAGATAGTAACATACCAATACGTCACGTCTGTATCCCCTGAGGGCATTCGAAGATGTGACATATACCAACCCGCACTAGTCCCGCGTTGTGGATTACGGCCCACTCCCTCTCACCGAGAGGCTGTGTCCCAACAGTGGGAACATTATATACTGATTATGATAAGTTATGTAATAGGGGGCGAGCCCACTGCCATCACCCGAGCACAAATCCAGACTCCGGCCTGCTACTGAGATGGAAAAATCCAATAACAAAAAGAATAAGATGTTTAATTAAATATGAGTAAGTTTGTAATTTATTGGCATCTCAATTCTATTCGTACAATCTAGCGTATCTTGGAACGTGAAATTTTCAATTAAGCTCAAAGTAGGTACCCTTCTTTGCTGTCGGGCAATTATGGCCAGAGGTCTTTCTTCTAAGAATAAGGTGAAGGTTTTCAGAACTGTTTGGGTTCTTATGGAAATACTTATGTAAGTACCTACTTACATATTTTTAACTTCTGTATAAGCCTGCCTGAAGCCATGTAAGCTAATTAAAATCTTCCAGGCAATTTGCTCATACAAAGGTGAATATCAGCCGCTCACGTCGTTTCAAGGTTAACCTACCCTTGCCGAGGTTGATCCATGGATGGGTTCATCCATTACATATCGAGACCGTGTAGTCAGAAGCCCAAAGGGCAATAAGTCTTAATAAGGGGTAGCTAAAAGTAATAAATCTAACCACTCTGGGTATTGTGTTACACAGTAGGTACCTGGGTTGTGGAGGTCTGATAGGCAGTCGTTCCATGTTAAATACTGGTATTCAGCTGCATCCGTTTAGACTGGAAGCCGACCGCAACATTATTAGGAAAAAAAGCTTGGCAGATTGAAAGGTATGATTTTTTCGTTCTAATTATCTTTCCAAAAGCTTGGCGGCCATCTTGGTACCATTGCTACCTTCCAATCGCGTGCTAATTCTATATAATAACGTGTTCAATTATTAACATGTTCGGTCTCGGATCAAATATTCATCAAAACATTTCATGGAGTCTGACGTCACAGCTTAGCATAGCCCGCCTTTGGATAAGCCCCCGGCGTTTTGGGAAATAACTAAGGATTATAGCCGTTTTAACCATTATTGGCTGGTACTCGTAGGTTGTTGCAGTGATGTTACGAGTTTAAATTGTTATATTAATAATACATAAAACTGGTTACGTATTATAATATTTAAAGTTATTCTAACTATTTTCGATGTAACTACGATTGATTCACATACGAGTATGTTCATAACACATATTGGTCGACTGTACTACTGATTTACTTACTTAATTTTGATTAAACTAATATTAATTGCACTAGCGAACGATGAATCCAATGGTTTTTTAAGATATTGGATATTTCAACTATGTATGATATACCTAATGGACGACTCGCCTACAGCTTATTAATACTGCGCGCTCATTTTATTTGTAACGACGACACCAGGTCGACGGAGCCCCGCTGCCGCAAAAACAGACAAACTCAGGTTTTTTTTTAAAAACCAACAGTAGGGGAATCGTCCGTTAGTTCAATCTACCTTAGGTTTGGTTAGGATTGTAGCTGAATTAACCGTAGGTGAATTCTCCATTATGTATTTCGTTCATTAGTTAGTACAAAAATCAGTGAAACGATCTTTAGGTATTTTAAACAGTAGGTTTTTTGACAGTAGTTATCTCGAAAATAGTTAGAATAACTTTAGATATTATAATACGTAAACCATAAACATACGCGTTCTTCCCAATCGGGGTAAGCAGAAACTACAGAACGCCAGCGGTCTACAATCCGTACATTCTCTTTTTGCTTCTTTTACGTTCATACATTTCGAATATTTAAAAGTGTCCGTGAAGTTTCTTGCCCGTTCTTCTCCATAGGAATCTATTACGCTTTGGAATGGGCAACTAGCTTCATCTTGCTGACAGACCGACACCTTGACGTTTCAAAAGTGCCTGTAATTGGTTTATCCTACTAATATTATAAATGTGAAAGTTTGTGAAGATGTTTTGATGTTTGTTACTCAATCACGCGTAAGCCGTTTTACAGATTTGGATGAAAATTGGCACATAGATAGACCATTTCCTGGATTAACACATAAGATACTTTTTATCCTGATAATCCCACGGCATCGAAACTTACGCGGGTGAAACCGCTGGGCGCTGCTAGTTTGAAATAAGTTGTCTTACTTAGACCAAAACCGCGATTGATAACAATCATCCACCGCCATTTTAAACCATCCTAGCGAGATTTCCTGACGATATTTCCCTTTAAAACAGCAACGTACTTAATTAAAACGTTCCTACACATGACATTGATTAAGTTAAACACATCCGTTTAAGTGAAGCTTTAAACCGCAAAGCAAAGAATGAATGAATTAAAATACTCCCCACTCAATTACAGAGTAAGTAACGCGTTGAATGCAAATACCAAATAAATGACACGCATCGTTTATTTCACAACAACAATATTGCATTTCAACCCACTACCGATTGAAAATCAACATCACCATTTATGTAAACGGACTGTTTATTTATTATTGTAAGAAGACCTCTAAAATGTAATTTGTTAAAACCTTATGAAATAAATACACTTATAAACGGGCAGAACTCGATAAACTCGTTGCCATGCTCTCTATTATCCGTATCAAATGTCGGGATAATTTCCCCGCATATTTCCCGGGGCTCGGGGATATCACGAATAGAAACATTCGCCATCCCTATCCTTTATTCGTTCAACGATTCTGTTCCCCGTGCCCCGTGAAAGGTAATAAGGGTCTGTTTTGAGTCTGTTCTTTATCGGTAAGTCTATTATTGTTTCTGTGATGACCTCTCCCCTTTTGTTGTCAGTTACAGGTGAAGGGACGACGAAAATGAAGGGAATGTATTTGTTTTCTTTAATCATTTTGGCAGGATGTGGATTGTATTGGATATTGTGTTTGTGGGGATGTAATTATACAGGGTGACAGGGACATCGACGAACAAACTAACAACGAATTCAGCACATGGTTCTAGACCCTTAGCATAGACACTTTATCAAAAAAATCAGGTTATCAAAAAAAAAGAATCTGTTGTTTTATAGAACAGTGCAATACCTATGCGGTCAAAATGTACGGAACAGCAAATTTTTGGAGTGAAAACATCTTTAGGCGTGTTGGGCATTTTTTGAGATGGGAAAAATCCATTAAACTCGCGCCGCTGTTACCGTAAGCGACACCGCGCGTGTTTTGTTTATAAGTCGATTAAAAAAATACCCGCTTCGGATGTGTTTGGCTGTCCTCTGCATGTACTCGGTTTTAATGTATATCCGATTATGTCAGTGAGTGATGGCAAAGTAATTGTTTGTGTTTTGTTTTCACTTCTGTCGGCACTCCCGGAGTGCCACTGTTTTTTTTTTCAATAACCGACGATAAATTTTCGTCGCAGGGGAGTTCAAAATCGTGTACTGAATGCATGGTAACGGGTTGGTCTTCGATATCCCTACCACCCTGTTAGGTACTCTTTCTTAAAATATGGCATGACTTTAAAACTTTTCGAGGAAATTATAGCTATAAATAACTATGACAGTAGTACCAACGGTGGCTAGACAGGAGACGCCAGTATTGGACTAGCGATTCAAGAATGAAAAATTCATAACTTGTGACAGCTCGGGGTCGACAGTAATATCTTATAGTGCAAGCTATAAAGGACGTTATCCCACAGTGGAAACCAAATCTGAAGTTTTGGCACCTAACCTTTGATACAATCTTTGATTGATAAAATCTCTTGCATAAGATATAATAGATGTTGAAGATAAAAATGTGAAATTCTTGTAACATATTTAAAGTACTAGGCGAATCTATTGGTCCTTCGTTGATGATCTACGCCGAGAGTAAACCAAAAACCTAGAAAAGAAAAACGACTATTTACCTTAGAAGACTTAGAAAATAGGGAGAGCCATGGAGCAAGATACAACAATTATAACACTATGCTAACAGACTATTAACTAAATCAACGTTAGCACTATACATACATCCAGATATCCATTAGATTAAATAAACCTACTAACTACACAGCAAATACAACCCGTAATAGTTACCTTTCCACTTCTAAACATATCACAAATGGTATACAGTGGAACAAGTTGGCCGCCTAGGACATAACCCATCTATGATATTAATTAACGCGTTTAGTTTCCGTATCGACCAGTGCAACAATGTTCAACTTGGGAAATTAGTTACTCTGTGGACCGTCTGTGTTATGCCATATAGCGTATATAGTTAATGTTATTTCTATTACCTGACTAATGAGACTTACCTGCGGTCGATAGCTTTTGTAGGGACATACATATAATTGGTTATGAGAGAAACTGTGTTAGTGACTTTTCCCTCGACTATAGGTACTATAGTGACAGTGTTTTGTTCGACTTTATTTATGTAATTTGAAAGGCCAGCAGTGACTAGACTCTAGAATATTATTTTATATGTGTTTAATTCATTCTTTGGTCAAAAATTCAAGCTAATACCAATACTTAAATATCAAGACCTATCCTATATGGCCAGAAAAGATCAACGTGACATTGATATTTTCTCTCCGTATAGGTCACATTTTCATCCTTTTTTAAAGCCACATATTGAATACTCAATTTCCTTTTTAAATCGATACTCATCATGAAGCTGTATACGGATTTTACCATTGTAGAAATCCAGTCATATGTACACAAAATTATGCTTGACAAAATGGCAACCAAACAAGCCATCGAAACTTTCGCATTCTGGTAAAAGTGACAAAACAAAACATCTGCTACTTCTGTCTCAAGGATTATCAGACTATCAAGTGTGTAGTAAATACCCAAGTCATTATAACTTTTGTCTCGAGAACAGAGCATCAAACTGTGAAGCTAAGCTTTTGTTAATGTTAGACACATTGCTCGGAGCGGAGTTTCAGAGACCGGTAGATGTACAGTACAAGCAATCAATAGATATATCAGAAGGTCTACGAGGTACCATTAGAATGGACTGAAAGCACGATGGGAATGACAGCCAAAATCATGTTAGTAATCATCTATGTACATACAAATAAATAGAATTAAAGTGTCTGTTTGTAATGTCAAAATAACAGTTTTTTTACTTAATGCCTACGAAAGTATATACAGTACCTACTTATAAGTAAGTTCTTTTTTTAATTTTGTCTTTCTGTCTGCTTGTTCCGGCTAGTTCGGCGGCTCCGAAACGGCTAGACCGATTTTGACGAAACTTTCACTGGCAGATAACTGGATGTTATAAAGAGTAACTAGCTAAGAAAAATGATTAGGGTTCCGCCCAGAAAAATTAAAACCCATAAAATTCAATACGCATGCGAACGAAGTCACAGGCTCAGCTAGTTTGTTATAAAAAAAAATGTATTACGACGCAACTCTATAAATTAAGATCAATACAGGCGCACCCCTTGTTATTTGGCTCTAACTACAAAAAGCCTAGGTGTATCATTTATTGCTCTCGAATGTAATATGTTGGCGAACCCAACGGCACCGACTTCCGAAATTAAAGTTATTTTTCACTGCAGTGTCTTTTATGGAAGTCAGTTTTTTTTTTTTGAAAAATTGGTCCATTGAGCACCGACATTGCAGGCTTTATCAATAGAAATGGAAATTGTTTATTATCGGCCACTTTTAAAAACTATCCTGTCTTTTTGCTGTGCATAATAAGTTATGCACAGCAAAAAGACAAGTTGACCAATGGATGTCCGATTATTGAATAAGATTAATAATTGGACATCCATTGGTCAACGTCAGTTGTGAAAAGCTGTGTGTGTACCTTTTTCTGTTCGGCTTTAAATGTTTTCTTCAGACTTCGCATTGTTTTTAGTGAACCTTTTGTTCCTAATTGTTTGTTCAATGGAACTGTTAGTAGGATACTTACGTGATTAATAATGTACAAGTTTGCCTACGTTTGTGTTGTCATTGGTACTGATCACGGTATTACGTTTTTGGAAGTAGCTGTTTAATTATGCAGATGTGTAAATGGGTTGTTTGTTTTTGCTTAGAATATCGGCCCAGTCTTCCCTCAGGTGTAAAAGGGATTAAGGGATTACACGAAGTGCAGAGAGTGCGTCCTTCTAATCCTATAAGGCGATATAATCGCGCGCGACACGAAGGCACCGCATGTCGCGCAACAAGCAGTGCCTTTGTGTCGCGCGCGATTATATCGCGTGTCGCACCAGTTTGAAGGAGCCCTAAGGCCATTATCCATTCTTTTTTAACGAATAGTGGTTATTCCTACTTTCTATTAGGAGCGTTGTAGGCTTAAGCATCCTTTGTATAGGCAAAGGAAAAAGCAAAGAAGCTACTATGGATAGCCATAGTATGCTTCTTTGAGAGTATTTTCATATCTAATTAGATGACCAGTGAGCTAAGCTTATTTCGGAGTGAGATCCACTTCTTCAAAAAAAACTGAAGAAACAAAAAAGTGAGTGGTTTTTACCATGGCCCACACTTTTTGGTTTTAAAAATCTTCAGACAATTGGTGTTTGTACTTGTAGAATTTTCACGTTTGTCGAAAAGAAGCATCATCATGAATCATTCCCTCTACGTCGAGCACTATTTACTATGGATTTATTATGCTTTTTCTTGCTCCAAGCAGAATCCCTTGAACTTTTACCACCGGCGAAAGACCGAGTGGTATTCCTTGTAAACCACACGAATCATGCGCGAAGTTGCTTTATAAGAAAACTGTCATACAACAAACACACGTAAAGTTAAAAGGAAAGCACGGCGCGGCTTATTATGAAGCTTATTACAGAAGTTGACGTTACCTTGCAACTAATATGATGTCAAGTTGTCAACTTCTGTCTTTGTAAAGTTGTATAATATGTTGGAGCTGAAGTTATAAAATGGTGGAGTGGCTTTTGTGGCAAGATGGTTTACTTTAGTGTGTAAAATGACATAAGTAACCATAAAACACTATGTGCACAGAGTATTAGCAAGCTAAGATGTTTGAATGACCAAAAGTATTTTATTAGGTACATTTCAAAATATTGTAAAAGCCAATTATTTTTAATAGAGTAACAGTTGAGTTCCTTGCCGGCTCTTCTAAGAAACGACCTATTTGGAACTGTGCACTTAGCTTCACATCGTGCGGAAACCGGCATGTCCTAGAACCAAAAATTCGAAGACATGTGACATCTACCAAACCGCACTGGGCCCGCGTGGTGGATTACTGCCCACCCCCCTGCTGGGACACCCCAGCAGTGGAAACATTATCGGCTGATTATGCTTATTCTAGCTAACTTCTGACGTTTCATAAGTGCTCATGTAGGTTTACTTATGTGAAATAAAACATTTTAAATTTTAATTTTTTGGCTAGTTTTTCAGAGACTCGTTCTAAACTTAATTTGACTTTGCTTTTTAACACAGCAGAAGCGGTTAAGAAAAATGCAATGATAATAATATAAAGAGTTGGGAGATGATTGGGACGTGTCAAAATCAAAATCAAAAGTCATTTATTCGAACTAGGCTGAGAATCAGCATTTTTAGAACGTCAAAATTTCAAAAGACTGTCCCCCAAAATGCCTGCCCTTCACCACTTCCTAGTGCTTTCGCTGGGGAGAACCGCGAGGGAGTGTAACGCGAGGGCTGATTCGAGGTGGCGCGGAAAAAAGATCCTGGAAGGATTTGGGAAAGGCTCATGCCCAGCTGACAGTAGGTATAGGCTAACAAAAAATATATTATCGCACTGGAGACTACCTCAGGGCTAAAAAGCTGCATACCAATACCTAACAATTACTACGCTTGCCGCTCGGTGTCCACAGAAGCCATATTTATTTATGAGCATCGCCTTAACAACTTTAAGATCTTAAGCTTCAAAGGGGATGTTGTTTATTCTCATTTAATCCCCAAAGGATTTGAACATTAAAAACACTCGTGAAATATTAAGGCGACGCCTATACGTTAGTAGGGACTTAAAGGATTTGTCGAAAAAGGGATTCGTGCGTGCTCTAAACGATTTTTATTTACTTCCTTTGAACATTTTTGCGACTTTAATTGGATGTGGGATTCGGAAAAAGGATTTCTTTTAATATTTTTCTTTTTGTACATTCTTTAGTAATTTGTTTTGCTTTGGGCATAACATTAGGGCTGCACCCTTTTTAAATAATGTCGATTGTTTTGGGGACTGTAAAAACCAGCACCTTTGAGGCCTTCATTTTTTTTAAAGCATCTGCACTATTTTTTGTCAACCTGTAGTGAGACTTTTTTCGACGAATAATAATAACATATCAGTATAATCTACTTATGGAAGTGTGCAACCGACTGACATGAGACAGTCAGTGTCAATATTTAGGTAGAGGCTCTTAAATATTCCACTCTATAATATTCCTAGTGACAACCTTCCCTTTGATTTACACTTCTTTAAACACCTCCAGAATAATTTATGAACACCGTATGTCTTCCAGGTTTCCTAAATAACGTCACATAACACCCCATCTCGCTCCACTTTTAAATACCCTCCATAAACATAAGCAGCCCTCTATAAATAGCACAACACACGTCAGTCCAGAGGCAAAGAGCGTGAGAGTCGATGATAAGGTCCGTTGATCGGGACGATCGGGTTACGCGGCCAATGCTCGGAACAATAATAATTATGGATATTTTATATGAACATAATTATTGTCTGTATGAATCCTTGATACAATAATGCAAGAAGTTCTTGAAGAGGACAAACGATAGCGGGTTGACCAAAACGCTGATAGAATGGACGGAAAAGACTGTACAACGCTATTTTGGCGCGTGGCAAAAATCGGAATTAACCTCGCCATCTTGTTTTTCTTTTGGCGCTTGGACATTGACAAGGGGGTGCCCCCCTGTCAATGCCCAAGCGCCAAAAGACCCTCGTAGCACTGTAGTTCACTAATGATTGAATCGCTCTGTCTCTGAATAGATAAATTATAATTTTCCTTCGGAAAATGAACGATTTCGAATCCCATGACAGTTTAGTACCTACCTTCTTTAATTGACCTTTATTTATTTATTTAATACTTCAAGCACATAAATGTACGGAGGCGGACTATGCCATGGGCATTATTATTTTATTGTCGTCCTAACTTGACAATTCTGAATCTTATCTGAAGCACAGTCAAAATCATACTCCTAAATAATGAGCAACAAAAATGCCTTTAAAAGGCACACGCCTGACCTGATAACCTTTATCACCTAACGCCTGTATAGGCAGCTGTTCCTTTCGCCCTCAATTTTTAAGTATTTCTGGAGGACCTTTTTATGTAACTATTTTCAGCCCTAGGTTACTTCTAACATTCTCTCACATACGTATTAGATAAGTTCACACTGACTTCCCGTGCATATCCTGCGTCCGGAGTACCGGGTGATGCAACAAGTGTGTTATGCAACCGAATCATGTCTGATGTGCGCGGAATCACATTATGATTGTTAAGCATTACCCAGAGTGTGCGATTTAATATGCGTTTAAAAATTCTAGAAACTGCAAGAAGATACCCCTTGTGAAAGAAAATAATCGAATACTATGGTGTAACTTCGGATTGGCAAAAGTAAAGTAGGAACGTGATATGCTTAATGGACACCGCTTTCAAATCAAATTCCAAAGTAACTTATTCAAACTAAGCTGAGAATCTGTACTTTTTGAACGCCAAAATTAAATAAGACAGTCCCCCAAAACGCCCGCCCTTCACCACTTCCTAGTGCTTTAGCTGGGAAGAAAATACGCAGCAAATTCCCCAGCAGCTCAGCTGTCTGTACAATTAGAAGAACTTGATTCTATACAATACTTAACATTACGAAACACAAAGCATTATATTAAATTATTTGCCATATGTCAGCTAGCACACGCCAATATACCAAACAAAAAGATTAGAAGAAACTCAACCTCAAAAAGTAATCAATAGTTCACCTTTACTCAATGAACGCTACGACCCCAATGTCATTGAAGCCAAACCCATGGCAAGCCCATAAATTGTACTTACACCCCATTAAGATCATTCACCATGAGATACGATGATAAGGTCGAATGACCGAGATAGGGTTACGGTCATCGCCCCATTCGATTAATAATCGATTCCATCCGATACCGATACTCGATCGTAATTATGGTAATGGTAATTATGGTAATGACTAGAGTTGTTCCACCATGAATTTTCGATGGGTAATTAAGTTTAGTACATGTTGTGTTAAATGAGAGTTCAGGCGAGCGACGCTATGAATTAAATAAGTACCCTAAGCAAAAATCTAGACTTCGTGGTAGATGACATTATGTACTATGGAAACAGTAAACCTGACAATGGCAATAAAACTGCTGCAGATAGCTGTGCAGTCCTAAAGCTTTTTGCACCGCTTCATCCTGCTATTCATTAGTATGATGAAGCGGTGCAAAAAGCTACTTGGAACAGTAAAGAGATGAACTTTAGAGGTGCTGTCCTAAATAAAATTTCGAAATTAGTATATTTTGAAGAGATAGGTACTTCACTAAACCACCAGTAAAAACAAACTTAAAAAATACATTAAAATTAATAAATACATTTTAAAAACACAAAAAATGGTAAAAAGACAAAAGTTCTTTATCAAAAATGTTAAATTGAATAGAGAAAGGTTGAATTTACTGAAACAATTAGATATGTATTCTCTTAATTTGGAGCAAGGTACTCGGAAGTACAAAATTGACACAGAGACCTTACAATCTGAACTTGACTATTTACAGGAGAAACTTAGTTCAATGACCAGCAAATATAATACCTCTGAAGACCTAATGAGGGAATATGTGTTGGCAATGAATGAGCTGGTAAACTCAGAAAAAACCAACTGTGAGCATTGTCAAACACCATCCAATGTGCTTACACCGGATCATTCATTGACAACTTGCAATACCACCTTACTGCAGCCCTGTGTTGATTTGGTAATTCCTCCTATTAATAGTTCCTATAAACATTGTAAACAAACTTTAAATAATGATATTATATTATTTTGTGATGAGATTGGTAAGGACTTAGGTCACTTGTTGACAAATGAATATCCGGGACACTCAATAATAAATTACTGCATGCCTGGATGCTCTTTGTTTCATATTATGAAAGAAATTATTAAATGTAACTTTACCCCGGATACAACTTTATTAATTTTTATGGGTAATAGGGGAAACGTTAACAAAGGAGAACTGCTTCAGTATCATAGAACTTTATGCAACCTTAGTTTAAGAAAAGTTGTATTGTTTACATTCCCTTACAGTAACAGTTTGCCACAGGAAGAAAATAGGTTAAGATTTGAATTGAATATGACATTGCATAACTTGACATTTAATAATAACAAGTTCCATTTAGTTGATATTAACAATTATGTTAATAATAATTTGTATTTGACAAAAGATAGATATAACATTGTTATGTACTATCTTTCTGACTACTATAAAAGACAGATAGCTGTGTCGCTATCTTATTTTTTTTCTATTACAGCCAAAAACTTGGCTAAACAACTTGCTTCTTTTGAGCAATGCAATGACATTATACACAATTCTGCCAATAATTTGGTCATTATTAATGACATTGATAATAATTTAAATTAGAAATTAAGACAACAGAGGCCACCTCTAGCTATAACATACAGAATTGCAAAAATAACTCAAAAAGAAGTTTAAAATCAGTAAATAGTATCAACCTGGTGCATCAGAATATTCAAGGATTTATGAACAAAGATTTAGAAGTAGAATTATTCATGAATTTTAATAGTATTGACATTCTTTGTATAACAGAACATTGGCTGAAAAGCCATCAGTTCTTGTTCAATTTTAATAATCACCAGGTTGGTAGTTCGTTCAGCAGAATAAATGCTATACACGGTGGCTCATTAATTTTAGTAAGTAACCAGCTCACATTTAAAGATCGTAAAGATATTGTGAGCCTATCTGTTGAGCGTACAGTTGAAATTGCCTGTATAGAATTGGAGCACTCTATTGTATTAAGTGTGTATAGACCACCGTCAGGATTGTATGACTGCTTTGAAAAGGTAATGGATGAAGTGTTACACAGGATTTGTAACTCAAACAAGTCCGTTATCATTTGTGGAGATTTTAATGTAAATTTATTAGAAAACTCAGGTTCCTGTAGTAAAATTTTAAGTCTGTTTCAGTCCTACAATCTTGTAAACCTATTTTTGGAGCCCACAAGAATAACCCCAACTAGTGCCACATGCCTAGATAATATTTATACAGATATTATACCAAGCCACAAAGAAATTATAAATTTACTAGATTCTGATCATTGTGGGCAAAGGATTACTATTCAAAACCAAAACAAAAAAGTGGCTAAAAAGGATATCACTGTTAACCCCAAAACTGCAAGTCGCTTGGAGGTTTTTAAAGTTAAAATCATTAATAAATTACCAGTTTTGTCCATTCATGCTGATCCTAATCATCTTTATGATAATTTTTTTAAAATGTACTGTAAACAATTTGATTCCACCTTTATTCCTAAAACTATCTCGGTTAATAGTAATGCATCGTTCAGTGATTGGGCTACCATTGGTATTCATAAAAGTAGAACACGGCTTTATGAACTGTACAATGAAAGGACTTATGTTAACACTGATGAATTTAATTTGTATGTTAGAAATTATTCAAAATTATTTAAAAAAGTTTGTTATATAGCCAAGTCACGTTATTTGGGTTCAAAGATTAAAAACAGCAGTAATGTAATTAAAACAACTTGGAATATTATTAATAGTGAAGCGGGAAGGTCTAGTAATCGAGATACTAACTACAGCCTGTCTATTAATGACAACATAATAAAATCAGACTCACAAGTCGCCGAGGCATTTGAAAATTTCTTTTCGGATATTCCCGTTTCAACTACTAAATCCCTAAACTCATCACCTTCTGTTGCTGAGTCTTTGCTTAAGGAAAATGTTAATGTTTGCGATTCGGATTTTCATTTTGAATATATTACATGTCGAGATATAATTAAAACCTTTCACACTTTAAATGTAAAAAAGACTACAGATCTATGGGGTAATTCTGTAGAAGTTGCTAAGTCTATTATTGACATTGTAGCACCTTCTCTTGCTCTTATCTTTAATAGTTGTATTGACAATGGGGAGTTTCCTGACCTTATGAAACATAGTAAAATAATACCTTTGTTTAAATCAGGTAGTACATCAGACCCCACAAATTATAGACCTATTTCTGTACTACCTACCTTTAGTAAAATTTTTGAGAAACTAATTTTAGACCAAATGCAAAGATTTTTTAATAAACATAAATTATTACATAGCAAACAGTTCGGTTTTACAAGGGGTCGTTCAACTACTGATGCCGGTGTTGAACTTTTAGGACATATTTATAATGCCTGGGAAGATAAATGCGATGCCTTGGGCATCTTTTGTGATTTGTCCAAGGCATTCGATTGCGTTTTTCACGAAACGTTAATCAGGAAACTCCACCACTACGGGATCCGGAATACTGCTCTGGATCTTCTTACTTCATACTTGAGTGAAAGGATTCAGAGCGTTGACGTTAATGGAGAAAGATCACCCGGATCTATAGTAACGATGGGAGTCCCACAGGGCTCAATTCTTGGTCCTTTCTTGTTTCTTATTTATATTAATGACTTGCCGTACCTCATAAAGGATAATCATGATATAGTGTTGTTTGCAGATGACACTTCACTTTTGTTTAAACTTAAACGCCAGCAGTTGGATACTGACGATGTAAATAGCGCGATCTCGAAAGTAGTCCACTGGTTCAATGTTAATAATTTGCTTCTAAATGAGAAGAAAACCAAATGCATTAAGTTTACGCTACCCCACGTTAGGCAGGTGAAAACTAATGTGTTGATAAAGGGCGAGGAATTGAATCCTGAAGACAGCACAGTATTCTTGGGCATAACTTTGGATGCTAGGCTTCAGTGGGGTCCACATATAGATAAATTGTCAAAAAAGCTAAGTTCCGCAGCATACGCTGTTAGAAAAATTCGTAATTTAACTGATATAGAGACTGCCCGTTTAGTGTACTTTAGTTATTTTCATAGTGTAATGTCGTACGGCATTCTATTGTGGGGAAATGCCGCCGATATTCAGACTATATTTGTTTTGCAGAAGCGTGCTGTTCGATCAATTTATAAATTAAGTCCGAGGCACTCTCTCAGAGACAAATTTAAAGAGATTAATGTAATGACTGTGCCTTCTCAGTATATTTATGAAAATCTTTTATATGCCCATAAAAATATAAAATTGTTCAAAAAATACAGTGATATCCATAATATAAATACTAGAAACAAACACAAATTTGTTGTACCTTCAACAAGGCTCAAGAAAATAGGTGGCTCGTTCAGATGCCAATGTATACGCTTTTATAATAAACTACCAAGCCACGTTCAAGATCTTAGCCTTAATAAATTTAAATTATTAATTAAACGTAAGTTGTGCAAGAAAGCTTTTTATACTGTTAAAGATTATATTGAGGATAAAAAGGCTTGGGATTGAGCTGCTTCCAATTTATGCATTTTGAGTGTTTTTGTTGTTCTTTTGTTGTTTTTTTTTATATAATATACATATTGACATTAATATATTTTTTTTAAAACAATGACATTTGCTTACTTGTAAAGTATTACATTATTTTAATTTTTGTGAATATGAAGACGATGTGGGTCATTTATTTTATTCATTTTATATTTTTTATTATTCTCTCCATGGTCTGGCAGTTTGAGTAATTTTTGTGGCCTACCCAAATGTCCTTTCTTTGGTATTGTTCGTCGGATCGTTGAGCTCCTTAAGTCTTGAGTTGAGCTGCACGATTTCTGACAAATGCGTGCACTGACTGGACAGGTCCTCTCAATCTGTGTGGTTCTTTCCTCAAAAGACCATCTCAGACATCGACCTACATGGTCTTCATATAACCTGACCAAGATTATGTCTGGACTTTAAAAGAGACTATGACCTCTGAGTTTGTTTCGGCCTTTCTTCTCAGAGTAGTCAGATAGGAAACGCCGACCTCATCTAGTTTAAAAAATATGATTGACGTGTAAAAGTGTTTGTACAAACCTACTTACAAAAATAAAATCATTTATCATTTATCATTTATCATTTATCATTTATCACTTGATAGTAACTAGCTTCTCCCTGAAAGGCAAGTAGATTGGCTTCTGTCTATAAAACTGAATGTCATCATATCAGCCTAAGTGTTTGGCCAGACTGGAGCAGGCCGCGGGCGCGGGAGCGGGAACGAAGAAGACTTATTTTTACTAGAAAAAAGCTCGAAATAGTTTGAGAACCCCGCTCCTCGCGCCGAGCAGCCTGCGCCGCTTCATATGTTTGAGTTCGCCGCGCCCACGCTGCCAGTCTGGCCAAAAATTAAATGTTCCCACTATTCGGACACAGGCCTCTTCTCTGTGAAGGGGAGTGGGCTGGAATCCACCACGCGGGCGCAGTACGGGTTGGTAGATGTCACATGTCTTCGGATTTTTGGTTCTAAGACATGCCATTATCATGTTATTCATTTATCATGTTATTTATTTATTGCATAATTCAAGTAAATGAAATTGTTTCTAATCTGATTTGGTTTTGTAACTATAGCTAGCGTTATAGTAACTTATTTATTTGTTTTAAAATATTTCTTGTTAATTTTGGTAATGCTCGCCTAGTGGCAACCTGTGATCTTTTAATATGTCCTATCTGCGGATAATGTAGTGGACTGCAACATTGCTTCCTATACCTTTTGTTATGGCAATTTACGATTTTAAGTGGACTGTATTTTTTAAAGGTAGGCGGTATTCGCCTAGAAACTGTTAAATGATGAACGGGCGATCGAGCTGAGGAATACAAGGAGAGCACGCCTTACCTTACAACATCTTCCCTCGTGGTACGTATTTCAGAAGAAAATGGCGGCTGGCGTTCCTGCTTGGAAGCTGATCACAGGAGTCTCTTATGCACTAATCACTCGATCACACCCGCGGGCGGTCGTTTAGTTCATCACAATTTTAGCGGAAGCGGTTGAACATTTATTAAGCGAGCAGAGCGGCGACCAGAGCGGCGGCGGAGCGGCGTGCACGCAGCGCAAATACCACGGCTGCGCGGCGCGACTGTCTTCAACGGACTCTTCTTCACGTCCCGGCCTATTAGGGCTAGGCGTGTTTTTGCGGGAGGGAGAAAGGGATATGATCGCCTGTTCCGACAGTGACGTCAAAAGGAAGGACAATCCAAGGGCGATATCGATTAATTATTAAAAACCCCAAGAGATGGCGTTACCATTTCCCCCCGGCTTTAAAGGGTTGCCTTTAAAAGGAAACAAAATAAAATTAGCCAAGTTAGGTATACTACCGCATAACCTATCCATAAGCTAAGACTGCGTTATGATATTAAATTAATCTAAATTAGCGGAACACTTATAACGAAAGCTATTAACTAAATACCTAAACTAAGAGAGATCCGACTTCAGGCTAGATCTCACTGAGTCGGTAGCGGACAGAGACGCACAACAGGGCGCATGTAGCTACCCTTCGCGGTTTTTACAGTAACAACGCGGGTTGTACCGTCTTTAGATGTGTGTAATTTCTCTATGAGGGCTAAAGGCCATGAAAGCGGCGGAGAATTATCATTCATAACAATGACCAACGTACCTTCCTGTATAGGGGATGCAGGACTATTCCACTTGGACCTAGCCTGAAGCTGGTGAAGGTATTCAGAACGCCAGCGCCGCCAGAACGACTGCACTAGCTTATCAAGCAGAGTATGTCTCTGAAGCAAGCCAGAACAGTCTGCTTCAGGAGCGGGAAGTGACGACAATGGCGCTGTGCTCAAGAAATGCGCAGGGGTTAACGCGGATTGTTCTGCAGGGTCACTACTCAGTGCTGTGAGCGGACGCGAGTTAACCAGTGCCTCGACTTGAGCGAGCACAGTTAAAAGCTCTTCGTAGGAGAGGATCTGTTGGCCTATGACCTTGAAGAGATGCGTTTTAATTACCTTGACCATGCTTTCCCAACATCCGCCGAAATGCGGAGAAGAGGGCGGAATAAACTTCCAATCTATGTGATTCATGGAAAGTTCTTCCTGAAGACGGGTACGATATTCTCTATTGAGAAACTTATAGAGATCGCGTAAATAAGAATTTGCACCTACGAAACAAGTGCCGTTGTCCGTGTACAAACATTGTATAGGGCCGCGTCGCGAAAGAAATCTCTTTAGCGCTGCCAGAAATGACACTGTGCTTAGATCCGTCGCAACTTCAATATGTGTAGCGCGCGTCGTCAAGCATGTGAAAATACATAGCCAGGCTTTACGGCTTTTAACACCTCGACCACGCACTGGCGTGTACTGCAGCGGTCCTGCGTAATCACAACCGGTATGTGTGAACGCTTTATCTACTTGCTTGACGCGATGGCTCGGAAGGTCAGCCATGAGAGGGAAGACCGGGCGAGGACGGAATTTAAAACAGACGTTACATTTATTTATTCTGTGGCGAATTATTCGCCGTGCAGCTAAAACCCAATATTTATGCCTGAGTAAGGACATAAGCAGTTCTGGACCGGCATGGAGATACTTCCTGTGATAGTAATCAACAAGAAGGTCAACGACATGATCGTGACGCGGTAAGATGCAAGGATGCTTATAGTTGTAAGGTTCGTCCGAATTACACAAACGACCGCCAACGCGTATAATGCCGTGCTCATCGAGAAACGGCTTGAGCTTAAGGAGCGCGGGAGAACAAGGTACATTACTTATTAAATTTTGAATGTCGTTACTAAAATAAACAGCTTGGACAACTCGCAGCAATTTATACTCTGCAAATTCAAGGTCAGAGCTTGAAACAGAAGCCCCAATAGGAAGTTGCCTAAGAAACCTACAGACATATACGATGGCGCGTAGTAACTTAGACCACGACGACATGCGCAGCGCGAGTGCATAGATCGGAGATTCCGTGACCTCAACGACCACGGGATGAGAAACAGACTTCCGTTCGGGTACATCCTCGACTTCTGCACTATGGTCACAAGGTTGTATGGGCCACTCTGACGGATCATGGGAAATCCAAGAAGGTCCACTATACCACAAAGGATGTTGCAGAAGTTTAAATGGAGTAACCCCACGAGAAAGGCAATCAGCAGGATTCTCAATACCCGCGACGTGATGGAAACAAGTAGCGGGAACCAGCTCTATTATTTTAGTAACGCGATTGGCGACAAAAGTCTGCCAGCGGTGCGGAGAGGAATAAATCCAAGCGAGCGCTACTTTGGAGTCAGAAAATGCGTATATTTTATCGATGGGGTAGTGGGGCGAAACTGTGTCTTGAACCTTGCAGAGCAACTGAGACAGCAGAAGGGCCGCGCACAACTCCAGTCTCGCAACCGAAATGGTTTTGACAGGCGAGACTTTGGACTTGGCACAAACTAACTGCACCGAGTAGTTAGTACCAATGCGGACTTGCAAATATACGACTCCGCCGTAAGCGCGTTCGCTGGCGTCAGCAAATCCTATTAGATTGACAGTACATCCGTCGACCAACCCAAGATGACGTGGTAAAACAATTTGATTGAGCGCGGAAAGTTCAATGCAAAATTGTTTCCAAGCGGTGACAATATGGTCGGGAGGTGCGTCATCCCACTCACACTTTGATAGCCAAAGCTCTTTGATCAAGAGCTTGGCGTACAAAATTGTGGGAGCCACAAAACCCAGTATGTCCCATAGTCGAGCCACTGTGGACAGCATAGTGCGCTTGGTGCACTTATTATCAGGTGGTGCGACGTCAAATCGAAAACTATCACAGGATCTATCCCAGCGTAAACCGAGAACTTTATGCGGTACAGACCTCTCAAACTCAATGTCTGGAGAAGCCTTATGAGAATCAGGTAGGTGCATGAGAACCTCCTTACAGTTGCTTGTCCATTTGACAAGATCAAACTGGCCTCGCTTGAAGAGCTGAATAAGCTCTTCACTAAGCGAAATTGCTTGCGGAGCGGATGTGACACTACAAGCGATGTCATCCATATATAAAGCGGAGGTGGCAACAGCTGCTGCAGCAGGAAAGTTGTCGCCTTCATCGGCGATCAACTTGCGGACAACACGTAACGCATGATATGGACTGGACTTGAGTCCAAAACAAACACGATTAAATTGATATACGGATAAAGGTTCACTGTTGTCAAAACGATAGAAAATCCTTTGATATCTACGGTCAGATTCACGAATGCCGATATTAAGAAACATTTGGCGGCAATCAGCTGACAGGGCGACTTGGAAAAGACGAAACTTTATTAGGATGTTAAATAAGTCACCCTGTAGATTAGGGCCGGAATGCAAAATGTCGTTAATCGACTGACCCGATGTAGTCTTGCAACTAGCATCCAAAACCACGCGAAGTTTAGTGGAGGTCTTATCTTCGCGAACTACGCCGTGATGCGGAATATAATACGCGGGAAGAGAATTATCCCCGTTGTTGACAACCGGACTCAAAAAACCTTTATTTATATAGTCACGCATGACGTCATTATAGGCGCCGCGTAACTTGAGCGATGTATCAAGTTTGCGTTCCAAACAATAGAAGCGTCTAAGCGCGGCAGCGTATGAGTCGCCTAGCGAATACGGGTCACCACAGAAGGGTAACGCCACAATATATCTGCCACTGTCATCGCGAACAGTGGTAGCGCGGAAGTGTTCTTCACACTCGAGTTCCTTATGGCTCTGCGAGGGCGGTGCGGAAATCTCTTCAAGCTCCCAAAATCGCTTGAGAAGAGAATCAATATTATTTTCTTGAAGAACAGCACAACAAGACATGGTATAATTAGGAGTATGTGACGTAGGTACGGTACCCATAATCACATATCCCAATACCGTCTCAATAGCGGGAGGTATATTATGTAGTTTACTGCGTACCACATTATGTAAAAATACATGTGGTAATATGGAAGCCCCTAACAGGGCATCGATGTTTCCCGGCTGCGCAAAGTCAGAATCTGCCAGCGGTAACATCTCGAGATGTGCGAGTTGAGATACGTCCACTTGCGCATTTGGCAACGTGTCCGTAATACGTTCTACGATAAGTGACGAAATCTCAAAATTAATGTCTTTATTAAAACGCGAATGAATTTTAATGTCTACGGAACCCTTGCAAGATTTTTCCGACCCACCGATCCCTTTAATTATTAATTTCGTATTCTTAAAGTTATTCCACAGTCCGAGGCGTTTGAAGCAATCAGAAGTAATAAAATTACTTTGTGACGCACTATCGAGTAAACAACGAATTGTATGTGGTCTGTTATTGACATCGTAAACAATAACTTGTGCTGTTGCCAACAAAACCGTTGTGGACGCCACGCATTGCTGCTTGATATCGCGCTGAACATGACAAGTGCCCGAGCGCCCGCGCGCATACGCAATGGACGTCGTACACAGAGATACCTCTGACTGGGAGGCGTGCGGCGCGACTGTTGTTGTACCGGCGGCATTCGGAACCGCTTGCGGTGACGTAACAGACTGGACCGATACCGGTGATTTTTTATCAAAGTGCAGTAATGTGTGATGGTGCTGCTTGCATAATCGACATTTAGAATTACTAGAACAATTACTTGTTTTATGTTTTAAGCTTAAACAATTAACGCAAGCTTTGTTTTCTTTCACACATTTAAAACGCGCAGTCGGGTCTAAATTATTAAAAGCGGGACATTTAAAATAATGGTCGTGCTCAATATTATTGCACAGACACTTATTCGAATTATTATTGTTAGACTCTGAACATGCTACGTAAGATTGCGGGTTAGGGACGGGATTACTTTTGCTATTTCTCGATTTATTCGACCTCTGTTTAATATTGTTATCATTTGACGAGCTAGATGTACTAGGCTGCGTATTATGATATATTCGGCACTGATCTTTGACGAAGGAGATAAAGTTATCTAGTGTAGGTATTTTATTATTACGTTCCGTCATTTCGAAGGCGCGTACCGTTTCTAGGTCGAACTTTTTTAAAGCAAGTTGTAATAATATAAAGTCGGAAAGATCCTCTAATTTTAAGTTTTTAAGGGCGTTAACGGCGGTAATAAAGTTATCTATGAACAGCTGGAAATTCGAAACAGAGGCGGGGCCGGACAATTTGAGATTCAAAGCCTGATCAAAGTAAGTAGACGCTAGTACACGAGTATCTTGATACCTATCAAGGAGTGACTGGAATATGATCTGATAATTCTCAGCACTGGGAGTTACACCTGCGAATACGGAATGCGCTTTCGGTGACAGTTTACCTATTAAATAGTACAACCTGTCGGCATCTGTCAGAGCGCCATTATCGTGCACTGTTGACTTAAAGCTAGCATAGAACAATGGCCAGTTCCGTATATCGCCATCAAACGACATAAGTTCAATTGGGGGTAGACGGGGCGATTGGGCTGGCAACGCCCGCGCGGTTGTGTTAATTCTACCTTCTAGCTGCGATTGTATGCGTTTGATGATGCAATAAAGATCCTCGAACGAAATATACGCCTGGTAATTCGGTTTCGATTCGGGATCAATAGAGAGTAACTTTGCGTTATAAGTGTCCAACAAATGATGAAAGTCTGTTCGAATATTATCTATTGTCACACAATAACTAAGAAACGATTCTGTATTAGTTTCGGAAGTATGAGCAGTTTTTGAGCGCTCGTAAATACCCTGAATACGCTCAAATAAAACATTGCGTTTAGCTTCCAAAATTGACAGTTCCCGTTCTTTCGACATGTTTATGTTGGTATAAGTATCTACGACTTATCCAAACTACGATTATCTATATTTCCTATTATATTTCTTAGGTGAAATAAGATATCTTAACAAGGTAGGTATGTATGTAGGTATGCGGCCTTTTTTACCTAGCTTGGCGAGAACTGTTACAAAGTGGCGGTATTACTAAAAGATGCTTGTAATATGGAATTTACAAGACAACTATGATAGTTTTTATTATAATAATTATGTAAGTATGTAGGTAGCTACTTTGAGTATATTACCTACTGGGTGCGGGAATGACCACGTAATGGGTATATTAAGGGGTATAGCTAGGTGCTATAACCACCTACGTAGGCACTTCTAGAAGATACCTACGCGTTAAAAAGGAGAATATGGATTATGAATCCTTCTCTTGCGGGGTAAGCGATGGATCCGGCTCGAAGGACCAAAAAATGTTATGGCAATTTACGATTTTAAGTGGACTGTATTTTTTAAAGGTAGGCGGTATTCGCCTAGAAACTGTTAAATGATGAACGGGCGATCGAGCTGAGGAATACAAGGAGAGCACGCCTTACCTTACAACATCTTCCCTCGTGGTACGTATTTCAGAAGAAAATGGCGGCTGGCGTTCCTGCTTGGAAGCTGATCACAGGAGTCTCTTATGCACTAATCACTCGATCACACCCGCGGGCGGTCGTTTAGTTCATCACAATTTTAGCGGAAGCGGTTGAACATTTATTAAGCGAGCAGAGCGGCGACCAGAGCGGCGGCGGAGCGGCGTGCACGCAGCGCAAATACCACGGCTGCGCGGCGCGACTGTCTTCAACGGACTCTTCTTCACGTCCCGGCCTATTAGGGCTAGGCGTGTTTTTGCGGGAGGGAGAAAGGGATATGATCGCCTGTTCCGACAGTGACGTCAAAAGGAAGGACAATCCAAGGGCGATATCGATTAATTATTAAAAACCCCAAGAGATGGCGTTACCACCTTTGTTAAACTTATGTAGTATAGTATATGTTGTAGTTGTTTATTATCCCTCAATAAATAAAATAAAAATAAAATAAAATGCCAGTTTCCACACAATGTTTCCTTCACCGTTTTGAGAACAGTGGTGATGAAATAATTTACACAAAGTAAACGGCCTGTCTCGGTTCAAACCTACGACCTACAACTCCTAAGTGGCAGTCGTTACTTAGGAGTTGTAGGTCGTCGCAACTCCTAAGTGGTAGTCGAATTTAGCAGAGAGGTACCTATTACACTCAGAGCACGCCCAATCAGCCAAAGCAAATCACTCAAAACCAAACCAGTCAATATGACTGATCTACCCAAAACAGCCCTACAATCCATTTTGAACATTATCCATCACACAGCTTATGACAAACAGCCTTGCAAATGTCCCGACATTAAGGCGTGTTCAAACGTTACGAGTGCACAATTACCCTGATCGCAGTAATCAGGCAGTAATGGCCGCGATCGTATTATCATCTGTTTGATTTGTTGATGGCGCTGCTAATTGTAAGGCTATTAAGCCAATGGACCGGTTCTGGCATTAAATGAATTCAGTGCGTGATTTGGACTTTACTGATAGTATTGTGTATTGTTTTTAGAATCGCCATACAATAGCGTACTTTTGATAGTGGATTCTCAAAAGAGAGCTTTTAAAAAATATACAGTTAATAACTAACAAACTTTCAAAGTCTGTTCGGGAAGTTTGTTTGCCAAATAAACGTTATCTTAGATATAGTTTTATCTCCAATGCGACAGAATAGAATCCTAATTTACTGCTCAGTAAAATTTTCTTATATCCGAACTGTCTCATGTCATGATCATATCGTTAAACTGGGTGGCAGGGACATCAAACTGAAACCATGAATTCAGCTAATGACTCTAGACCCCCTTTTTATTTTTTTGAGGATGGGAAATCATCAAATGACTCCTCCCGCTCTGGGTGGAGCGGAAGGGAGTGTCAGACTCTTACTGACTAAAACCCACCCGTGTTCCTTCCTTAGCCCTTTATGTTCCGGGCCAGCGGTAACCCTTTCGGACAATCCCGCTGGCAATTCTAGACCCCTAACGTAGACAAATTTCGTCGGTTATAAAAAAAAATAAAAAAATCTGCTATTTCATATAACAATTGCAATACATACGCAGTCAAAATGTATGGCAGAGTTAATTTGGTTCTGAATCATGTACTTACTGTAACCATGGTAACAGGTTGTGCGTCGATGTCCCTCCCTCCCTGTATTAAAGCTTTGACGATCTTATCCCATACGGTGATCTCTTATTCACAACCAAGTCAGAAAACACGAAGATCGAAACTGCGTGACGAACGAAGCATGTTGCTCTTCAACAACACCTACATTTACACAAGCATCTCGTTCACTTCAAGCACACACAACACTTCCTTTACCTAGTGTGAACTTTGTGAACCGTTTATTCTAGAACAAAGTTAGCAAACTCTCCACTTACCACGGTGCGTCAACAATGCTGCAGTTCACGTAGCAATCCCGGCACATCCGCGCGAGTAGACGTTTGCTTCGGAGTCCGGATCCATCTAACTTGCTTAAGGCGAAAGCGCCAGGGTGGCCCGCGAAATTCAATTTTTTTTAGGTTTTTTGGAATTTGCTGGTCAGTATTAAGTTGTATGTTGATTAATATATAAATCGCGGTCGTAAGAAATATGTGTTTACAGAATTATAATCATTAAAGTCATCAACACAACTCTCTAAGACCACGTAAGTCCAAAGAATAACTGTTTCATGAAATCATCATTCTTTGGACTTACGTGGTCTTAGAGAGTTGTGTTGATGACTTTAATGATTATAATTCTGTAAACACATATTTCTTACGGCCACGATTCATATATTAATCAACGTGCAACTTAATACTGACCAGCAAATTGCAAAAAACGTAAGAAAATTTGAATTTCGCGGGCTACCTTATCGCTTCCCCCTTAATGCCAGTACTTGCTTCCGTTGAGACGAGCTTCTATTGGGTTCGATTTTACTGGTTCTTTTGAATGGCGCGAATGGAACGTGTCTTCGTCTACTGTCGATTGGTTGTCTTGAACATTATTTTTTAGTATCTTGTACGTTTATATGGATGACTCTTTGATTTACATGCGTAAAGGGTGTGGTTCTTTATAAGCTTAACTTTTAAACTGGTTTCTTGCTTAACCGGGCCTTGGCAGGATTACCCTATGCAAATGACCAAACATTACACTTTAGATCCTCATAGAAGTCCAAGCTTATTATGAAAGTAAATGAACAGCTGAAACAGTAAACAAAATAATCCCACTTACAACAAAAACCCTTACACCTAATTCTTCAAAGGACCTGGCTCAAGAAGCATTAATAATAACCGAGTATAAATCCTGAAAATACAATCTGACCTACAACTTAGCAGCAAACCAGTTCTCTGACAAACATTACTATTAATACGGGACAACGGACACTGTGAGTGTGCATGTAAATTACTTTTGAATAACTAATTTCGTCGGATTACATCGAGTCTGCGTTCAACATTTAATAGGGTGTCTGGGGCTCTTGAAATTTGTACTGGATGGTGTCTTGCTTTTGTTTAGTGGGTTAGTAGAGCTTTTGTCCACAACAAACGTTTTGTAGCAGAAGCTTGTTGGAGTTATGAGCAGTCATATTCTTTTTAGTTTTGTAAAAGTAATCTTATACCCCGTCCTAATAGAAAGCGAAATACGCTATCGGCGAGGGCGTTTATAAATATATGAATATTATAAAAATATAATATAATAATATTATAATAATAATATTTTATTTACATATGAATGAACGTGACTTCATGAAGTTTCGCGTCATAATACGTCAGGGCCATAGACTCTTAAAGCATCTAGTAATAAAACTTCCGTTAATATTATTGGGTTATTTGAGTATGAAGAACTACATGAGCTGGTCGTGAAAGCTTCGACCAGTTATTACAAAAAGAACAATGTTGTTGTCTTCTTTGTCAGGAACTACCTCCCCACTCATAAGCAGACCAGCTTTAACACTGTCCACCCATAGTTATTAACCTGTCGTTAAATACGAACGAAAACGCCCAAACGAAGTGCTGAAAATGCTCAGTTGGAAGACTAAAACGAGCAACAATACCTCTGTGAACAAGGAGGTTAAAAAGTCGTATAAGTAACAGCCAGAGCAGTAAAATTTACAAGTACCTACTACAGAGCTAAGTACAAGACTTTAAACTCTGTCCACTTTTAGTGTTTAAATTACCGACAAAAGCCATAAACTCCTCGATGACCAAAGGTACAGCATCCAAACATGGTAATCGCCCACCCAAAAGGTAAAACTTGCTTTTACTAAGCTTCCAATTTAAGATTGGAAGCTTAGTAAAAGCAAGTTTTACCTTTGTTTTACGATTGACCCGTCCTTTTGTAACTAATTGATTTGCTAACGGATCTCTAAGTACCTGACTTTTATACCAGTTCCTCCCCAAGCTGAAATGCAAAATTAATAAAACTCATTAATTATTTTGGTCTTCCACGCAAGTTGCACCCAAAGCTCCGGTAAAATGCAATTTGGGCAGATTTTTAGTTTTCCACCATAAGGTTTTGGTTCGCTGAATTTTCTTTAGCATGCGGAAACGTAAAATCATCATCATCATCTATTATTGGGCGTTTCTCTTTAAACTGGGCAACTCATTGTCTCAGGCTAATTTTGTTAAAAAAAATAAAAGACCGTAAACATTTCGTAGGTTATTCCAAAAATCAATACCTTAATATACCGCTGCTTAACATAAAAAATCCACTAAAATAAACTTTACTATATTAAACACGTTTTTATAGTTCTTAAAAACCAGTCCCCTGGCATGTCACCAAAGCAGTATAGTTACTTCAGACTAAATTAATCGAGATAGTATCTATTGGAATTAATCAAATTGTTGTATTATTAAATCAATATTGTTTGATTGTCAATGAGACCTATTTATTTTACATAAATATTATTTTACAATTTAAAGAAAGGCAATGAAACTTTGTCTTCGCATTTAGTGAACAGTCCCCCTGTCTATATTTTAAATTACACGTAGCCGAAAGGTTAAACAACGGCTTTTATGCGTGTAACGAAACGCAACAAGTTTGAAGTTTGCGCGGATGCCGCCATGACGATCCGAATGTCATCTTATTTAGTAGTGTTCGAGCGTCCTTCCGTGGAAGCCGCGTTGTAACCTGACAGCCAACAGTCCCCTGGTAAGGATTATTTTACTTCTATTTATGTATTTTAATGATTCCTTCAAATATTTAAATTGTTACAATAGATACATACTTCCTATGTGCAGCAAAGTAGCATAGATCAATTACATTTTGTACTACTCATCAATGAAATCAAATTAAACAGTCCCCTGGCAACAGTCCCCTGTCTCTCTACAGGACAGGGGACTGTTTCAGCATCCAGGGGACTGTCTAAATTATATTTGTTATTGTTTTAGATTTGTTTTGAGAACGGCACCAAAGAAACAAAAAGCCACTAAAGAGATTCTACAAAAGAAAAGGGAAGCAGAGCGAAAGAGATATGAGAAGATTAAAAACTACCCTCAGAAAAGGGAAGAACTTAAAGAAAAAGAACGCCTTAAGTACCTTAAGAAAAAAGAAGAGGGAACTAGAAAGCTTGTTGAGAATATGACTCCACGAGAACACCGAAATGCCAAGAAGAAGTGGAAAGAGCATTGCACCAAGTATCGCAATAAGAAAAAAGTGTTAGCAAATATTACTAACTCATTTATTAAAGACAATACTCCAGATTCTGATGTATCTTTATAACGTAACGTAAGTCCAAAGAATGATGATTTCATGAAACAGTTATTCTTTGGACTTACGTAGTCATAGAGAGTTGTGTTGATGACTTTAATGATTATAATTCTGTAAATACATATTTGTTACGGCCGCGAATCATATATTAATCAACGTACAACTTAATACTGACCAGCAAATTGCGAAAAACCTAAAAAAAATTGAATTTCGCGGGCTACCCTGGCGTTTTCGCCTTAAATACTGTTTTTTTTTTTTTACCGATGTATGCTATATTTTAGAAATAACTAATTATTTATCGAGACTGATTCTGTAGTGTAAGTTTCAAAGTACTGAAAGTCCTTTCAATATAATTATGTGATTTTAATTAGTAAGTAAATATTAAGATTACAGTGCTAAGTACAATATTACATAAAGATAGCTGATTCTTTAATTTTTTATTATTCAGTTACTTAATTCTTAAGCTCCAAAGTTTATAATAATAAAAAAACATTTAATTTCGATACTTAAATTGTATTTTTTTATTTAAGTTTACAGTCCCCTGGCTTTCACAACAGTCCCCTGTATACATTTGTCAGAAAATGTTTAATATTTTCTAAAGTAATGGGAATATTTTTGGTTCATCTGCCCTATATAAATAAATAGATGGATACTTGTTCCCTAAATAAAATTTATTATATTATGAGCAAAAAATTTGCCTAGACAGTTTCCTTAGAACGAGTTGCCCAGTTTACAGAGAAACTCCCTATATTAAGATAATGGTGTCAAATGAACTGCAGTACGTTAATAACCAACCATCGACAATTATCGCACGAGTGCATGACCAATAATTTAATGATTGATCTTCAAATTATTGATTGATAGTAATTTATACGCAACTAAATCAAAAATATGTTGGGGTCGGCTTCCAGTCTAACCGAATGTAAAATACCAGTATTTTACATGGAGCGACTGCCTATCTGAGCTCCACAACCCAGTTACTGGGTAATACGAAACCCCTTGGTAAGACTGGTTGTTAGACTTCTGACGACCCGGTATCGACTTTCAATGATTCACAAATGACAGCTGGCACCAACGGCTTAACGTGCTTTCCGAGGCATAGAGGGGTCTTGGTTTGTAAATATGGTTATACCCAACTAAATACAAACAAAATATTGACAAAGACCACCGCCCATGTACAAGGCCTCTGATGACAAAGATATTAATCACCAAGCCACTAGTTTACATAAAAATTTACGAAGTTTCCTAGTATGGTCATACCATCGCGAATTATTCCATTGTGTGCAGGAAGCTAACCTTATAGGTGGCTTAGCGATTGCCATTCTCGGGCTCACATCACGGGGTTCGATGACCTGTGCCTTTATGATGACGTGGGAGACCTTAGTAAACCTTTAGGTAGTGATGTGGGCTAAGTAAGGAATAGACAATGAGTTAATAAAGAAGATTCCTATGACTTTCGGGAGTACTAGGTTTGCTCTTCGTTCTTCAAAATCAATTAGTGATATGGCATTACACTAAAAAATATAACACTAAAAGAAATGTTACTAGTATGTTTCGGAACAAACACTAAGAGGATCCCTAGTATCTTATGTATCGGGAGTTATGCAAATGGCATCGCACAAACATCCCAGACTATCCCGAGTAACAAATTATATTTCTAAGCCATATTTTCTTTTAAAAAATGGGAGCTTGTAAAGTGCAAACCTTCACATAAATTTTCATCGTGTCCATCCTAACGAAACGTCTTAAAAAAATTAAATTGTAGTAATAATAATAAAGCCTTTGTTTACTGAAAAACTAAAACGAATTACAATATAAATAAATTAAGCAAAACATAACTATTGCACTTCGGTGTCTTCGTCAATCAGCGCGTCCTTTGTCGCATAGGCCTCCCCAAGGGTCCTCCATCTCATGCATCTCTAGCCCACAGGGCACCAGCTATCTCAACAATGTCGTCGTCCCAGCATTTACGCTGTCTCCCTCTACTTAATTACTTCTTTTCTTCAAAGATCCATCTTTAATTTGCCATTCTGTTATGCTTTAGACCACTTATTGCGTTCTGTTCCTATCGCGCATCATAGTATTACCAGCTCATCTCCATTTCAGACTTTTTGTATGGAAGGTAGCTTCCCTTTTCTTTTTTAGCCTGTGCTTTCCCACTCCTGGGCAAAGGACTCCCCCAAACCCTTCCAAGAACTCTTTTCCCGCGCCACCTCGAACCAGCCCTCGCGGTACGTATCCAGGTCGGACGCGTACCGCGAGGGCTGGTTAAAGGTGGCGCCATCTCTTTCTGGGCCGGCCTCGGCGGCGCCGTCCATCTTCAGGCGTCCTAGCATCCTTTAGTTTAGTCATTTTCCTCAGATCAACTGTAATTATATTATTGGGAACCAAGCAGTTACTTGTAAATGTTTGCTAAACAAACGAATGTATTCATGAGCTTGTTACTTTGTTAATTTAGGTTTAGTATGGTCCAGAATACAAAGTCAAGTAATTAAGTATAAGGTTAATGAGAAAGATACTTATGAAGATAGGCCTGTATGAACAATGGCACAGGTATTAAAGAATATGAAGGGAGGCAGTTCATGAAACAGTTCACAACGACAGAAAGATGAAGCAGCACCTACCTTTAAACCAATAAAACTCATTGGAAGACATCAATCTTCTAGCTTAACAAAACAAATTGATATACCTAATTATTATATAAACAGTGTGATATAATTATTATATATACAGTTCCCACAGAGCAGTGGTGGCCCAGTGGTATCGGCCCTGACTTACGAGGTGTAGGACGTGAGTTTGAACCCAGGCAGGCAAAAAATCGTCTTGTATTTCCTGCTATATACAACGACATGCATTGATTCCAAGTGCTTCAGTCACTTCGTTAGAAGTCTTCTTGCCAATTTAATCTCTTCTCCTCTTTCCCTAAACACACAATTATGTAGTATTGGCTCCGTGTAAACACTTACGTCAAATGAAGCTGGGGAAAATTACACATCAAAGAAAACGACGAAGAGTGCTATTTACGTTAAGTAATAATATATATACATATATATAGTAAGTAATTTAGATAAACTTATTAGTATCGTTGAACCATACCTCCTTTTAAGCAGAGACAAGTAGGTATAAGAAGCCCATAACAATTGGTCTAGCCTTAGGATATCAGCAGTACCCAATTAAGTAAGTAATTGGATTGTAGAACTTACAAAGGGCAGAAAGTATTCGATCCGAAATCTACTAACGCACCAAATAACGACTATAAAATTCGAACAGTAATCCGCATAGGGGGATTAGAAGACAACTGCTAATTAACAGAGAGAACATTCAACTCAATTAACGAGACACACATACAAAGCGTCACTTCCGCAAAAAACGCTCCGCAAACGCTTTTATTACGTAGTTTCCTGTTTCCCATCGTGGCGCGAAATGGGCCACAACTTGAGGGGTCCGTTGTCCAACAAACACCACGTGGTGAGCATAATAAGTGATCGTCAGTTGTTAGAGTATTGTTGGACTGGCACACTCCGTGTTCAACCGGGACTTCGACAATAAGTCCGTATACGGCCTTACACAATGTCGTGACGTCAAAATAAATTACTAAAGTGCTGTAGGTACACGGAAGTGCGAAGACCTGTAATGATAACTAAAGTAGCGGGACTGCAATTGGTGACGATGAAGACAGAAAACAAACTAGTTGTTACTTGTAATAATCAGAGGTCATTATCGACTCGTATATCACCATCTAGCTGTCATCAGAGACAGCCGCCACACAACCATCGATGGGACGGTCTACTAGAGTGGCTGGCCAGCCAGTGTCACTATTGTCCGACCTTTTCGGATATTCCAGTAGCTTCGTAACAAAACTAGATGGCGCCACTTGGTGTGCCATCATATTTATTAGTCATGTAAATTAAGAGTAAAGTAACTCCTGCTCATACCAATATCAGAATGAGCATTCTTAACACACCTCCTCTACATACCAGTGTAATAGTAATTTTTTTTGCAAAGTTGTAGCATTTGACTTGGTTATACTTACATCTTGCAATCGCCTATAGTCGCCTATCTAGGTGTAAGATAACCTTAACCTTGATTCAGACGTAAATAGCAATTATTTGACAACAATGCCTATAATTATGACTTCCAATTTACAAGCACTAGGCACAGTGGTGGCGGGCGTTTTGATTTTGGGGATTGTCTTATTTAATTTTGACGTTCAAAAAGTACTGATTCTTCGCCTAGCTAGTTTGTACCCTTAAGTAGGCAACACATAAAAAAACTTAAGGCCTGCTAAATAATCAAACTACGATTTCACCCTTATAAGTCATTTGTTTAACATGGTTAGGTATTGTAATAACTACAGTTATTCTAATTATTTTAACTACGATATTATAACTACGGTTGATTCACATTTATGTTCATAATAACACATATTGGTCGACTGAACTACTGGTTTACTTACTTAATTAAGATTTAACTAAAATTCATTGCACTAACGAACGATTAATCTAATGTTTTTTTTAAGATACTGCATATCGTCCCTTTATTGGTAAAACCGATTATCTACCGAAAACTAAACTTGTGGCAATAATGATTTAAAAGTTTGACAGAATAATTATGTAACTAAATTACATATATCTTTCCTGCAGTCATGTAATTATAATGAAAAAATTAATAAAGTATGTTTGTAAATCATAAAAATAGAAGTACTTCATTGATAATGCTTGAAAAAATGCCAAACACTATCTTCAGGGAGGTCATTTAGTTGGTTTTTCCTGAATAACGACATAAGCATATATATCATTAATTAAATCATTTGGAGCTTATCTTATAGCTTCATCGTAACCTTTCGAAGAAAGTAATAAGGTACCAAAAACAACTGTAAAAATAACACTCTTAAACATTCTACAAATTGAAATTTAAAAAATTATAATTGGTTTTGCTTGAGTAAAATTAAGAATTGTGGTAGACTATCTGCAAAATGATCATACAACGAACTACAACAAGCCTGGTCTATTTTTTTTATAATTATAAAAATACCAAAAAATCATTACTTACATGAAAGTAAAAACTGAATAAAGTAGGAAAATAATAAGAATGATATATTAGGAAATAATCAACTTTATTAGTAACTTTTTATTTTTATCTAAGTATACAAAACAATTTGTGAAAAAATGAATTAATTTAGATTTTCTAAGTACTTATACAAAACAATTTGTGAAACCATGAAATTAATTAATGTTTTCACAAATTGTTTAGTATACTTAGATAGAAAAACTAAAATAATGTATCTTTCCTTCATTAGCTGATGAGAAACTTGTAATCAGGAAAAAGATTAAGATAAAAAGAGAGCTGAAGAGGAAACAAATTTTCTGTCTGCTATTTTCGATTTGCAAGCAATTCTACAATTGCCATGCACTGATGTTGGTCTCCTTTACTATACAAGAAAATTAAATTTATACAATTTAACGCTGTACGAAAGTGCGCCTCCTAACGAAGCTTATTGTTTTGTATGGTCCGAGACAAATGGTAAAAAGAGAAGTTCAGAAATCGGAACTATTTTGTGTCACTATTTAATGAGATCTGTATCAGAGGAAGTCACGGAAGTCAGTTTGTTCTCTGACACATGTGGAGGACAAAATAGGAATCAATTCGTGGCTGCTTTCCTATTGTGGTTAATTGAAAACAGCAACACAAGTTCTTAGAGTCAGGTCACAGTTACATGGAAGCTGACCACAGATGACTCAGATTCTGACTCTTCAGAGGCGGCCACACCAGGGACGCGTTTAATGCGATCCCTATCTACAAGCAAACTTCCGTACCATCCATGGTACTCTTCTGGTATAACCCCTTCTCACATAGATTAATGAGATCTTTTTCCTTAGCTTCCGTTATTAGAAGAGGTCCGTCATACATATTGTTCTAGCGGTGGGAACTGGAGTTCCGAAGTAGTTGGTAGTTCAATTACCTGTTCTGCTGCCAATCGCTTTGCTTTGTTTCTTGTTGCATAGCTGTAGTGTCCATGTGCTGAAGATGTCGATGCTGAATTTATATTAATCTTATTTTGTGTGTCTGAAACAGTTACATCCATTGCCATAAATGAATTTGACATGACATAGTTATAGTATATTTTTTTGTCTCCTTTTATGTACTTCATCCGTTTTATGTTTAACCATTTCACTTACTGTCCATCTGTGTTTTTGGTTCTATTAAAAATTTAGCCATTTTTTTGTATTAGCCAATTTTTTAAAGTCTTTAAACTCATTGTATTTAAATTCCTTGACTTGATAACAATTTTTTGTTATAGTCTTTGTGTCTTTCCTGTATTTTTGAAGTGAAAACTTCTTTAGCGGCGCTGTGTACTTTTTTTGGAATGGGTAAAAACTTCTAAATTCGCGTCAGGTCACGTGACCCTGATCGAAAATTCGTAAGACGTAAGACGTAAAACGTAAGACGCGCGTTGTTGAGGACAGCGCCATCTATGCACATCGGGAAGAACTACGAGGGCCTCGCGTACTAACTACGTAGTTCATCCAACAACGACGAGATGGCGCTGAACCACGGATATATAACTGACGACGAGCTCCATGCGAGACCAACACCACGAACTGAAGTCTATCCTGTGTGCTTATTTGTAAATCTGAATAAATTCCTTTCACGAGAAGAATAAACCAGTCACTTTGGTCATCATACCTGATTTGCAAAAAACCCTATAAAATAAGGAACACACCTTAACACGCGTGTTTTGTTTATAAGACGATTCACAAAATACACTCGTAATTGTTCAAGTTTTCACTTCTGTCGGCACTACCGGAGTGCCAGTGTTTTTTTTTTTGATCTAGCACGTTTGAAAATTTTAATCCAGTCAGTCATACAAAAAAGATCAACATTTTTCTTGGCAGACTCAATCGCACTGTGCATTGAGTCAGCTTCCATGTAACTGTGACCTGACTCTAAGAACTTGTGTTCTATGATTTGTAAATGGATGCTGTTTTGAATTACCCACAATAGGATAGCAGCCACGAATTGATTCTTTTAGTTATTGTTCTGAGATTGATTCCTATTTTGTCCTCCACATGTGTCAGAAAACAAACTGACTTCCGTGACTTCCTCTGATACAGATTTCATTAAATAGTGACACAAAATACATACCTAGTTCCGATTTCTGAACTCCCTTTTTACCATTTGTCTCGGACCATACAAAACAATAAGCTTCGTTAGGAGGCGCACTTTCGTACAGCGTTAAATTATATACAGTTAATTTTCTTGTATAGTAAAGGAGACCAACATCAGTGCATGGCAATTGTAGACTAGCCTGCAAATCGAAAGTAGTAGACAGAAAATTTGTTTCTTCTTCAGCTCTCTTTTTATCTTTATCTTTTTCCTGATTACAAGTTTGCTTCCTATCAATGTGTGTCTGATATTCTCCTTGTATTTTATTTTATTCTTCTGGATTAGCGTGATTGTACCTAGTGCACAAAAGACATTGGTCTTTTTTCGGCATGAATAATCCCAAATTAAATTCTGTAGAAAAAATTCTACGATATGTCATCTCCGACACAGGTTCCATATTTTCGTCTTCGCATTTTTTGACGTACAAAGAATACAATTTGCATAATGTAAGGTTTTAAGTTGCTTTTACTTGTATTTAAATCTAAACGATACGATCTCTGATGTTGTGGAAAAACAAATAAAGCTGTTTAATCTCTTTTAATTGAATTAAAATCTGCACAAGTGCGAAGGATTATGTTCTGTTAAAAACAAGTAGAACTATTTACTTTATTTTTAATGTGTAAGATTCTAAGTACTTTCCAATAATTCAGCAAAACCAGAACCATTTAAAGTATTTTAATTTGTATTAGTATAATGCTACAGTATGTTCAGAGTGTAAGCAAATTTCAACTAAAATAAGATATGAAACTGAACATGGTTTTGATTGCAAGGCTTCAAAAAAATCGTACATGTATAAGACTTTAGCTGTTATTGAATGCAGATGTTACCTACAATCTTATATTATAATTGTTTTTTTGCGTATCTATCTCGGAAACTATGCATCGTATCGAAAAATCGGTTTTATCTATAGATAGAGCTCAAAAAGTTGAGTAGCTTGGTGTAAATAACTCATTTTTGAAAAAAAGTGTAGATAATCGGTTTTACCAATAAAGGGACGATATGTCAACTATGTATGAAATACCTAATGGACGACTCGCCTACAGCTTATTAACAGCTTAGGAGCTAGGGCTCCTATTTCTGTCTGCGGGGTTTAAAGGAACCTAACCAAACCGAACCTCGGGGTGCCCCTGACGTCGACCGTCTTCTTCTGGTTCAAAATCACAGAAACAAACAATATCAGGTTTTTGTTCAAAAACCAATAGTAGGTGAACCGGCCTAGTTCAATCAACCTTAGGTTTATTAATTGTAGCTGAATTAACCGTAGGTGAATTCTCATTTATTGTTCATTAGTTAGTACAAAAATCTGTGAAACGACCTTTAGGTATTTTAAACAGAAGGTCTTTTGACCGTAGTTATCTCGAAAATAGAATAACTTTAGATATTATAATACGTGACCATTTAACATAGGTACATACGGCGACACATCAAGCTATAAATTTCCAGTTTTAGCTGACCTCGTATTGTATAGGTGTTTTGTACAATCAGAAGTCAGCGTATACTGGTTATGTATAGCTTGACGTGTAGCTGAAGAGTTTGTTTGTTATTTAACATCACGCTATGACCTTTAGGTCAGGCACCAGTTGTCTGGCATTTTTGCTGAACTGGGCCTTTTTGGCGCAGCCGTGAGACACACTTTCCTGCTAATTTCTTACATCGGACTTTGCACTTTTTATTTTTATCTTATTTTTTATCTGATGTACGACTAATATCTAACTACCTGGTGTATTGTGTGTCTCTTAGTCTGTGCTAAATATATGTATTTTCTTTCTTTCTTCTTCTTTAGGAGCCGAGCAAAAAGAAAAAAAGTCAGAAAGAACGCTAAGCAAAAACGAAGTAATAGCGCAGGCAGGCGATGCGATGCGGGGTGGGTGGGAGTAACAAGAAATTTCACGCGGACGAAGTCGCGGGCAGAAGCTAGTGATAAAATAAAGAGCTCGCTATGTTATGCCAGAGGGCGTACAAATGTTTGTAATTTAGTAATCAAGCCAACCAAGTCTCAATAATCAAATAAAATAAAATAAGCCTCAGAGCCTCAGTTGAAGACCCGCTCAGATATTCTAAACATCAACATTTCTAGGAATGAAACTGTCGCGTCATTAGCCTGATTACTTTTCCTTGTATTTTCCTAGAAAAAGACGTCGAGAGAACAGTTTAAGTTCCTAATTATATATTTTGTGTTATCATTATTCTCGCAAACGACTTTCAAAACGAAGTAGTTGTTTTGAAAGACACCGACCTTCTATTTAATTTTTAATACTACTGTTTTTGGCACATTCCAATCTAAACTTGCTGCCTGCATATAGATATACCTGAGTATAAAAAATCAATACTCCTGAACGTGAGTTGCTCGCCTTTAACGCAACGTATTTAAAATACCTTTTTTCGATCTCTCAGAACGAAATAATGTCCATTTTAATTACTTCAACAAACACTAATAAATAACTCTCAACACATAACTTCAGTTTAATCCCACTCCATACAAACTAAAAACATCTCAGCCATGATACATGTGCCGGCTAAAATATGTTGCTACTTACTGAAATTTATCTAAAAGCGGCTACTGGCCACAGCAAACCGTTATTTATGAGGTAAAGTTTCCACACATTGTAGTAACTATATGATTTATATTAGGCTTTTGTACAACCCTTAGCGGTGATTATATTTGCGAGGTTCGTGTCTACTCTATTTGGGGACGAGAGCCAAAATCATTTTGTGGTTTTGGCGAGCTATGTCAAAGGCCAGATCCCAGAAGGCCGAGAAAATAGGAAAAGATATGCCGGCCGGATAGCGGGTTCCTGAAACATAGAATAGATCATCCAATCTTTGCTGCTGTTAACTTTATTAAAATGAAAAGAACAAAAGAATGGAAACATTTGTTTTAGTAATATTTCGTTATTCATCTTTGCAAAACTTTATTTCTACACCAAATGTGGCCAGAGCAGCGAGCAGAACCATTCTTCTAAATTATAGGTGCTCTTAAAGCTAACGATGCACTGTATACAATAAAGTTGAACAGAAACTTACCTCACTGAAGTATTCAAAATTTAAAGGACCCAGCTGCTTTGTATAGGAGAAGAAAACAGTCTGGAGAAACTTAATGAAAATTTTAAAACCCAATCTCGGCTCTCTGAAGATTTTCAATATAATACGGCCGTTCTTTTGATCCCATACGCGGGCATGAGGGGTCCCACGGATTCGGTTTACCCACCTCCCCCTATTATTAGTCTAGCCTGTATACTCTGAAATTCAATTCGAGGTGAAACTTTCCGTTACTTAAGTAATATCATCGTGTCCTTTGTTGCTTTTATTTTCTTCGGTATTCTTTGGGAAAGAAAAGGGTATAGAGGTGTCTTTACTGAAATTGGATTTTGTGATCAGGCGCTTAGTGTCTTTGTGATTATGATAGAGCTTATGTTTCATTTTTTATCAGATTTCATTTGTAGTATAGAGGTATGAGGAACAGCGTGTAAAGTTCACTCAACCTCCATAGAAAAGGGAGGATCCTCCGACCAGACGGGTGTTGTGTCTGGCGGGCAACTGCCCGTTGATTCATGTCGGGCCGTTGTATCTATGCTAGTTGCGCGGTAAACTCTGCTTGCGCGATGCAGGATTTGCGTGACGTCAGTATGACGCGTTGTTTGTATGTGGCGTTGTAGATACCGCTACAGTAGGTTACTTGGTATTATCCTACACGGTTTCGAATTACCAAAATATGTTTTTATGTAGTTTCTGTTGTTTGTCCTTTTGCATTTCGTTTTCATTCCATCACATAATGGATAAACAAAACCATTCTAAAATGGCGATGTTATCGTCTCAAAGTTAATTTGAATTGTTTTATTACTTACACTATTACATAATAATCGTTACATTTGTAAGTAGTCTAAGGGCTGATTTTCCATCGCCAGATAACTTGTATTCGAGGAACAAAATTGACGTTAGACAGTTTGTGTATGAAATAACTGTCAAAATTTCAAAATTATTCTTCGAATAAAGTTATCAGATGAATGAAAAATCAGCCCTTACTTATCAATTATTCTGAAAATAGACAAATTAAAACTACTTACTTACTAATAAGAGTTTTGTAGTTTCCATAAAAGTGCGCTTGTTTACAAAGTCTTTCATAATATTTGGTACTACTACTTCTTCTTACAATGTATGTTATCCACTATTACAAGCAATCCTCGTGCCATAATCATTGTTTATCATTCAGTATAATCCTCGTAAATGAATTCTCTTTCAGCTCCCATTTTAATATACTATTTTGCTTCGCAGACAAAAACTCGAATCTCAGACAAACCGCTATGCGAGAAAATGAAACCGAAATCGCAATTCACGTAGAAAATAACACGAAAGAGCAAGGGTCTTTTTATTTTTTTTTTCTAATTTGTACATTCAATTTTCCGGTGCACAACGGAGCTCACACGCCGTGACGTGCATTTTAATTATAAATGTAATTAAAAAGTCAACGGTCTCGGCGTCTGTCCGCGACGAACGTCGGCCGCAGAATGCAAACGTTTAATTTAGCATGCGGTCACTTGCAACCTCGTTTCTGCGGCCATTTTGGTCAAGTCGCGTGTGGTCTTTATTGGCGGGAATTTTGAAATAAGAAATAATTTTACTAATGTTCGTTTGTGTCTTTATTTTATATTTTTCTGTATACATATCTTACAGTATTTCTCTTGCATGTTTGAAAAAGTTTCCTTTTATGCTATGCTAAGTTAACATCAAAATGCAAATTCTGTATTAAAACAGAAATTGTAGCGGGACTGCATCGTATCAAAGTTTATCCGTGTGTAACGTAAATAAGAACTGACGTAAACAAAAACTGCGACAGATGTTTATAAAGGTGCACATTTATGAATAGTTGATAAGAAGTAATAACAAGTTAATTATCGTTATGCAATATGGATGCTAATGCAAAGGGAAAAAAAATGGTCCAGCTAAGTTTTCTGGGTATTGCTAACTATATGGTAATGCTAATCAAACAGCAATTCAGGATTATAGAGTTGCTAGAAACAGATGACCGGCGGGGCAATTGCGTAACACATTATCAATCGGAATCGGTTTTATTTTGACAGTTCAATAACATTCATTGCGTTATTTACGTGTTGAGCAAACAAATTTTTCGAAGTTATGAAGCAATGGATTAGAAATTTGCTTCAAAATGATTCAGATTCCGATTGATAGTGCGTTACGCAATTAGGGTGCTGATCTCCAATCAGTATCCTAGCAACATCGTTTGAGACTTAGGTGCAGCGCAGACGGCACACTTTTTGTGCGTTCGAGTCTGTGGCGCACAAAAAGTCTGCATGGCGCGCAAAAAGTCGGTCGCGGATTTTTCACCGACTCAACGCACACGACGCACAAGTTCGATCATTCTGTTGGCAGAGCTGTAGGGACGTAGACGCTATGGAAATCGTGCAGATATCGCGAAGTATTATTTTGTACATGAAGTACAGAAAAAGAAGAAGAACTAGAGAATTTTGGGTACATCCTATACTTTCGGAAAGATTTACTGAAGGGACAGTTTGCCGACTAAAGTGTGCGCCGTCTGCGTTAGCGCGCGTTGAAGCAAACGTTCAATTTTTTTCACACACTTTTTTGCCGAGCGGCGCGGCGCGACGCGGTGCGGTCTGCCCGAATTACACGGATTTTTTGTGCGCCGGACTTTTTGCGCGTCGTGTGCGTTACTGCATATAATTGCATAGGTTCTATTTTCACAGACTAAAAAGTGCGTCACGGATAGTCTGTCGTCTGCGCTGCACCTAAATTGCTAATACCCCCAACGCAACTGAAAGTCAATGTTTTAGTAACATCTTAGAGAATCTTAAAACATCAACTACAATCTAGTCTGCTCAACCATAACAAAACAACAACGACATCAAACACCTAATGACGCAATGAAATAAGGCAAATCTCGTTAACGTAACGAAACCTTCATTTAGGCCCCCAAACTATGAAGTTAGTGAACAGGAAACAATCGCTCCTAACTTGTGCCAAACGATAATAGATCTGTCTCCGGGGGCGTACTAACTACAGTCCATTTCGTTTTGAATCACAGTTTACATTTCACGCTTATGTGTTGTTACAATGGTTTGAACCATTTAAGGCTCCTACAAACAGGCGCGACACGCGATAAAATCGCGCGCGACACAAAGGCACCGCTCGTTGTGCGACTTGCGGTGCCTTTGTGTCGCGTGTCGTGTCGCGCCTGTTTGAAGGAACCTTTATAGTTTTGTGCTGTTCGTCAAGTTGCGTTCGGTGTTTTTTCACTATTGAATGGATCATGGGGGTTTTAGTTGAAAATTTATAGGGGAAGGCAGCTTAGGGAAGTTGTGACCGGTTTGGTTTAAATTGAAATTATGTTCTTGAAAACGTCTTAATAGGCCAGCAATCAAATGAAAGACCAGGTTTAGAAGATGTTACGTTAACTACACTGTGCTCCGAAAGTTTCCACTTTGTTGAAAAGATTATTACACATAGTACGATTCGAGACCTCGACCTTCGAAACCGGTATTTAGTTGTTTGCGTAGATCCAAAATATTTTGGTACCTTTCTGGTGCAACAATATTAGCTAAACTAGTTATTAAAATACTTGTCGTGCTTTATTCAAATTGTATTAAAGAAAGAATGAACAGATCCACGTAAAAAACAGGGCCAAATAATGAAATACAGAACATAAAGAAGAATTCTATCAAGAGTTACAGTCTTGAAATTCTATAAAATCCCATTGAACCGGATTTCATTTCGCTTTTATTGGTGCAGTCATTGAATCTCACGGTCCACGCTCGCTGCAAGATTGATTTAAGTTTCTTTGTATAAAAATTGGATAAACTTTGTTCAGTACTCGGTTTATTGCAGGTTCTGATTTATTGCTTGCTCTTTGGGAAACAACTGTAATATCGATGATTACAGGACAATTGACTTATTCACTATTTTGCTTTATATCGACAACATTAGGTCGTAACTGTTTGTATTCTTCGTGCATTTTTAGGGTTCCGTACCAAAACGGTAAAACGGAACCCTCATGGTGAGATTCAGTCTGTCTGTCTGTCTGTCACAGCTGGATATCTCAAGAACTACTAATGCTATCAACTTGAAATAGTTTTAGATGACGTTTACCCAACTATTTTGCAAATAGGAAAGAAATAAAAATATTTATATTTTTTTGAAACAGGGACTGAAAGGGGGTCTGAAAAATTCGAAGTGGAGCTACTACTAGGGCATGTGGGGTACCATATGAAAGAGCGCAGTTTGCACATTCTCAAACATTTTTTCTTGTTTTTTAGGCCGCATAGTTTACGACTTTTGATGAAAAATGAAAAAAAATACCTTTCCCCCCTCGTATCTCCAAAGTTTGCAAAGAGGAAAATCTGAAATAATTCTATGTGATAGAAGTTTATGTAAAGATTACAGGAAAAATAAAACGACGCCTCTAAATAGCACACTTTTTTAGAAATCATCAACAAAAGTTACACTAGTTCCACTATCGGTCAAGAGATGGCGCTGACCTAAAACTGCAATATTCCACCCCGCAGTGCGCAGTGTTAAAATTCTCTAACGAATATAGGCCTGGCCGATGAAAATTTAAAAACATGTGATGGTACGGAACCTTCGGTGCGCGAGTCCGACTCGCTCTTACCCGGTTTTTTACCCATTTATGCAATACAGTAGGTACCTACTGAAGATAGTTTTTATTTGCGATGTGTGTAATGGCTTTGATAACAAAATTGCGATAAATGAGAGGCACTATTGACACAACATAATGATAAAATTAAGTGTGTTCAAGATTTGTGTATTCAAACCATCAACCTTAGAATAGAATAGAATACTCTTTATTATCTACACCATATAAATTACAGACATAAATATAGAAACTGTACCCTGTTCCCTGTAACCTTCATCATCAATAACCAATACCAGAACCCTATATATACTTAATATTATAAAGCTGAAGAGTTTGTTTGGTTGAACGCGCTAATCTCTGGAACTACCAGTCGGATTTGAAAAATTCTTTTGGCATTTGATAGCCCAATTCTTGAGGAAGGCTTATAGGCTAATTAACATCACGCTATGACCTTTAGGAGCCGAGCAAAAAGAAAAAAAGTCAGAAAGAACGCTAAGCAAAAGCGAAGTAATAGCGCGGGCAGGCGATGCGATGAGACGGGGTGGGTCGGAGTAACAAGAAATTTCACGCGGACGAAGTCGCGGGCAGAAGCTAGTTATTGATATTGCTAATCCATTGTTTATAATGTTGAAACAATTTGTCTGCTCAACAGCGTAAGTAACGCAATGAATGTTGTTGAACTGTCAAAATGAAACCCAACGCTACTGATAGTGTGTTATGCAATTACTCCACCGGTTTCTTTTTGAATTGAGAATTGAGAATTTGAGGTTGAGAACTTGTCAAACTCTATTTACCATTACTTAAGGTGACTCCTTCAATGTACCCTATAAGTAATGCCAAACTAGAGTTTGATAATTTCACAAAAAAAAAAAATGAAATAAAAAAATAAATTTCCCAAATATGTATTCTCAATTCAGAAACCAGGTGTAAGTACACAATAACCTATTCTTACCTTGTTAATATGAATTACATTTTTACTTGCTTTTTCCATATAAAAGGAGATCTAAAGCGATTTAATATAGCACATTACGTACATGTTTAGAAGTAAAAGCGTAAGACAATATATTACATTTTCTACATATACAGACTAATAATAATGAAATTGTTCCCTTTGTTCCAGGTAAAGAGGCAAACGCTTAAGTTGTCCCCATATTATCATATCGCTGACTTTGGGTAAGAAAATATATTATGATTACGAAAACACCCGCGCTTTTGTTGAGACATGGCATATGGAAGCAATACATTCGGGATTTAAGCGATTTATATAATTATCTCCACTAATTGGAAGGTTTTGGTTGTAAAGTTGGAAACTAATGAAGACTGTTAACAAAGTCAAGTTAATAAGTTACTTGTTTAATCTTAATTCTTCTTCAAGATATAACAGGACCTCTTAGGGCCTCTTAGGGCTGATTTTTCAATCGACCGATAATTTTCATTCGTGGAATAAAATTGACGTGTGACAGTTTTTGTATGGAAGACCAGTCAAAAATTTAAAATTATTCCTCTGATAAAGTTATCTGGCGTTGGAAAAATCAGCCCTTAGACATATTTATCTAGTACCTCGTACCTTACAACTTTATATTATAGACTAGCTGCGCCCTGCGGTTTCACCCGCATAATTCTCGATCCCGTAGGAATATCGGGATAAAAAGTATCCTATGTGTTAATCCTGGTCATAAACTATATGTGTGCCAAATTTCATCCATATCCGTTCAGTAGTTTGTGCGTGAAGAAGTAACAAACTTACAAATACACTCACAAACTTTCGCCTTTATAATATTAGTGTGATAGCTAATTAATTAGTCAACAAGCTTTATCTAAAATGGTCAATAATAACTGTAAATCTAGATCAAGCCCGAATTCACAAAAAATTTTTTTCATAGAAGTATTGGCTCATACATCGTAGTTTTCAGCACTCACAGAAAATTATTAAGACAAACAGGCAAATGAAAATGAATAGCTGTTGTTATTCTTGGCAATAAATACAATAATAAAATACTGCTGGAGTCTGCACTCTCTTCTCACTGAAAAATAAATTAAGTAGGTAGGAGAGCCTATTTATAGTTTTACTTGAAACACACCAACAGACACTCCTCACTTTAATAAATATGTATGTTAGCTTGTTAGCAACAGAATTATTATTATAATGATAATTTTGTAAAACGTCTCAATTCCTTAAAAGTACACTGTCCTTCAAAATACAGGATTTCCCTAGTTTTTAGGGCAGGGGCCTTCTCATCTGTAATAGCCATACATACCCATCACTTATTGAAACAACACTGATGTTATCTAGGCAGTCTTTTAGTAAATAAATGGTTACTTACTTAAGCTTTCATAGAAATAAACTTTTCTACAACATGCACCTAGAACCTTCTTAGAACATTAATTTTAAACCCTAAAACAAGCTCAACCCTTACATCATCATTATCTACCCTCTTTTCTTTTCCGACTACAACAGCTGTGCCTAAAGTGTTTTAAATGAAACCATTCATTCACAAAGGAGTCACTCAGAAATATTCAAAAGAAAAACAGACAATAAATTGTTGAGTGGTTCGTAATATTTCAAGAAAACTCGTTTCTCCCATGGGAAATTAGAATAACTGCAGCGTAATTGACTTTGTCTCCGACCATTATTTACGCTGGGCTAATACTAGATTAATAAAATACTGGCAACTGCGCACGATGATGTCTGCGTTTACACACAGAGTCTATGCAATCCTTTACCTGAGGTCTGGCCTTTGCGCTACTTTCTCATAAGGGACTTGTGCTATGATTTGGTCTAGAGCAATCTCATTATTTCGTTCTTCAGAAACGAGTTTATTTTCTACCTGTTGACCATTGTAACTGTTTGTGTCACAACTTGAAACTTTTGTGTGCTATCATTGAAATAACTTCGAATCATCTCTCGAGCATGAAAGATAATACAAACAATATGATTACAACTAAAAGGTGTTCGTTAGTGCTATTGAAATTTATTTTAAAACACAGACATACCATTTACTCTTATTTATTCGTCTAGACTCCGACTAACTCCAGCCGGTTATATTATTAGAAATAATATTAAAGGATTGTTCAATTTTCAATCTAACCCAGCGCTGGATATCTTTTTGTAATATTCTATCTTCATTCTCAGACAAGATTATGAACACCCACACATTTTCAGCTTTATTTTATTTATCTATATTAACTTCTTAGCAAGCTTTCTCTCATATTTACGGGCTTTAGATTAACTGCTAGTTCCCACGGTTCATATTTTCTCGTTTTAAGGATTTTAGTTTTACATTGCCCATGTGAGCTAGCATTATGCTTACTTCTTTCTATATTAAACACGGTATTGCTCAGTAAGTGCCTTTTTGTTTGGTGTGTAAGTATTAAGGAATAGATGTTTGATAATGTTTCGCAGAAACAAAAAACACCCTTAAATATTTAATTTACTCTGTTTTTTTAGTATTTGTTGTTATAGCAGCGGCGACAGAGATGCAACATCTGTGAAAATTTCATCTGTCTAGCTATCACGGTTCGAGAGATACAGCCTGGTGACAGACGGACAATGGAGTCTTAATAATAAGGTCCCGTTTTTACCCTTTGGGTACGGAACCCTAAAAAGAAGAAAGCTAAATACCTGGTACAGTCGCCTGCAGATAAAACGGACCCCTCAACGCTCACTGCTTAAAGGCGGGGGGGGTCCGTTTTCTCTGCAGACTGTACATGAAGGTCTTATGGTCCATGTCAGAAAAAGAAAAATGTTTGATCCAAAATAAGATATATCTTATTGATCCCCTTGTCCGTTAGGCAAGCTTATTCAGTTCGGTAACAATGTCAAAAGTAATTGTTTCTTATATAATTCAGTGGCAATTTTAATCCGAAACCATAACCATGAAAATTCGCATCCACAAACTTTACATAAGCACCTATTTACAGTAAACATTAAACAAGATTTAATTAAGCTTAAGGCTTAATATGTATTGATAAAGGATCCCACTCCCGATTCATTATACTTTACGGTGTACCATGGTAGAAATAAACAAAGTTAGGCTGTTACGTTTATGTGACGCCATCAAAAACTCCATCAATATGATGAGAGGTTTTATGGCGCCCAGCGTGGGCCCACGTAATGAGCGACATTTATTCTCTTATACTTGCACTTCGTTTATTAAAAGTTTCTTGTATATTTATTTTTGACGTGCTTTGTGGTTTATTATTTTTATTTTCGAACGTTTTAATCATTTTAACTGTCAAGATTTTACCACGCACAAAAAATTGTTACAAATTATATATTTTATGCTCGCATATCTTGGCAAATTCAGTAAAAACAGTCTATACCCAAGTTGCAATACCTAACTTTTATCATTAAGAATTCTTTCTTGAAGTTTCCTCTCTTAACATCAACATTTTAGGTATCTTTCGTTTCGCTAAAACATAAACAGTGTAGTTATATCTTTAAACAAACTAGCACTGTAACAAACATCCCATAATCATTAGCAATATTTACAACATGAATTCCAAATTCATAAATGAACCAACATTAAATATTCAAGTGAATCCTTGCAGCACCTTCAGTTTGTGTAACCACAGTCTGCATGTTTGTTTCCATCTCGAAATAAACCCTGTATTTACGCTTTAATTCACTGGCAAGGTAATCAAAATGTTAGTAGATGTGGTATTAATATTTCAAGTTAGACCTGGCTTTACATAGTTTCATTAACCACTATGTTTCTCTTCACGAGAATGTGATATACAAGGTGGAGACGTCAATACGACAGTAAATTAACTGCGGATATCTAACGACGTTCCCAGTCTGCATACGAAAATTCAATCAAAATAACCAATAGGTTAGTCGTCACTATGCTAGTCAAAGATTGTCAAAACCCACTGGATTCTTTGAAAAAAAAAAACAGTGGCACTCCGGGAGTGCCGACAGAATTGAAAACAAAACATAAACAGAATACTTAGCCATCTCACTGACATATCGGATATTCATTAAAACCGAGTACATCCCGAGGACAGCCGAACACATCCGAAGCGGGTATTTTTTTAAACGCCTTATAAACGAAACACGCGCGGTGTCGCTAACGGTAACAGTGGCGCGAGTTCAATGGTTTGTTTCCATCTCAAAAAATGCCCAAGATTTCACTTCAAAAAAGACGTGTTTAATTTCGATGCTAGGATTTATTTGAAAGTTCTAAAATACTCTTATGCATTAGTATTGCCAGTGTTTTCATGTATTATCGTCTCCAAATTGTATAGTCAGGAAAATTGGTAACCCAATTAGGTTACCAATTTTACTACCAACTTAAAATGTCCGCATATTAAAATCATAACTGTCATTTTTTAACAGTTGTATGAAATGGTAAATTGACGTAGGGTGTCGATTTGTCTAACAATTCATTTCGCTATCCATACTAAGAGGAGCTGGATTTGTAAAGTGAATATGAAATGGTAGTGATTATTATTATTATAGCAGGCCGTAAATGTTCACTGGCCATTGAAATTCTAAGCGAGTTCCGTAATCGAATTCGTGATCATAAAATATTGTACAGGGTACAGTAACATACTTTTGCTCAAATCTAATCTTCATCGCATAATCTTGACTTTTTCGAACAAAATGGCATGATGGCGAAGATATACAAAGTGGTTTACAGTTTAAACAAAGTGTAAGTATTTAAACTTTCACATAATATTTTGTTATGCTTTCTGAACTACATTGAACTCCCTTCCATGAAAAAACAAATACGTAACAAAAAATAAAAGCGCAACTATCAAACAATGGTTAGCAAGTTCATGCTTACATTTCTCAAGTTTCAGTCCGAAGGGTTCCAAATTGTTCCAAAGGAATTTCGATAGTCCGGAACCCATTAGTTTCGGCACTCCAATATAAAATGCCATAGCTCGATAAATAAACTGTTCTTTACTTTGACAGTCAATTTATAAAATGTCCAGTGGAGTTCTTGCGGTTTTTCGGTGAAATGCCTGAAAGTTTCACATGCTGATGAAACGAGTGACCAGGGATTAAAGGCCCCAAAGTTATTTCAAATAACATTGTGGTTTCAGACATGAAAAATTAAATAAAAATGACTGTTGAATATAAAATAAATTAACGGAATTCAGTTAGGCTTCAAAATTTTATGAAGGGTCCGAATAATATCAGCTTTAAAAACAGACAAATAACAAATAAAAGCCGAGATAACACGAATGGTCGTTTCCATAACATCATCCATTTACTCGATGTTATTTTGAAAGTTAACAGAGCATAATTTCGCAATCATATTTACGTATTTCGCCAATCTGGTCTTAAATGTGGAGCAGATGTTAGATGTATTTCAGGTAACATATCCCAGGTACCTACCGAAATTCGGAACATACAGCGAAGCAATCACTTAGTTCACCACAAGTTCAACGCAAACAACATTTGGACAAAAGGCTCAGTGGTTCAACGAAATAGATCAAAACTACGCGGTTTTCTGTTAAAAATTCACGACACGTTGCATACAAAACGATCCCATCGGTTTATATCGCACTTTCTTTTTTTCTGCACACGTAACCGTTTATTTCCCTTTTATTTTCTTTCAAGTACTTATTTATTGGCTTCTGAGGTTAGGGTGTAATGTTTTTTTAAAAATCCAGGTTTATTCGTTTTTTATTACCTACTTTCTATGTTTTTTTTTTTGGGAAACGGCTATTGATAAGTAGTTTATTATTGCATGTTTCTTAAAAAAAATCAATATAAATCCAGGCATTTCTTTCTTCCTGGAGATATGTATAAATCCGCTCTGAGACTAAGACGGACACTCGTGGTTAGATTGTTGGCTTTCACAATATCCTGTAAATGCAAAGCGCTGCACTCGATGGGCAAATAAAAATATGGGTTTTTTAATCTCTCTGCCATGACGTAGACATACACAGCATGCCTCTTCATAGACCGATGGGCGATTAGCCGCATAACTTCACAAATTCTCTTGGTAGCTCCGTTCAGCAGAATTTCAATAAACTTTCATTCAAAAAAGAGCACAGGAAATTTTGCAACGCTTTTTGTAACAAGAACGGTTTTTCTACCTTTTTAGCGGTGTGTGTATCGATCGCGCATCCATTAAATGTTGTAAAATGACAGCGCACGCCCGCGTCATTAAAACTCAACGTGCACCGGTGCCTTTTAAACTGTGTGGACACCAATGTACAGAGAATGGAGCCGGTAAATTGAATGAGTACTTACACGTATGCATAGAAAAGCAAAAAACGTAAAACGAAGAAATAGAAACAACTTTGCCAATGAAAATTGTAAATTGGTTTTAATACCGGCAGCGGCAGTGTTTCGAGGAGTAACAAATGAAGAAAAGAATGCAAATGAACTGTCATTCTTTGATTCGGTCTTTGCTTTGGTTGATAAATTATTAAATTAAGGCAAGAGTGAATGGTTTAATGTTGATTTAATCTCACTAACAACATATAAAAACTTTAAATACGAAGAATAATACAGTTTAAAAATATCTCGTTCAAATTCTTGCACGGCTAACAGCTAATCCGCATTTTCAATTTGAGCACCGTTTTTATAACTACTTTCCCAATAAATCCTGAATTCTTCATGGCCTCGCAGGTTTCCAATCTTTCAATTAATCAGCTCTTAAGAGAACTCGTGAAACTTAATCCCAGGATTTTCTCCTCCACGTCGTTTGGTTTTTTTTTTAATATCCACGCTTATTACAAATATGAAATCGACACCTGGTTTTATTGGAATGAACAGCTAGTGGTGTAAAATAGGGCGATAACTTGAAAAGTTTTTCTGTATCAATTTAGTAAGATGTCTACGTATTGCCCGCCTCTGTACATTTATATGCTTGAAGTATTAAATAAATAAATAAATAAAATGTCTTCGCATTCGTGACTCGTGTTAAAGGATTTAATTGCGTATGTATCGAATCGACTTGCTATTTGTATTATACGACTATATTTTAAATAGCATTTATATATTTCATAGCGAAGGTGTTCGATTTCTTCTTGTAAATGTTTAACTTTAGATGAAAATTACATAAATCAGAGGCTCGGGTAAAAGAATGTACCTTTTACCCTAGCCTCTACATAAGGTTCTCGTAAATTGAACTCGCAAACACAAGTTACATGCCAATGCCGGTTTGAAAAATAGATTTAGAATGTAGGTAAGTAGTTTTAGATTGCTACAGAATCGACTAGGAACACAATAGAAACTTGTTTCAATCAATTGATTCTTAAATTTTTGAAGCATCTTGGGTTTTATTTTCGCTTCATTGCCAAATGCGAGATAAATAACAGTCAAATCAAAATAGAAGAATCTAAGCTCATCCAGACTGGACCGTTCATTTCTATCTCCACGTATAGTCCACCAGTGAATGCTATAGACATGTAATATGCATAACAATGGTGGTGGCATCCGTGAAGCTGACATCATGTCATTATCATGATTACAGGGCCTTATGACGAAGGAATAAAGTTCAAAACAGATGAACTTTCGTTCCGATTAATTGTACCGTTTTTGTTGGAACTTGCACAAGGGTTACTACATGTACCAATAATTCACTCAATGTAGTAAATTCGTCTGTTTCATCGTTTTTTTGTTCACTTAGTTACCGTTTGGGATGTTCTTTTATTTATTTTGGTGTGAATCACGTCAATTTGTTTACTATTTTTTTATTTGAATTTAAAAATCCGTTTGCTGTTTTATCTAAATGATGTATTTTCTTATAATTTTGACATCACTTTTAGGAAAAGCGTTCTGTGCTTTGAGCAATTTGTCAAGCTGACGTTATTCACATGGGTTTCATGCATTTATCTTCTTAAAATCAAATCATGGTTTAACAAGCTTTACCTACATTTACGTTTTCTCTTTCCATTTTAATAAGGTTCATATCATGCACACGTGGCGTGTGCATGATATGAACTTTTGATAGTGGAGTCGTGAGTTTGTATTCACATAAGAAAAATAATTCCAGTGACATATAGACTGGTTATTACCAAAATAATTTCATACAAGCTAGGTCAAAATTAACCATCTCTTAACAAGAGCTTTAGTGGTTCTTTTAATCCTGGCCTCATCTAAAATATGCAACTTTTGAAACCTGTTCTAAAGTTTCCAATATGTTGTTTTCACAAAACTTCACGCATTCAACCCAAACTGTCTGTATATTTTTTTCTCTAATTCATGGGAATATTCACAACAAATCCGCTTCATAAATCTCCATTCAGCCCGCGTTCACCTGCGAATTCGCGTATGCAATATGAGATCGCCCTTTCAGCTATTCTGCCATCAAAGCCCATTCAACTCGCGACTATTTCAAAAATGACCCAAATATTGTACGAATACTTTGAATATGGAATAAACGAGCGAAGGATTCTGTGCCCCTACGTCCCAGGACGATGAGACGTCCTGGCGTGTAGCTGTCTTGGGAAATAATAATGCCGGAGAGTTTTGTTTTTGTGTCTGTGCAAAGCTGTCACAGCTGTGTGAAGGATGATACTACAATATTATCATGATCCTTCATAACAGTGGCTTATTAGCAGCAATTTGTTTGAATAATTTATAAGGCATTAGAACAGTGCAGAATTCCTCGGAATAATGAGGTCGCTCCGCGAAGCCTGTGAAACTCCCAGGAAGCTTCTGTGCTTTTGGGCGGAGCTAGGCTGGCTCGGTTAGCCAGAATCCCCACGCACAACGGACCGAATGGGAGTCTAAGTGCGGAAAAGGGACTCCCATCATCATCATCAAGGCATTAGAACAATGTTGAGTACCAAATCACACTAATATTGTAAAGGCGAAAGTTTGTGTGTGTGTTTGTTTATATGTTTGTTACTTCTTCACGCTCAAACGACCAATTTTGATAAAATTTTATTTGGAGGTAGTTGACACCCTGGATTAACATAGGCTACTTTTAACCCGATATTCCCACGGGATCGACATTTACCTACGCGAATGAAACCGCGGGGCGCAGCTAGTTGTTTAACACAACAACTTATCATTACGCCAGTAATACGTCAGAGTTGATTAATAGGCGATGTTAATAGGCCAATAAAAGTAAGAGTTTGACTTGAACTGACATTCATTAATGCTTCCTTCTTACCCAACACGACAGCGTTGTGATATTATCGCTGTTTTCAAACATTAATTTTTCTTTTCTATGAATAATGTTTTCTGCCAGAACCGTCTGCTGCTGAAGATGCGTCTTTTAGATAGACTTACTGATGATTAATGATGAAGAATTAACAATTAATTAATAATTAACCTAATGATTTAGAATTTTAGAAGACTAATGGTTACTATAAATTGACTAATTGTAGCAAATGCATTGACAAAAGTAGCCTTTAACAAGTATTAATAATTGAGGGAATCAATTAGAATTCCCACGTTTCCAAGATTCACAGATTTCATAGCAAATATCTATATTTATATACTAGTTGCGGCCCGCGGTTTCATCTGCGTAAATGTCGATCTCGTGGGATATTCCCACCAAAATTTTTATGGAGGTAACTGACACCCTGGATTAACATCCAGGGTGTCAGTTACCTCCATACAAAATTTTATCAAAATTGGTCCAGGCGTTTGAGCGTGGAGAAGTAACAAACATATAAACACACACACACACACACTCACAAACCTTCGCCTTTATAATGTTAGTGTGATAATAAAACTGAAGAGTTTGTGTGTACGCGCTTATCTTTGGAACTACCAGTCGGATTTGAAAAAATATTTTTGCGTTTGATTGGGCACTATTACGAGGGTGACAATGGAAGTTCTTAGAAATTCAAAAATTGAACAAACTAGCAAGTTATTAGTTTTATTATATCTTTTCAAAACTTCTTCTTTGTAAATGGACACTATTTACATCAATACATCGCTGCATCCGATGGAACCACAGAGAAAAGCACTTTGCCCACTCGTCCTCAGGGGTCTCTTCGATGGCATTTTGAAACGCAGCCACTGCTTCCTCGGCGTCCATAAAACGTTTTCCTCGAAATCTTTTATTTTCGGAAATAAATAAACATCGCAAGGTGCGAGGTCGGGGCTATAGGGCGGGTGACCCAGTAATTCCACGTCTGACGTCGCCAAGTAGTCGATTGTTTGCTTGGCGGTGTGCAACGAGGCTTTGTCGTGGTGAAGGAGGATCCTACTGCAAGGTCGTTTCTCCCGAACTTTTTTCCAAGACATGTGGCAAAAAATTGTTAGTGTACCACTCTGCAGTAACTGTTTTTCGATCCTCTAAAACAATTGTTGCGTAATGACCTGTCCTTCCGAAGAACGAAGCCACCATCTTTTTTCCCACGTTTCGACCTCTCTTCACTTTAGTTGGCAACTCCTCGGAAGGAAACACCCAGACAGCAGACTCTCTTAGTTACAGGATCATAACAATAAATCCAGCTTTCGTCACCCGTAAGTATGTCGAACACAGCATTTGAGTCACCTCCGTTAAATCTTTGAACCATTTCACGACACCAATCAACACGACCGAGTTTTTGGGCCTCTGTCAAATTATGAGGTATCCACCGGGCACAAAGCTTCCTGACCGCTAAATGTTCATGGAGGATTTTGTGCACTTGACTCATCCCGATGCCTAATCTTGTCCGAATCTTTTGATAAGTCACTCTTTTGTCAGTCTCTATATACGCCACACAACACTGATGTTATCTTCCGTCGTCGCCGTAGAAGGTCGTCCCTCACGCAGATCATCGGTGAGCTTAGTGCGACCAAGTTTAAACTCATTAAAACAGTTGCACGAGATGGGGCTTCATCGTGAAAGGCCAATCGAAGTCTATCATAACTTTCTTGTTGACTTAAGTGACATCTAAAGTCATAAAAAATCATTGTAAGAAAATATTTTCTCGCGTTAAATTCATGCTGACGTGACACAGACAATTTTCAATTTGCCGCCAAATCGTAAACAAATGACAAATGAATAAAATACATAGGTACACAATAATGTTGGCAGAGTTCCATTTTCAAAATTTGAACTTATATTTTTATTATATCGTTTACAAGTGGCCAGTTCTAAAAACTTTCAGTGTCGCCCTCGTAGTGAGGAAGGAAGCTACTTAACATTACGTTAGAAACTTCAGGAGCTGAGCAAAATAAAAAAAAAACCAGAAAGACCGCTTAGCGAAAACGAAGTAATAGCGCGGGCAGGCGATGTCGAACAAGAAATTTCACGCGGGTAGAAGATTTTAACTAATAAATAAACAAGTGTACATAATTACGCTGAGAAGTCACTTGTTTTTCGTTACTTTTCAAGGTCAAACTGCCTTTGTCAAATTGACCTCAGAGCTATCTGATACACGGGTGTGTTTCAGATAGCTCTGAGGTCAATTCCCAATGTCCAAGATCAAATTACGAACATCACCAAATCCCGCCTTACCTCGATACTCCACCGCTATTCAACCATATAGAACTGCATTAACCCTTTCCCTACAGACCGTCGAATGTCCCGCCTTTTCGACATTCATGGCATCCGCTGTATCGTAAAAGGGGACCAACTGTACCGTGTAATCTTATGACGTCATTTGCGATGTTCTTTTTTTAAATATCGGTGTTTGAATCTTTAATGGCTTGTTTGATAAGTGTTTGGAGTCTGTGTGTCTTTCATGGTTTATTAGGTTAATGGAAAAGGGTGGGAGTTTGAAGGTCGTTTGAATCGTTTAGAAAACTTCTTGGTCGTTTAAGACTTTTGAAGCCTTTTTTATTTGTCTTCTTTTTCTTTGAGTGATTCAAGTGTCGTTTCTACTTTAGCATTAACTTGTTTTACTTTAGCAATTCCATCGATTTTGTTCTGGGGTCAATCCCCTTCTGACTTATTTTACTTTTTTGTGTGAAGAAACTTAATGCCTTGATCCAATATACTATCAACAATTTTAGTCATTTCTTGTGGTTTCCAACTAATTACCCTAAAGTGTAGACAATAACAAAATGTGCACTTTGGTTTTTCAAATGGCCTGATTTTATTAGCTAGGTTAAAGACCATCGTTAATTTGGTCTTATTATATCCAAGTCTATTTCGATGCACATTTCGCATCCATTAACCGATATCTGATTGGAGTGACGTCAGAGATTTAATTAATATCAATCAATCATGCACTGCGTCAGTTGATTGATTCGCTGGTGGTCTCTAATCGGCTTTGTCCATCTACTGCTTCATTAATTAAATGTAGCCTAGTTTGCAGGGTAACTAGTATTTTGACCCAACTCCGCTCCAATTTATCTTTATGAATTGACTTCATTTATGTTTTATCATCAGTACCTAAGTACTCGACTGTCCTCGTCAACATGTGCTTCTTCCTACTGCTCTTAAATAAGCTGCCTAAGCGAACACTATTTCCATCCGGCAATCACTGCAACTGCAGTTTGCAGTTCTGCAAGTAAGAATCTGCAGGGGCAGACGATAGTGGACAAATAATGTCCAGCGAGATAATGAGGCAGTCCAGAATGTTGTCGCAGTAACCACACATGGCAACTGGATTGGTGATCTCTAAGGACCAGATTTTATGCAAATGAAAGAAAGAAAGATGTTTTTTTTTATTTGGACTCGCAGAATAAATACAAATAGTTAAAAAAGGAGCATTTAAAACTAAAATAAAAATTAAAATTAAAAACAAACAGAAAAAAAAAACAAAAAGACCAGCATAATGCCGCGATATTTTAAAAATGCATTTTTTCATACCTATTAATTTGTATATTTTGGCTATTTTTAGGTTATTACATATTTTACCTAAAATCCACTAATCGTGCACGTTTTCTATAATTCTAACTTGATAATTAAAAAATATACAAACATAAACATAACTCTATATGAAGCCATTATTACAATTTACAAGTTATTATAAAAATATTTTAAGGGTTGGAAGGCACAATGTATTTTTTTAGCTAGGACTGTCGCACAGGCAAAGACCTCCCAACTCTCATTAAACACACAAAAAAACATTGTTTTGCAGGTACATATTTTGGCACTTTTTGGCTATTTTATTGCGTATTTCAAGAAATTATGATAAATATTTCGACTTTTTTAAATTGCATATGGTCTCTAGTGATCTCCATTTTTGGTTCACAAAGTAGGAACATGTCGCAAATCCACTTGACGTAATGAGGATAATTGGATATTATCCAATTAAAATGAAATTAATAATTATGAAATGTTAGCATATTATGCTAACATTTCATAAAACCATAAATCTCATTGTATAGGTACCTACTACAGTTTTCCTAAGAATTCTCTGAATATCTCCAGACTCAACGGACTCCAACCTTCATTCAAAATTGATCTAGCGGTAACAAGCCCGGCTTTGAATCGTTAACTAGACGTAAAGACTATCTAGGTCATTCTAGGTCGACCAAAAGTGGATTCTGGGTGGAGGAAAAATACTGTTACATCCTGAAATGGGATTCGGTAGTTAGATGATAAGAGACTCACTACGTTAGGGATTTTAACGAAAAGATTTGTCTTTACGTAGTCATCGATAACACCTAGCTAATAAAGATCAAATTCGCAAAACACTTATTTGTGTTTATGAAACTGACAGGGGTTATGAACGCATTCTCTCATCGCCTGCACTATAGTTAATGTGACGAAATGAAAAGGCTCGCATTAGCCAAGGAATATATTAAGGCTGGTTGTAATTTGAATATGTAAAGCTGCGCGCTACACATGCAGCGCGTAAGTCACTGGACCCGCGCACTTATTTAAGCGGTAGTTAACACAATACATTTACCCGCACAGGTGCCTAAACTTGCGCAGTTTATATGCACCGTGTATAAACACCATTATTGAAATGGGAATTCCATTTGGCCGTTCATCAGCTTATGTAATTGCCGATAATTTCATTGCAAGCACTAATGTGCTAAATGAAAAGGTAATCCTTGTCATTTCTAATCGGTGAGCGGACAGGGAATCGACTTGCCAAAATATGCGATAAAATAAAATGATGTTGTTATTTGATCATCTGTAGATGTAGGGGCCAATGGTTGTAGGCACCGTACACTATCACTTTGTTGATGTTGGTTTAGTTGCGGAGTACACAGAAAGAACCACAAGTAGAGTTTTAAGGTTATATTAACTGTTGTAGTTAACAAGGTAGAGTGGTAGCGATTCTTTCTCTTGACAAGTGGTTAGTTCCACAGTTGTTGTCTGACTCGCTCTGCTTAGCGTGAAAAGTTATAGTTATAGCGTAATATTTTGTGACGCACGCCACCAAAGTAGGTTGCTGCGTCTGCAAAGTAAATGTACGGTTGATGAGACCGTACAGTAGAAATGCATTCATATAAAATGAGATGAAAGTAAAACTTTCTAAACAGAAAAACAAAGCTAATATTCCACTAACGTATTAATTTATGAACCATAGTAGCAATTCAAGCCCGACTTCACAATACTGGAGAACAAATTGAAAAATGTGATCGTCTACGAGGCAATCTGCATGCTCCTATGCGGATCGCCGGTATTGCCACTTCATTTTAATACCAGTGTTGCTATGAATGAAAATGGATTCGAAATAGTTCAAGTACTGTTGCTGTATGTAGATGACCGTATAAATGATACCCCTATCATTTATACGGTCATCTATAAGCAAATAACCCCTTATTTGCTTATTATTCTGAATGAACTCTCTTTAATAATGCAGTTTGTTCTCTGGGATATAGCAAAATAAGCTAATGTGAAGTTATACTATGTCTACATTAGTAGAATTAGTAGAGTGAAAGTAGTGGACAGGATAACTCCTCCCATTGTACATATTCTAAATCTTGATTCTACAAAACAAAATAGCTTAAATCTACCTAACTCTGTGGATATCAGGCACCTACACAGTCAAAATATCAATTTATATAAATTTATGTAAAGTAGTACCAAGAACCTAACAGTAGAAACAGATGATAACAAGAAACACACTAAGCTAGAGAAGAATATCAGCAGTATCAAAACATGAGCTAGAACTTATATTATTCTAACAAATATGTCTCAACAAATCTGACACCGAATTCCTCGGATAACTTAGAGTATTGTTGGAGGAACAAACTCTCAACATACGAGAGCATACGAGAGCGTACTCCAACATGTTCAGCTTCACAAACTATGTTCGAACCAGATTTATGGCGTCATAGTGTTGAAAATTGTATAAAACTTCAAAATTTGATACGACTTGGTCCGAAGTTTGTACGCTCTAAAGTTAGATGGTATATTTTTAGTAAGTTTTAGAATTGATTTTTGTGCCTGCATGTTAAGGTTTTATTTTATTTCTCTAGTACTACCACTCTGTTTAAGAAAACGAAGATTTAGGGCCGACTTTCTAATCTTCTATATAAATAAAACAAAGTCGGGTTAGTTACACCATTTATAATTCAAGAACGGCTGGACCGATTTTTATGATCTTTGTGTTGGATTTGTCTCCACCCCGAAGAACAGAAAAACTATTAAAACATGAAAAATTATTAATATTCTCATAATTCCTTCTTATTGATTCTGAGGCGGCACATAGTTCGCTGGGTCAGCTAGTTTTTAGATAAAAGTTGTTTATTTATACCAGAAAATACATAACAAAAAAAAATACGATTATTAATACAAAACATACAATGGACGGCCTTGTCGCTTTCTGCGATCTCTTCCAGGCAACCTTGGAATGGACAGTGATTGCGTGGATAAAAAATGGGGTTGTCGGTGGTGCAAAAACAAGATCACAACAAGTAATGTTCCTCACGAATCTCTTAAATACAGCTAACGATTGCGCGCGTTTCATTTGAACTGGCAATGCATTCCATAAACGAGCGGCCTGAACAGAAAAGGATTTGTCGAAAAATGTTGTGGAATGCATTGGCATTTGAAAGTTATCGGCTTAATGATAAAATAATGTTCCAAGACTTACTATGCCCATCGTATCAAAAATCAATTCATTATTCTCACTCTAATCTTTTGCTACAACTCAGAAAACTGCTCTCCCATAAAATAAAGGTGTGATCATTAAACCTCGTTTTCCCGAAACGAGCTGAAAACTGGTACGTTTGACCAACACAGTGACAAATGTAGTACATTAGCGGGGGAATAACGAGGGTAGTCACGAAATAGTTCCTATGTGGACAATGATAAAGAGGTCACTGAAAATTTCACGCTCCATGTACCACGAGAGGAGGATAAGAACATTGTTTCATTTAAACATGCTTCAGATGAGTTTTTTCCATTTAAGCAGTTGGAAGCAATGGAAATGAAAAACACCGTCTACTAAATACACTCGACGAAGAACGCACGACCCGTAGGACTGATTTAAATGATAATATTCAATTCAAATTCAAACAAACGGAACAATGCTTGGACTTAGATAAACTCTTTCACAGTTAGAACTGATTTGTCAAAGACATGGACGCAAAGTATCGTGAATCGGTCTACATAGATCTACAATATCAATCGCTTCGGTAAACCGCACTCGGGCAATGAAAACAATAAAAGCAATCGATAGGAGTCCGAAGACCATTTTTTTCCGTTTATAAGAAAAGTTTTTATCTTTTCCAGATAAACAATTAACTCTTCGTAACTATTTTAAGGACCACGTCTACGTCCGTCCACGGTTATTATTTAGTGTGCGTGCACACGAGCGACACGTTGACGACAGAGGCTACTGCAGCCGTCGACAACATTCCGCTCGTGTATTTGGGCACCGTACTCAAATACACGAGCGACACGTTGTCGACGCGTGTCGACGATTGTAGTTGCCTCTGTCGTCGTCGCGTGTCGCTCGTGTGTATGCACACTACATAATAACTTACAGGATTCAAAAGTAACTATTATGTAGTTAGATATTAATTTACGTATTGCAGGTAGTTAGTTGCATAATAATATAGTTAATTAGGTAAATACGAATATCATAACTTTATGAAATAAATATTCTAAGAACCTTACTTAATTTATTATTAGAAAGAAGATTTAGACTCTGACGTCTGGTGGTAAAATTGCATTTTTGACAGTTGTGTTCGTACACAACTGTCAAAATCAAACTTTTCAAGGCCAAGGACTTCACCATTGCCTCCTACGTAACTAAACGCTTTTCATTCGTTAATTTTGTAAGCAAAAGGCACATTCGTCTTTCCATAGCCCAAAACTAATGTCAATGCCATCAATGAAAACCTCGACAGAGAAAAAAAAAACACTACAAAATGAAAAATAACCTTATGTAATTTTGGAACTCGGTGTCTTTGGATCTGTATTTTAATTTTTGCCACCGATTTCCGAAATTAAGGTTATTTTTCAATTTGTAGTGTTTTTTTTTTTTGGAAGTCGGTTTGTTTTTGTTGAAAAGTTTTAATTTCTCACTTTTTAGTGTATCTGGTTATAATGTGTAGTTATAATAGCCTAATGACAACTTGCCCATCGCTTTTTACAAAATATTGCCGTTCCCGATGCTGGGGCGGTAATTGTTGAGGAGTTCTCCTAGTATTCCATCATCAGCTCCATTTCACTATTCGTATTGTGACAGGCAAACAGGCGCGACGCGCGACGCGAATCGCGCGCGGCACAAAGGCACCGCTCGTTGCGCGACTTGCGGTGCCTTTGTGTTGCGCGCGATTTTATCGCGTGTCGCGCCTGTTTGCAGGAGCCTTTAAAGTAATCGAATCGCAACCCGTGAAATACTTATTATTGAGTAGTTGCGGTGGCCATCTGTGCCCTTCTTCATCCATTCCACTTCACCAAATGGTGGTTTCCGAGAACAAATTCACGAGTTACTATACAAAATACCCAAATCGCTATAGGTGTGCCTATAATATTTGAGGAGTTCCCTCAATTCCTCATGGATGCCATCATCAGAACTGGAGTTTGATAAAAATGGGGCCAATCTGGAAGTATATCTTTTTAAATAAAAAAAGAATTTCCAAATCGGTTTATAAATGACGGCGTACTGAGAGGTAACAAACAAAAAAAATACAATAGAATTGAGAACTTCCTCCTTTTTTTTGAAGTCTGTTAAAAATACCTTCCAATCAGCACAATAAAATAATGTCGTCACAATACTTGGTCCAATTGGGAGTAGTCAGGGTATGTGGCATGTTCGGCTAACATTCAAATAGGATCGGGTGCAGGTCTTTCGGCATTGTTCGTGACTGCGGAATCTTGGCTCGATTTCAATGTATTTGTTGAGTCGGGTAAGATTCTGTCTATTGTAGAAGAAGACGTAGGTTTACGTAACGTTAACGTATTTGTGTAAGGTTTTCTTATTTTGGAGTGACATGGGTGTATTAAGGGGCTTACAGGACCTAAACGCAAAAAAACGCAAGTTTTAGAAACAATAAAAGTGTATAATCGACTACAGTAAACAAAATCAGAAAAATATAAATATGATATTCTTCAGGATATATGATAGGTAGATAGTGTGTTGAAACCAAAATACAACTAATTTGATATACAGAAAAAAAATCATGAAGATACCTCCAAAAACTTTCTTTTTACAATAAAAACCATACTAATATAAATACAATCATTCTGATTTTTTTGTCAGATTATTCTACAAGCCACATACTAAAACACTAATTTTTTTATTTTTAGTCGAAACAATAGATTTTTTGTAATTAAATAATTGCTTCATATTTTGCAATAAATTACCAGCGTTGTGTCATCGCGCTTCAATTTCTTTTCTATGCAGTCCGACAGTGAGTGCGCTTTAGGTCATGTAAGCCCCTTAATAATAGGATTGTAGAGTTATCCTTATTTATTCTTCGCCACCATAACCGTGGATTTTCAAATTCACGAAATACAAAAACATTTTTTTTGTAAATAGACAAAAATATTCGCAAGTGCGCCACTTAGGTATGCGAAACAACATTCATCTTTCTGTTACCTACCTATTATTATTATTATAATATTATCTATTATTATTTCTACCTATTATCAGAATAAAATTTCAAATTCAAGAACTTAATTTGTACGAAGTATACATATCTATTTTTTGCCGTTACATAATCAGCCTGTATAATATTCCCACTACTGGGACACAGGCGTCCTCTTTTCTTTTTTAAGAGGGAGTGAACCGTAATCCACCACGAGGGCCCGGTGCGGGTTGGTATAATTATGTCACAATGTTTTCGAATTTTTGGTTATAGGACATGCCGGTTTCCTCACGATGTTTTCCTCAACCGTTTTGTTTCGCCGTTAACGGCGTACAAATATGTATTAAAGTTAATCACAACTAATTAACTTAACCTATTAAATATTCATAATAAGCAAAAGAAACCATAAAAAAAATATACTTACGTAAACATTTCTCCTCTACCTTCATTCAATACTCTTTTAAATAGCGAAATAAAGACCGTACCTCGTATATTTTTCTTTCTGGCCATCAATTTGTATCAGGACTCTTTAGAAACGTTAATATAGCTAGGAATATGAGGTGGTTTTTGCGAAGCTTTGCCTATTCATTCAGATATAACGTCGCGGATTGCTGTCCTCGCTTCCAGACATATGCAAATGTCACTGTTTGAAGTTTGTTCATAATTTAGGAGGTTTTTCAGAAGTATGCAAATGTTTGCATGCAACAAAACCTACACAAAAGATTTTCGCAATTTTGACCTTATTTTCCAAAGTCAGATCATCGTCATCTGTCTAGGCCTTTCCCAATTATTTTGGGTTCGGCTTCTAGTCTAACCAGATGCAGCTGAATACCAGTATTTTATATGAAGCCTGCCTATCTGACCTCCACAGCTCAGACGATACGCCTTGGTAAGAGTGGTTGTCAGACTTTCTAGCTTCTGAGGACCAGTAACGGCTGTCAAAGATCCAAGAATGACAGCCGGGACCAACGGCTTAACGTATTTTCCGAGCCACGGAGACCCCTTGGTATATAAAGATGGTCACCCATCCACGGACCTACCTCGGCAAGTGTAACTTAACCCGATCGGTCGACCCGTACGGCTGTTATTATTTAGCCACAATAAATATTTTATCTGTGGAATAAAATTGTTATCTGACAGTACGAGAAACCTTTCGAAAATTCAACATTGTTTCTCGGATAATAAATATCTAACGTTGGAAAAATCAGCCCTTGGCAACTAATGGAGCTAAACAAACATTTTTTCTTAAAGCTACTAGGCGTTTCGATCAGAAAATCCCAAAATATAATATTTTCCTCATCATTAATTTAAAGGAAAAAAAAGTTCTCCATTCTTCTGCATTCAAGCCTGATTTGTACCGAAAATGGCAAATTACGTAATTACCTTGGCAACCTCGTCCCTTCTTCTCTAAGGAAAATAATTTTCCCTTTGAAATATTTATTTAACAGTACAGGAGGGATATTAAAGTAAATATGCGTTATATTATTTAATTAAATCGTTTTATGTTATTTGCTTTCGGGGTTCTGGAAAATGGCGCATTCCTCAAGTCGATAGCTGGTCCTAAGATACGCGGGGTACTTATCTTAAATTAATAATGAAAACCTTCTTTTGGTCTTTTGGGTGTTTTGAAACGTTTTTGATGATGGTAACGACTGTCAAAGACCTACGAATGACAGCCGGGAGCTGTCATTCGTAGGTCTTTGACAGTCGTGGCGAGTAGTCAGAATTCCAAGAAGTCTGACAACCAGTCTTACCAAGGGCTATCGTATTACCTAGCAACAGGGTTGTGGAGCTCAGATAGGCAGTCGCTCTATGTAATATACTGGTATTCAGTTGCATTGGGTGAGACTAGAAGCTGACCCAACATAGTTACGAAAAGACTAGACAGATTTATTTAGGAACCGTATTTGATGTCTCGAACGACAGGCAATGATTGAAGCTTATTGCTTTATAATGTTACAGACATATTGAAGCAACAAGCTCGGATACACATTGTTATCGTGTTACTGCCCTAATGCGGAAAGTTCACAATGTATTTAATCGCGATAGCGGTCTTTGCCGGCCCTTAGTCCCTTTCACTTTCACATTCTTGATATATCTGTTCCATCGTCCCTTTACTTAAGCATTGTGCCACAGTTCTGTATTTTAACTGCAATTTATTAGCTATTAGCTGTGCCCCGCGGTTCCACCCGCATAAGTGTCAATCCCGTGGCAATATCTGGATAAAAACTATCCTATGTCCCTCCCCGGGATGCAATCTATCTCTCTGCCAATTTTATCGAAATCCGTTCAGTGGTTTAGGCGTGAAAAGATAACATACAGACAGACAGAGTTACTTTCAAATTTATAATATTAGTATGGATTATTCACTTATTCAGATATTAGTCACTTTTAAGGCTCGTACACACAGGCGCGACGCGACACGCGACACAAAGGCACCGCAAGTCGCGCAACGAGCGGTGCCTTTGTGTCGCGTGTCGCGTCGCGCCTGTGTGTACGAGCCTTTACACGTAGTACTTTGAAAAGAAAATCTGCATTTTTGCAAGTGATGACCAAATTACATGCATCATAAACTTACGCCTTATTCCCATGGGGGTAGATCGAATCTACAGAACGCCTACTGCTACGACCCTTACATAAAGGCTCCTGCAAACAGGCGCGACGCGCGACGCGAAACGCGCGCGACACAAAGGCACCGCTCGTTGCGCGATTTGCGGTGCCTTTGTATCGCGCGCGATTTTATCGCGTGTCGCGCCTGTTTGAAGGAGCCTTAATCCTTTTGCTTTGCTTACGTTCATATATCTGAAGGAAAATTCTCGTAATTTCAAACGTTCAAAATCTAGTCGCAGTCTCATCTCGGCGACAAACAAAAACTTGTCAAAATCTAGGGAAAAGATTATGACAAATTGTTGACATTTTGTTTTTTTTTTAGGTATTTTTAACAGTCTGAGACTGAGATCAGACTGTGAACGTAAAAAAAAATTAAATTAAAAAAAAAAATAATTTAAAATTACGAGAATTGGCCACAGGCCACACCCTCTCGCCGGTTGCGAGTACTACGCACCTGCACTTTCTGAAGACCATCACCATAAAGTCAGTGTATGTCCTTCTAGCGCGTCCCTGAAATCTGTCTTGTCCAAATTATTGATTTTTATCATTACTATATTCCACTAGTTTGTTTAGTAAAACTTTCGTGCTTTATAAAAACTGCTGCTATTGCGAACCAGTGATCTTAAAAAATACACAGGGTTAATGTAACCTACTTAAATTGCTCAGTAACACCCCGCTTAGTTATTAACAGCATCGGATTACTTGTTATTTCTTAACTTAATTGGCTTATTGTATTTCTAGTTAAGCTAACATTTTCAGGTAAGTAACGCATAATTACTAAGGCTTTAGTGTAAATTCTCCTTCAAATAGGCGCGACACGCGATATAATCGCGCGCGACACAAAGGCACCGCAAGTCGCGCAACGATCGGTACCTTTGTGTCGCGCGCGATTATATCGCGTGGCGCGCCTGTTTGTAGCAGCCTTTATAAATCAAATTATTTTCACATCATAAATACTGAATTTTCTGACCTACACAACAGCTGTTGCTCTGAATTGGATACCTGGACTGTTTTCTTTAGTCCTGGAATCTAATTGTAAAAGCCAAGATAAAATAATTGGTTTCAGCCACTTACTCTACTCAGCCACGGAGTTCTAGGAAAATAGAATTGCGTATTCTTTCTGGCTATTTTTTTTAAAGATTTGTTCTTGTCTGTGGCGCATATTTTTACGTAATTTTATGTAAGTATATTAAAGCGAGCATAAAGTTACATCACGCCTTTAATCCTCGCAAGGTTAAGCAGAGTTGCACCTGTGGTGCGCCCACATTTTATAAGTCACATATAATAAAGGGCAAAGCGATCATCATATAGTTTTAATTCGCATAGCGATAATGCGGAAAAACTACGGGAAAACGACCACGAAAGTCGATAAAACCTATTATGTAAACTGTAGTAAAACCACCACACCAAGCCAAGTTCCAGGGAGTGGTAAAGTGGAAAGCACACACGATTGTGCCTTTTTCAATTAAGTTAGCCTTTCTTATAATACTGTTGGAAAGTAAGGAACGCGTCGGTCCGGTTCGCGGCATGCAAGACGCAAGCATCGGTAGTGGTCTTTGTTCATGAGATAGCGAAGAATTTGCTTCGTTTTTTAGAAACTAAACACAAGACTAAACCTTTGGCTTATTTCTTGATTCCTGAAATTATATTCAAATGTTGAAGTAGTGTAGTCAGAGTGTTTGAAAGAAAGAAAAAGAAAAAACAAAACGGTTAAATAATCAGGAGCACACAGAACAGCTAAAGAGCGGTGGTGACCCAGTTGTAACGGCCGCGGCTTACGAGTTCTAGGTCGTCGGTTCGAACCCAAGAGCCACTTTACTTTGTGTAAATTATTTCATCACCACTACCACACACAGTGCTGTTTTGTTTTTTTTCCGGGTTGGGAAATCATCAAATGACCCCTTCCGCTCTGGGTGGAGCGGAAGGGAGTGTCAGACTAAAACCCACCCATGTTCCTTCCTTAGCCCTTTATGTTCCGGGCCTGCGGTAACCCTTTCGGACAATCCCGCTAACACCACACACAGTGCTCTCAAAACAGTTAAAGAAACCACCATGTCCCAGAACCAATAATATTTGGAAGACATGTGACATCCACCAACACGCCTTGGCCCCGCGTGGTTTATTGTGGCCCACTCCCTCTCACAGACGGGAGGCCTGTGTCCCAGCAGTCGGAACAGTATAAGCTGATTATGCTACACGGAACAGATTGATGATTATCACATGTGCCATCTTACTAGATCATTGTTTCGTCTACCTCGACACAAAAGTTTGCAAAAGCCCTTTCTTGGGTACTGTATCAAGATTATGCCAAAAACATAATAAAACAGCAGAATATACATTGTTATAGATTTTTAAGTATCCTAGACAAACTCAAGATTACAATACAAGGATCATTAATATGCGCCAGTGTCCCACAAAACCGATCTAAAATAAATACCAAAATCGCCACCGCTCATGCCTCCACGTGCGTCCACCTTCGCTTCAATTACGTCACTGAGGTAACGGGGGCCGTGTGAAAATTCAAATGTTTTCCGTGAAAACTCGCAGCTAAGTGTACCCCCTACTCGTGTTAATGTGTTTCCATGTTGCTCCTGCGGTCTCAACGACCGAACGCCATCTGGATTTTTTTAGCTTTCCTCTCTCGGCATTTTCGTGTTATATGTCACGGGGGGTTAAACCCTTTCATGTGTGGAAGGTTAGTGGATTTTTAGAGAGTAACTGGGTAGGTTTTTTCTGTCAGCCAACATGTTCTATCAGCCCTGTTAACTTGTATCTGAATACCTCCTTATGTGCATGGCATTGATAAACTTTAAAATATTACATAACAACATCACGCCTGAATCCACAAAATGTTAGGCAGAGATGTACATAGTAGGTACTGACGCCAGCACATCAAGCTACCCGAAACTGTCAAATTTTTACAATCAACTTTGAACCTTATGCTTTGGCGATAAAGTTGAAAATCTATTAATGAAATTTGACAGATTGTAGTAGCTTGATGTGCTGGCGTCTGTACATCCACAATTCGTCCCATGTAATAGGGAGGAGATTATTGCCATCCACCGGGCACAAATCCAAGCTCCGGGCTATGACAGAAATTCCTGATAAATGATAAATGATTTTATTTCTGTAAGTAGGTTTGCACAAACACTTTTACACGTCAATCATATTTTTTAAACTAGATGAGGTCGGTGTTTCCTATCTGACTACTCTGAGAAGAAAGGCCGAAACAAACTCAGAGGTCATAGTCTCTTTTAAAGTGCAGACATAATCTGGGTCAGGTTATATGAAGACCATGTAGGTCCATGTCCGAGATGGTCTTTTGAGGATAGAACCACACAGATTGAGAGGACCTGTCCAGTCAGTGCACGCATTTGTCAGAAATCGTGCAGCTCAACTCAAGACTTAAGGAGCTCAACGATCCGACGAACAATACCAAAGAAAGGACATTTGGGTAGGCCACATAAATTACTCAAACTGCCAGACCATGGAGAGAATAATAAAAAAATATAAAATGAATAAAATAAATGACCCACATCGTCTTCACATTCACAATAATTAAAATAATGTAATACTTTACAAAGTAAGCAAATGTTATTGTTTTTAAGAAAAAAATAAAATTATTAATGTCAATGATGGATGATGAAAGATGGAAAACCCCAAGGACACTCTTACTTGAGAATCGAAGCCAGGGTCTCATGCTCAGCAGTAGCGTTTGCGACTCTAGTAGTAGACGAGCGAGGCAGTCAAGATATTACTAGAAGCCCAAGCATCTTCTTAAAATTCTCTCCTTTTTTCTTTTAATCAAAGTTCTTCATTCATTAGTTTAGTATTCTCTCGCATTCATGTGACCCAAATGACCTCACAGACGTAGAAAAATCAAATAAACTTCTGACCGTGTGAAATGAAATTTGAAAATATTTTTCACTCCAGCGCTAAGTATTTGGTACATTTGTGTCATCGCAGTGCTCCGGGACTTTTGCGGCCACCTCTAGTTTTATTTGCTACCCGCAAGATGGCATCATTTCACATTACTCTGGGTTCCGTACTTCTAGTTTTAATTATACGGTCTTTTAAAGTTACGTGAGCAGCGTTTTGAGTAGGTAGGTATGTGGGCAAGCTGTGAGTGGATGGGTTCTCCAATGTCAAATGCTTTATGTGTTGTTTGTTGGCTTCACAATTACTATTTTATAGGATAACATGTTATTACGACCAACCTTTATAGTAAGATCGGGAATTTTGAACCATAAATCTGCAACTTAATCTAGGTAAGTTAACATATTTAAAGATATTATTATTACGAGGTGCATTGACAACGTTTAGCAATAAACATAAAGTTTGCAAGCGCAACACCTACATAGTGAGATAAATCGTGTCTATTTGTACTCTCACTTTCATTGCGTTTTTTAACAAATGTACATATCTCTTCATTTGTATCAAAGGTATACTTGCAACGGAAATACTTGTTATAATAAACCTTACGGGGTAATTGCGTAACACACTACCAGTTGCAATGCTTTTCATATTGACAATTCTACAACATTAATTACGTTATTTACAAATATTTATTTATGTGGATTAGGAATAGAAATTAATTCAAAATCTTTCGGATTGTGAAAGAAAGTGTGTTACGCAATGTGTGTGTGTGGTGATTTCCGTTGCCGTTACTAACGTTAATACCGTTTTCGGATGTTTCTCATAATTTTGCTTACCAAAAATATATTACTTAAGTGTAACTCAAAACGACCAAATTGATAATTATCATTTCTATCAAGCGACCCTAACACATGAAGTAGGTATGCCACAGCTTAACTACTTATTACAAATGTGACGTGTGAAAAAATAAAAAAGGCGCGAACGTCGGCCATATTGGATGTAGGTGTCGCCACTGGACCGGAGACCGGATATAACGTTGTATTGTATTAGATCTCCCGTCGGAGGTAGTATATCGATTTTGATCGATTTTAAACTACCCTTGCAAGTATTATTTTTTTGTAACGTCCCAGCTCTTTGTGAGTGCTCCGGTTTTCGAAAGCCTTACTTGCTTATCTATTCAATACTGTCTATGTAATTACTAGAGGATTTAAAAGCCACAATAATGGTCTTAATGCAAAAAATACCAAAGAACGCAAAGTATGGAATGGTCCCATCATTATTTTTGAAAATTTTCTTTCCACAGACAACAAATTACTTTGAAAGAAACTCATTATAATGCCAACCTTTACCTTTCATGACATGTTCGCTTAGAAGCTTTTTAATTACAGCACTCTTGGGAAGTGCCTAATTGAGAGCTCTTTATTCAACAGGTACCTACAGGTACCCTTGAAGTTCCTATACAACTTACACGAGTTTATTTATATTCATTTACGTTTCGTCGTCCATTTTGCCTAGGTACCCTTGAAGTCATGGATAAGTGATTGATGAAAGTTTTATTGTTGCCAGCCACGTTTACGTTAATTTTAATAGCCTAACTAAGAAAAATATGAATGGAAACTGGAAGGCAATATACAAGCTAACACTCTGTATATTATGTACAAGTACATATATAGCAAAAAAAGGGAAGAACGCATTTGTCATCAAAAAATTCGTCCGCATCGCTGTCAACGGGAAAAGTGCCCAAAAGGATTATGCCTAAGAATAGGCCAGCCTTCTGGTTACGTGAAGAGCGCCAACATAACTGAAAGTTGTTGACTTATAGTGACTTTTTCGTACCTGAATCACCCTAAAAAACGGCTTGAAGGAACCACTACTTGAAGAAAATGGTTGAAATAAAACAGTTTCACCGTTTCGTGTGTGTGCACGCATCCGGTCATGTTAAACTGACACAGTTTCGCCTTATTAAATTGTCCTCTCTATGTATGGTAGGCTTTAGAAACATGACGTATAAGTACATGATATTAATACTGTTCACAATTGCCATATAATACAGCTTCATAATAATTTCCAACGTGACACACTATACCACGCTCATAATATCAGCTTGTCTTGACAAAGCTCCTGTTCATTAATTATTTTAGAACGTTATTTTACTCTTGAACTATACCCACGACTTGCGCCCTATTGATTTTGTTCCGCTCCGGTTGATAAAGGGTGTCCATTAGTTTCTCAGTTTTGCGTTGAACCTATGCTCTCCGATACTGTAAAGTTTGCCCACAGTTTGTAACTTTGTATAAATTCAGAATAATTATTTATATAGTTCAGACAATTATTTGTAGATGTTAATTGTTCAATGTTTGTATTTTCGTTTCTTGAGGTAATAACGAGAAAATTTTATGATTAAGTATTTTTACTCCTTCTTATATTCTTTGGGTCCAGTAGGAGGCCACGTTAATCGCAGCATCAGTGACCCTTTTATGTGCTCAAAAGTGTTAGTGTAAGGACACTGCACAATAGCACATCTAATAATTTCCCCAAAACGAGCGTCACTTTACGCTGCGCTGCACAACTTACTCTTGAAAATGAAATCTTTTCGACGATCCCAACTGGAATTATCTCCGCTTTGCACAGCAATAAACAGAAACGGTTTCACATAGAAACCCACAATCAAAATCCCTCTTACATTATTAAAGTACGAAGTACAATCCGAATTCAAACCCCGCTGTCCGAGCGGACGGAGTCGGACGGACGGACGAAACTTAATATCCTGTTAGTGTTTGGGTTAACATTAATCTTACCGTGACGTGTTGGAACCGGGTAGGGTTATTGTGGATGGAAATCTACTCTCTGAAGTGGGTAGCTGGGTTCGGGGTATAGTCGGCGCCAAATCGTTTTGCAGAAAAGGTAAACAATGACACGAGGATAACACTTAATAGAGAAAATGTAGCTACATTTGTTTATAAGGTATGTTAGGATAAGTTCGTCATTGGTGTAAAAAGAAAATTCAGCGCCAGTTTACTACAAAAAAATGCCCTGAATAAACGTCGGCTTGCCTTTGAATTTGCGTTTTTCGCATAAAATAAAAGCCAAATTATCCGAGAATCAGATTCGTAAATTCTTATCCCAGCACCGAACATACCCCAACCAACATACTATACATTGGACATACAAGCTTATTATGAATTGTCGGCGCAAAAAGTTCATAGCACACGAATCAAACAGGAAACAGATCGGCACCGCATCAACTCGAGCCGTTCAGTATTCTTTGTATGAAACTCCCTACTGCAACGCACACTAATCGGAATCGTAACGTAATCGCCTCGCCTCGGGACAAGCTCACGAACCGCGGTGCGGTGCGTTACGGCTCGTCGTCCCCGCGCTTACGTCTCTCCGTACCCAAGCTTACGTCTCTTCGAACCTTGCCCCTCTCACCCCTCCGGCCTGCCTGCTGCACCATCAACCAGCGGTCGGCGAGCCGTAAGCGCGGCGTCTGTCGCCTAGCCGTAGCCGAGTCGACGTATCGGAGCTTCTGATGATCCGCTTTGGTTATTACGTGCTTACGTTAGGTTGACGCCTGTTTGACGGCGAGGTGAAAGGCGATACGATGCCGATCCCTTTCAGATTTGATACGTGTGCTATAACCTTGGAGTATGTAAGGATTGTAGCCGGTGACGTTGTAGTTCTTGCCTACCCCCGTACTCGTATGTCGGCGCAAAATCGTTTTGCAGAAAAGGTGAACAATGAGACCATCATCCATATCTTAGCTGTTTTTGGATAACGTCCTCTAGCTCATTATGGGACTCGCTGCTGCGGGTGGTCGCGTCCAGGGCTTGGCATAAACTGGCACTCCTGTGCGGTGCCACTTCGTGATTTTTATTTTTTATTTCTTTCTGTGGCTTTGTTTTTGTATGTAGGTACTAACAATAGTTTTATAAGGTTTTTTGTGTTACTAACAGTATATGGACTACGTCTGAAATAAATGTCTTATTATTATTTGGTTCTAAGGTATCAAAAAACACCCTGTATTTGGACAGCCGTCTGTCAATTTACCAGTATTTGACATTAAGGTATCAAAAAACGCCCTGTATCTGGTCAGCCGTCTGTCAATTTAACCAGTTTTTGACATGAAGGCGTCCAAAAACGCTCTGTATTTGGACAGCCATCTGTCAATTTCACCAGTATTTGACATTAAGGTATCAAAAAACGCCCTGTATTTGGACAGCCGCTATTATGTGACCGTTCACCGCTTTCTTAGGAAATCAAAGCTTTAGAGACACAACTAAGAACAAGTACCTACCTAAGTATAGGGTTAAAAGTCACTTACCTAAAGCTTGTAGAAAAGTCAAGTGAAAATTCATTTCCATAAAATAAACAAGTAACCGTTTGTTGGTTGGCATTATGTTAAGCATTCTATGAAGTGTGTTGTAGGTAATAAATCATTTTCACTTAATTACATCGTGTCAGAGCTGTAGTCACACTAATATTATAAATGCGAAAGTTTGTGTTTGCTTGTGTTTTTGTGTGGGTGTGTGTTTATATGTTTGTTACTTCTTCACGCTCAAACGAATGTACCAATTTTGATAAAATTTTGTACGGAGATGGTTGTCACCCTGGATCAACATATAGGCTACTTTTTATCCCAATCAATATTCCCACGGGATCGAAACTTATGCGGGTGAAACCGCGGGTCGCAGCTAGTTGAATATACCTAATTATAAGCAAATAATTGTTATTAATAATAATTATTATTATTAATAATAATAATTATAATAATTATAATTGTTATTTTTTGAGTGTTTTTGTTTTTTCTCAGCTCTTAGGCTGGTTTTAGCTACATTTACGGGCCAAAGCCAAGTAAATGCAGCGTGTGGTGTGTATTAGGGTGTGTTTTCTTCCTCTAACTGCATGAATTTCCTAACTATTCTGCAGGTGTTTAAGATGGCAGCTTTCTGTAGGTTGATATAAACGGATTCTTCAAGTCTATTAGTTTTAGGCTACTGAGAAGGTGGTTGGGAATAACGCCAGTCGTGGAGACAACTATAGGGATTATTATTAATATTACTTATTATTTTGTTGCACTTTTATTCAGTAGTTAAATGTAGGACATTGTTTGCATTTTCTATTATTAGTTTTATTTTTAAACGCCACTGTTGCAGCGATTGGCCACCTACTGGCCCAACTCATTTAACATATAGATATGTACATTTATTTACCACCAACTCAACAAGAAGAAGAAGACTGAAGTCGAGATTGCTGGCCCAACCGTTTGGTCTCTTAAGGTAACCGAAGAGACTCTAAGAAGTCTTTATCAGTCAGACTGCACAGCCTTGAAGCCACTCTAACTACATAGAAGATGTTTTATTTTTTGTACTGTTCCTGTAAGTAGAACATTTCTAAGTAATAGTTCATGAATAGCACTGAAACTTGGAGTGGACACACTTGGCAACAAGGGAACAAGTACCACTTCACTGTAGACTAGAATCTAGATAGTGCTTGAATACACAACGCGCTCGATATCTCCTTTTTTCGATATTGACTTTTTCATCGGCACCAGCTCCATAACTAAGTGCATCATACTCGAGCGACACAGGTCAGCGGCAGAACAACTCGTTTCGGCGGCAGCCGTTAACGACTTTCGGCGACTGAGATGCATTTGCAGTCGAGTCGAGTTCTTTGCAGCTCACAGTTTGGATTTGCACCTGGTTAAAGGCAATTGGCTACTTCTACAGTTTTTTTTTAAGTACCTAGATCCCATCTACAAACAAAACTGGCGCGGTCTACTAATAAACTTCTGCTTAACGCTTCTGGGTATAAATGTTCTCGTATGTTGATTGGCAAACCAGCACCCTAATTGCGTAAGAGACTATCAAACTCAATCTGAATAATATTCAAGGATATTGCTATACCATTGCTTCATGTTCGAAAAAGGAGATGTTGCAAAATGGGCCCGGTCTATGTACAGATGCCAGCACATCAAGCTACTACAATCTGTCAAATTTCTTTAATAGATTTTCAACTTTATTGCTAAAGCTTAAGGCTCAAAGTTGATTGGTGAAATTTGACAGTTTCGGGTAGCTTGATGTGCTGGCGTCTGTACAGTAGCTCAAAAAAAAAAGAGAAAAATCCGGAGAATTCGGGAAAAATGCATATGATTCAATTAAATGTAAGTATACGGTTGTGGGAGTGAACTGATATTCATCAATTATTTTTATCGACTTTCAAATAAGGCGTCTCACCGATTTAGTTACTCTGTGCTTAAAAACAATGACAGTTAACCATTGATCATAGAAAGAGAACTGTCAGCTGTTGCAATAGTGTCACTTCACGTCAGAAATAAACATGTCAAACGTCATTAAGGCTCCTTCAAACAGGCGCGACACGCGATAAAATCTTGCGCGACACAAAGGCACCACAAGTCAGCAACGAGCGATGCCTTTGTGTCCCGCGCGATTATATCGCGTGTCGCGCCTGTTTGTAGGAGCCTTTAATCAATTAAAATGACAGCTTACCGCCATGACGGGTTTTTGTTGTGTTGCAATTTCAAGTGTAGGTAATTTCTTGTGTTTACCAGCAAACCAAGCCATTTTAAAGTAATTGGACAGTTGAGAACTTTAATTTTAAATGAATTTCCCTATTTTTAAGTAGGTATAGTGTAAAAGGACCTGGCCTAGGCGCCATACATTTTGAAACATCTCCTTTGTATGCTCAACAACTTAAATTATTTAAGTTGTTGAATGTTGTTGAACTGTCAAAATTAAAGCCATTGCTACTGATAGTGTGTTACGCAATTACCCCACTGGTTAGGTACTAACACGACATTCCTTCATTTATGTACAGACGCCAGCACATCAAGCTACTACAATCTGTCAAATTTCTTCAATAGATTTTCAACTTTATCGCCTAAGAATAAGGTTCAAAGTTGATTGGGAAAATTTGACAGTTTCGGGTAGCTTGATGTGCTGGCGTCTGTACTATCCGAATGGTGTGTAAGTCTTTGTTTCTCTTCCCGATCAGCATGCAAATTAGACTGTGTTATTGTTTGGGGATTCACATTAATCTTGCGCACATGACGTTCCGCTCCCGAGCGTGTGTGCTGGGCTTTATGTGCAGTCGAACAGGTTATTTGGTATACAGGCAGCTAACTTGCAATTTTATTACTTTTAAACAATGTTTGAGTGCGCTGAGCAGTTATATTTTTGTTCACTCTCTTTATCTCTCGATCTCGCAAATTTTCCTACACTAATGGATCACGCTGTTATCCACTTACTTCCCTTTTTGTTTCATCTTTTTTAATCTGAGTCTTTCATTGATGTTTTATGCTATGTCCTATCCCTTCACATTTATTAAATAACTAAATATTTTTTGCATACCATGTGGTGGGACCCAGGTGATCTGATACAGGTATTCCTAGTGCAGACAACAGTCTCTCACAAACTAGTGTCAATCCTTTTTAAGCTTGTCTAAATTATTATGATGCCATTGTTTGTAAAGAGAAAATAAATAATTCGAATTTGTGCTTAAAAAGTGGTAAGGGTAACGCGTGCATAAAAATATGAGTAATGGAAAGATGAATATTTTTCCTGATTACCTTTTCCTGGTACAAAGATATTTAGGCGCTCTAATGAAGTTAACACGGCACTGTTGTTAAACATTGCAATTGTTTTGTGTAAATGTATTGATAAAACAAAATTATAGCGTTAGTTCTATACCTGGTTTGATTGTACGAAAGTCTGACATCTAAAGTGGTGGAGGATGAGCTGTCGTGGCAGCTTTAATAAATTTTATCCGTTTTAAAATGGAAGCGTTGTACAGACGCCAGCACATCAAGCTACCCGAAACTGTCAATTTTTCCCAATCAACTTTGAACCTTATGCTTTATCAATAAAGTTGGAAATCTATTAAAGAAATTTGACAGATTGTAGTAGCTTGATGTGCTGCCGTACACGAAATATGGGCCGAGAAAATTTGGACGGAAATCTATGGTGACAGCTCGCGTTTGGACTGGACGCTGTGCACAGCTAGACATATACGGATTCATGTTAGACGAAGTTTGAAACCTGAATACGTGCATTGCTCCAGATTTAAACACAAGTGGCAATCGCATTCAAAGCGTTTCGTATTTTTACAACGATTTTCAACAGGATCGGCAGCTTTTACTAAAACATTATTGTCTTTTCCATCATAGCTGTCGCTGATAGAATTTTAGAACAGAATTAGGGGAAGGTGAGGTAATACGATCCCTGTAGGTCAAATGATCCCCCGCCGTAAATGAGAGACAACTAGTGCACACTATCCAAATGCACATGAAACATGTTCCCCACACCCCTGCCAGTTGCCTCTCCAAGTGTCATGGCGTTGCGAGCGCTTGGCGTGATTTTATTAAAAAATAATCAAAAAGTGTGGCTCTAATCTAAGGTAAGCCTGTTTTTGGACTTTCATTGCTTTTTACATGTTCGTGTTTATTAAAATGTTGTTTTATTTGCGGGTATTAATAGCAGTTAGCTAATATTTAAGCAATGTTCGATCACCGCACGCGGTAATTGAAGGTTATGTTTTGATCGATATCTTGGAATTTAGTTTTTGGGGCGAAATGATCCCTTTCTGTGTGTTTAAAATGATCCCTGGAATCATTTTACCCCATTAGTATTTGTTGTTTTTACAGATCATGCCGAGAATTTATATACGCAAAACTAATCGTCAAAATTGGCCTGAAGAACAAATGCAAAAGGCATTAGATGCCGTCAAAGATGGTATGTGGTTGGTTGGTTCCTGATAAGAAAATTATTATTTTTTAAATGAAGAGTTGATTTTTCTATTGCATTTTGACATTGATAAAAAACCTGTGATAGGGATGAGTATTATTGTTTTTTTTTATTTAGAAGAAGAGTTTATTTGTTTACTTATTGCTTGACTAGGTATATTGTTAAATTTGCAAACCTTTTAAAAGTTTGTTGCAATGTTTAATGTTTAGTTTTGTTGATTAAGTAGTAGATAATTATAAAAAAAGATATCTAATGAAATAGAGGTCTGCAAAAGTTTTGTGTAACTTGCTTACATACTTAAATTGTTATGAACAATACATATGATTAAAATAAACAGCTGAGTGTTTTATTTCACTGATATTTATTAACTTATGGTATAAAATGAAGGGATTATTTTACCCCTACCCCAGGGATCATTTTGTACATAGGTGTGTATAAAATGATCCTTTACTAAACTTTAACAAAAACCTCTAATACAAAAAAAACTACATACATATAATAAAAAATAAGTATGGAGTTACACAGTTAAGTAAATTCATTACCTCCAACAATAGAAACCTTGCGATTTTGCCTTTAACTTTAGTCACAGTTAAGTTTTTCCCTTAAGGGGATCATTATACCTCACCTTCCCCTAATGCTGGTAGAATTTGTATGTGCATTAATATTAAAATTGGTGTTACAAAGTACGGCAAAACAAAACTTACCATCCTATTAATTCATTAACTAGCAACCGGATTATTGACGCTTTGAACGTCAATAATCCGGTACGATACACATACATATACGATGCAAACGATAAACAAACAATTGTCAAGGTGCCCCGGAAAATTCTAGTTCGCATTACTGGGCTGTCACACAATCCAATTAGAACAAAGTATTAGGGGCACCGCGATAAAATTAGCGCCCGCCAGCTAATACACACGTAAGCAACTATTGAGCAGTGGTTACACAATGTTCACTACTGTAAACAATGTTGTGTCTTTACTATACTGCATCATGTCAAGTTAGGTATTATTATAATGTAAAATTTAAAACCAACCTGCGTACAAGAGGATTGGTATGCATTTCCAGTAGATAAAATAGTGTAATACCTGTGGTAATACTTTCAGTCGGCCTCAAGTGTAATTCAATATGCCTAATACAATCAGAGGGGAAATTCTCGTAATTTTAAGGCGAAAGCGCCAGGGTGGCCCGCGAAATTCAATTTTTTTTACGTTTTTTGCAATTTGCTGGTCAGTATTAAGTTGTACGTTGATTAATATATGATTCGCGGCCGTAACAAATGTGAATGAAATCCGTTCAGTGGTTTAGGCGTGAAAAGGTAACATACAGACAAGCAGACAGACAGAGTGACTTTAGAATTTATAATATTAGTATAGATGCTCAAAAACAGCAGGTCTTTCAAGTTCCAATCTTTCTTCTTTTGGAATTTCGGTCCTTTTGTTAGCAGAGTGAAAGCGTACTGGTAACTATTACAGTAGCAAATAATACTGGCCCCTTGCGCGAATGTAATTTAGTATCGTTTTATGTGACACTTTCTGGTAAAAACATGGGTTTCCTCTTAAGAAAATGGTCGGTGTTTTGATGAATGGAGTGAATGTTTTCTGTGATTACAAAATATTATTATGTAAGTGCCTACATGTAATGAAAGCCTGAATGAGCCCCGCTCTTGACCTCGATCATGGAAAGCGATGGATGAGCTCTATGATGGAACGAGCGTGTCCAGAAGATGCCTAAGGCACTGGAACTCCTACGCATCGACGCAAACACAGCAGGCTGCTTGACGCCGGACTCTGGTGGGAGGGTGGTCGCAAACCAGGCGGGCGTTAGCCCTACCACCGTAAGGGAAGAATTGGCCAGTCAAATAAGGTGTTGGGTGTGACTGTCCAGGATGCGCCGAGCACTCTGTTCAGTTGAGTTACCGGTGGAATAAACTGCGCTTCACGAGAAGGCTTCTTCGTGCATCCCAAAATTAGATAAAGAATCAGTTGTTTCATAGAAAGGTGAAAATTGGAGGTGGTGGTGAAAGGTGAATTCATGGTTCCAGTTTGTGCGACAATCTCCCTGCCACCCTGAATACAGCTCAGTTAGATGTTCGGGTTTATGACTACCAGAAAAGATTTTCGTTTGACATAGGACCTATTAGAGCCCGCTGGCAATAGTCTCGGGTTAGGGGGCAACTGGCCTCTGGTCCGCGGCCCACATTACACGGAGTAGGAACAGTAGGTAGTGTAAAGTTGACCGAATCTGTGGGCCAGAACACCATGGGAAAAAAGTATCGTAGTTAAATCGACCCATTGGGATTTAATTTCATTAAAATGAAAAAAAAAGTGCGAAATAAAACGTAAGTATCAAAAAATATACAAAGTTGATACGACAGAGGGGCTTTTCTTTAAACTGCCTATACTAGATACCATTTTCAAGCTCTGTACCAAAAATCAATTAAATAGGAGCAGTAGTTTAGTCACAAATGATTTTTGAAGTTTTTGCTACGTTTGAACACGATGTATATTTCCTAACAGCTGATTATCTCATACGCATAGGTCATGCACCTTAAAACGATAATCTGAGTATAAGATACATTGTTGCCGCACAAGTACAACCAAATATTTCACGAAGCAATAAATACACACACACTTGCACTTTCACTATGAGAGTGACAATCATAGCAAAACCCCCGCGCCTTTTTCCCGCGCGTAAAAGGAATAGAAATAGGTCAGTATGTTGCTATTGCATTCTAGATCCTTGGGAATTTGCTAAAAAACTTTCTTTCAGTGGACAGTGCGCAAGCGTCATCCATCCGGGACGTACGTTACGTAATACGGGAGCCCCCCGCCGCCGCGCCTTTATGTTTTATCGAACTCGCTGACAATAATTGTGATTTTGTTTTGTTATTGTGATAGACACTAAATAAGTTTAACTTGGGAATATTATTATTTAGTGTTAGTGTTTTTTTGTGTTTGACTGTTTTTATTGTGATAGGATACGTAATTAAACGTTGGTTGTGTGTGTGTGTAATCATTAAAGTGTTCAGCAATGCCTCGTGTAACTTACACGGCGTCAGAATACACTTACATGATTTTAATTTACGGTGAATGCCGTGGAAACGCAGATTTAGCTCTGCGAACATACCGAGAAAGGTATGGTGACCGGCGCAATAGCCCTAGGAACGCCGCGCGCCGGCACCATACAATTGGCAGTACAAAGATTACGGGAATTAAAGTGCTTAGCGACGGACAGTGATTTAATAAATAACAATATTCTCCGTCGGTATAATTTGTGCATTAATATGAATCGAGGACACATCGAGAATTTAAAAATTTTGTGTTTTTGTGTGTGCGCGTACTTAACAACCAGCCGGGCGCGGACGGCGCGAGCGGTCTAAACCGCCCGCCCCCCGCGCCCCCGCCAAGAGAGATAACACACACGCACACGCGCTCCTGCGCGACTTTGTTACCTAGGCATCTAACTAAGGTCAGTCAAATTTATTTATAAAGGGTGGTTGCGTTTCACTCTGACTTTAAGCTATTTAGTTTGTTTGAAAAAAAAAAATCTCATTTTTGGCGCTTTCTATTTTTGTACTGTATCGAATTAATACTATACACGTATAGTATACGTAGTGTAATTTAATGCCCCTCTGTCATATCAACTCTGTATATATATCGCTCCCCCCACCGAATAACATGGTAATGTGGTACTACGACAGTTTTCGTTTTATTGCATATTCGGTGTCTAAAGCATTAATTATCATCTTGTAATTTTTTTTGTATTTTTTCTATGTATATTTATAAAAGTACAATAATTTCAATGGTACCGTAATGAATATAACAACATTATTCCCTTAAAATCTAAACACACTTTTTGCACGAATAATACCATAACATGTTATTACAGATCATGTAATCGTTAACTTTTTCGGTAAGCGACGATTACCATTATATTCGCGTAAGAAATGCATGCCTTTTTCCACGTAAAGTATAAAACAATTATGTTTGTGTATTATTTTTGTTTACAATATAATAGAAACGGCTTATTCGATTTAGATGCGGTTTTCACTAATATATTGTAGTAAGCTTCACTTAACATTTAGTGTTTATTTCATGTCAATCGGTTCATAAATAATAAAGTTATGTCAATTTAAAGAATCACGGCGGACATTTTTAAGGTATACTATCAGAGTACGTATATGGACGCGCACTCTCGAGGCTAACTGATGAACAGCGTTTGATATTTGATCTGGTGAGCGTTGATAGTACTTTGGAAGAAATGCTATTTGTAGATGCACCCGGTGGAACGGGTAAAACATTTCTTACGAAAGTTATTTTGGCGAAGGTACGAAGCCAAGGTAAAATCGTGCTTGCTGTCGCTTCATCAGGCATAGCAGCCACATTGTTGCCAGGTGGGAAAACTGCTCATACAATGTTCAAAATTCCGATCGATTTAGACCGCACAGAAAGCCCTGTTTGTAATATTTCAAGAAACAGCGATAAAGCTAAGGTTCTTCGTGATTGTAGCCTTATTATATGGGATGAGTCCACAATGGCCAATCGAAAAGCAGTAGAAGCAGTAGACAGAACGTTGCGTGATGTCAAGCAAAATGATCAACCCATGGATGGCATTACTATGTTTTTTTGTGGCGATTTTCGTCAGACTCTCCCTGTAATACCACGTGGAACAAGGGCTGTTGAAGTTAGAGCCTGCCTAAAGAGTTCTCGACTGTGGCATTACATTATACCTTTGCATTTGACATTAAATATGCGTGCGCAAATTAGAGGCAACGAAAATGCTCAAGAATTTTCAGATTTGCTACTTGAGATTGGTAACGGTGTGTTACCGCAGGAACAAGGAAAAGTTGTTCTTAATGAAAACCTATGCAACATAGTTTCATCAATGCGAGACCTCATATCATCTGTGTATGGAAACGCAACGCAAATACCAACTTGCGAAAATTTCTGGCTTTGCGAAAGAGCTATTTTGACGCCACGAAACGACCAAGCAGCAACAATAAACGCTGAAATTTTGAGCTATGTTCCGGGGGATTATGTGTAACGATCTCTACCATATTTAAAATAGAGGGTAAGCAGACCGTCCAATAATTTTTTATTAGGGAAGATAAAATACAGAAAGTTATAAAAACAGCTAGTTATAAAAATACTAAATAGCACGCACTCTCGGAAGTTTATAGTTCACACACGCGCGCACTCACTGGAGTTTTATAGTTCACGTTATGGAATCAGCTCAGCACTGTAGGAACGGGTATCAGGCGTCAGGGTAGCAAGTTATACGAGGTTAGCTCGCGAAGATTAGAAGTAGAAGGTCCCAGGTGGAATCTTTAGCTGGATCCCCTGGGTTAGTCAAAGATGTCGCAGCAGAACCAAGCAGTTCAAGTTGACACAGCAAAACCAAGCAGTTTTCTGATGCTTAATGTCTCAGTCCCAAGACTCGAATGCCAGCAGCCTCCAGCTGTTCATGAGCTCGTTTCTAAGTAGTCTTCCTTTTTCAAATATCAGTTTTCTTCTATGTGGCCATCATCTAATCTGACAAGTGTATCCGGCCAAGACATATCCACGAGTGCGTAAAGAATATTATAAATCTAATTTAAAATTAAGTTATTTAGACTAAACAATCGTAATAATCTTAATAATACAAAAGCTAAACATATTGATAAAAATAATTTAAGTTATTTAGACCAAAGAGTAATTACCATAGACTAAGCCAGAAAGACATTTAAAAAGTAATTGACAGTTTGACAATTGACGTGTCACAACATGAAAATTGAGTAAAAGTATAATGTAAACATATAAACAAATAAAAAGGATGATAAATAGTATTAAAGTGTAAATAATGATAAATAGTATTATGCGTGATGAAAGTAAAGTGTAAGTAAGCATAAATACTATATTTCCCCAACGACCCCGAGAAAATTTTTGGCCTAGAACAAAAATTTTGCTAAGGTTAAAATATTACAGCATTCACAAAACTTACATAACTCATTCAAACACACCGACATCTTACGAAGTTAGGTCAGGTAGGATTCACATTCAATGATCACTACTCAACCTGATAAGTCATAACTTTAAGGCTTATTTAAGGAGTTGTAATCCGCTCGCGTCTAAAACCACTAATGAGATGAAAATATAAAGATTTAACAAAGGCTTATTTTTAAAGGAGTTGTCATCCGCTCCTAATCAACTTTTAGAGTCGATAGACAGAAAATCAACTTTTAGAGTCGATAGTCAGAAAATCAACTTTTAGAGTCGATAGTCAACAAGGGCTTATTTTTATGGAGTTGTCAACCGCTCCAATCAACTTTTAGAGTTGATAGAAATAGACAAGTTATCATATTAACTTGTAGAAAAGAATAGAAAATTATATAGGAAAGATTAAAATTAATCTTTTATTGGTTTAAGAACCGATGAATGAATTAAAAAAACAAATAGAGTTTTAATAAATCAAAAGGAACTCTATTATAGAGGAAGGAAAGAAGAAAGGGATGAGTTATGAATATAGTAAAAAGAATTTTTTTACATATAATTGAATAAATTATATTTTAAAGTCTTTAATATGGTATTTAGCTCGGTTGCCTAGTTGATCTTCTAGTATATATACTAATGGTGATAATTTTTGTAAAATAGTTGATTTTACATATTTCGGCGCTAGTTTAGAGCTAAAATAAGTACCCGCTTGACTAATTGTATAGTTTTTACGCCAGACTGTATCTCCAACGTTATATTCTTTAAAGGTATGTGTTTCATTGTAACGAGAAGAGTTACGAGCATGAGCAATATGAAGGGCTATCTGAACTTTATCGAAAGTTGCAGACAATAAACCTATGTTAGTAGCATAGATGTCCCTAGGTAGAAAAACGATTTCATCAAGATTATTAGTTGGTGTATAAAGTGAGCCAGAAGTAACTGTTTCACGTCCGAAGAGCAAAAAGTTAGGAGAGAAACCAGTAGTAATATTAGTTGTGCTGTTCATAGCGTATTGGACTTTAGGAAGATGGATGTCCCAAGATCTATGGTCATCACCAACCAAAGATGACAAAGCTGTGATTATAGTGCGATTGTACCTTTCAGTGGGATTAACTTGGGGGCAATAGTGAGGAGAGAAAAATATAAATGGTATATTATATCTGCTCAGAAAGTTGTGAAATTCATGGGATTGAAATTGTGATCCATTGTCCATAATAATAGTTTGAGGTACTCCATGGACTAGAAAAACAAAATTTTCCAAGTTAGAGATGACGTTAGCACTAGTAGCCCGTTTTAGCGGAAAGATCAGGGAATATTTAGTAAAGCAACAATTAACCACTAAGATAAATTGATTCCTACGTCTAGTCATAGGTAGAGGACCCATTAGATCCAAAGAAATTGTTTGAAAGGGCCTGGAACAAATTTTTGGTTTACCCATAAGACCAAAGGGTGAGTGATTAGCGTGTTTGTAAGTTAAGCAATTATCACAGGAAGAAATTATTTTAGCGATATCCTTAAACATAGCTGGCCAGTAATATAGAAGTGATAATTTTTTATAAGTTTTAAAGATTCCTAGATGAGGCTGATCTGGAGACCCATGATTATCTTTAATAAGAGTTTCCCGAAGATTAGGGTGAGGAACTTCTTTCCACGCGAAATCTTCAGTTAACGCGTGGGGAGATTGAGTATAGCGGAATAATTTATTTTCACGAATAGTATAATTGGGATATTGATCAGGATTGCTACGACATTCTAAAAGTAGTTTGTTATAGTGTTCTAATGCTGGAGATATAGGTTGAGGATCAAGTGAGACAGGATTAATGCCAAGTGGACATGTAGGATTACGAGAGAGTAAGTCAGGAACTAAATTGTCTTTACCCCTTTTGTGTTTTAGAATAAAATTAAAAGATGACAACCTAAGAGCCCACCGCGCGAGTCTACCTGATGGATTGGATAATTTTAGAAACCATTTAAGTGCTGCGTGGTCAGTATAAACCGTGAATTGTTTACCATTATCGATATAACAACGCCAATGTTCTAAAGCTGAAATTACCGCAAGAGTTTCTCTTTCAGTAGTTGAGTAATTTCGTTCGTTTTTGTTAAGAGATTTGCTCATATAGGCTATAACTACTTCTTTGTCGTCTTTTACTTGTGTTAACATACCACCAATGGCAAAGTTAGAAGCATCGCAATGTACAGAGAAAGGGAGATTGTAGTCAGGACAAGCTAGTATAGGGGTAGTAACAAGAGCTTCTTTTAGTTTATTAAAAGCCAGATTAGCATCATTATCCCAAATGAATTTAGGGGCGTTTTTACCGGAAGAAGTTAATTTATTAAGTGGAGTTGCAATTGTGCTGAAGTTGGGAATAAAACGTCGAAACCAACTACAAGTTCCAATAAATTTTCTAACTTCTTTACGAGAAGTGGGAGTAGGAAATTCGAGTATTGCTTTTATTTTAGCAGGATCTGATCTTAAACCGTTTTCATCTACAATGTACCCTAAGTATTTAAGTTCATTTTTAAAGAATTGACTTTTTTCGAAGTTAATAGTTAATCTAGCAAACGTTAATTTCTCAAGAACTTTAAGTAGATAAGAGATATGCTCTTCAAATGATTCAGAGATGATTATTATATCATCAAGGTAACAAAAGACCTTATTATCAAATTCAGGAGTAAAAAGCATGTCCATAAGTCTTTGTTGAGTAGCTGGAGCATTAGTTAAACCAAAGGGCATGATAACAAAACGATACATGCCGCGACCAGGGACATAAAAAGCTGTTTTATCTTTATCCGCTTCATCTTTTAAAGGGATTTCCCAAAATGCTTTAGCAATATCAATGCTTGAAAGAAATTTAGCGTTTTTAAGGTTATCTAAAATTTCATTAACAAACGGAAGGCTGTACGCGTCTCTACGAGTAACTGAATTTAGTTTACGACTATCAACACAAAATCGCCATTCACCATTCTTTTTAGGTGTAATGATAACCGGAGAAAGCCAAGGGCTTTCGCATTTTTCAATGACGCCCCATTGTAACATTTTATCGACTTCTATTATGAGAGCTTTTTGTTTTTCAGGAGAAAGACGATAACATCGTTGTTTAATTGGAAGAGTGTCACCTGTATCAATATGATGACTAATAAGATGAGTGCGACCCAGTACTCCTCTACTCTCGAAGGATATAGCTTTGAATCGTTTAATCATATCATCAGCGATAGTTTTTTGCTCTAAAGAGAGATGATCGTAAGGCAGTATTTGTTTAGTAGTTTCAGTAACCACTGAACATTTAGTATTCGCTTTAAAAGCCGAAGAAAGTATGTGTGGAATAAGATTAAACTTTTTCCAAAAGTCGACTCCTAAAATAATTGAAGGAGATATATTAGGGAATACGAAGGCTTGGATGAGATGAGTTTGATTATTGTATCTAATCGGAATTTCAATTGAGCCAAGGGATTTACTTTTATTATTACTGGCAGTAGTAATCGTCACTGAAGAAGACTTGGATAACGTGAAGCCTAATTTTAAAATTTCTAGGTGAGAGTTATTACCAAGTATTGTAATAGAACTACCACTATCTAGTAAGCCGGAAAATATTTTGTCATTGATAGAAATATCAATAAAAGGACGATTAAAATCTTTTTCATTATCGTAAAGTGAAGTTATTTTGTAACAATGAAAGAAATTTTTAATAGTTTGTAACCAATCATGCCAGTCTGATTGATTAAAGTTTTTATTACCCAAGCCGTTGTTTAGTTTTTTGAGTTGTTAGTTTTATTACAGTTAGGACAATCAGTAAATTTAACATCTTTTAAACCACATCTAAAACAAATAATTAATGAACGAGGTTGAGAGCAATTAGTTAGCGTATGACCATTAGTGCGGCAGCGTACGCAAAAAGCATTATAATTAACTTTATTAATTGTATTAACTTGAGGTTTATTGTTAAAACGCTTAAAATTTGTTCTAGGAGTGAACGCGTTAGAAGTTGAGGGCTTTGACGTTAAGTTAGTGGATTTATAGTTAAATTCAACAGTTATAGGGTTATTAGTAGTTTGAGGTTCATTGAAATGTTTTTCTTTGTCTAAGAATTCTTCATATTTTCGACAACAAGAAATAAGCTCATCAATAGAGTTAATGTTATTATTCGCGATGTAAGGTGAATAGCAAGGTCGAATGTTACGAATAATAATTTGGAGTTTTTTAGTTTCCGTTAATTTTTCTGAAAGTCTGGAAAACATGCCGGTTAGTATGGAAACAAAAATAACAATAGGTTCATCTTTGCCCTGAGTTCGACTGTTGATAGCTTCTAATAATTTGTGGTCATAGTCAAAACCGCCAAAGTCTCTAATCAAAGCTTCGCAAAGTTCGCTCCATGAAAATAAAGAGTCACGTTTAAAACGATACCAATGTAAAGCGTTATCAGTTAATAATTCAAACGCATGATCTAATAATTTGTCACGAGAAATATTCCTAGAAATACTGAATTCCTGAATTTTCTGTATAAAGGAACGCGGACAAGAGTTTCCGTCATATTTTATTCGTTTTAATTCGTTAAGGGAATTATTAGGAATAGAGTTTGACTGAATGTCAGGAAGCATAGTATGAAACATTGTGTCATTGGGACTATTAGGAGTCGAAGAAGGACGGTTGATTTCTATAGGTTGAGAGTTGATGTCGTTGGAAACAGTTGTTAAAGAATTAAATTTTAATTCTAAGGTGAGAAATCTTTCTTTAATTTGAGATAAACGATTTACCTCTGAGGGATCTGATTCAATATCAATCCTCTCAAGTCGAAAGTAAAGATGATTAATAAAAGATTTAATTTTTTTGTTAAGTCTTTGGTTACCCTGTTCTAATAATTGAATTTTTGAATCGATATAATTTAGAGTAGAGGTAAGTTCGTCTAAATCAGTTTTAACTTCTAATATCGAGTCCAAAATATCTTTAGAAGGAGTACGAGGTGCAAGTTGAAGAATTTGTTTTTTAAGCTGTATTACTGTATCTTTTGGTTCTTCTAATCTTATTTTGATTTCATATTCAAGCTCAGCTTTGTTTAAAAGTTCAAAGAAAATAATTCTATCCATGATTGAGAAAATAATGTTGAAAGAGGAACTTGAGTTAAAGAAAACTCTAATGTAAGAAAGGACTCAAGTGTCGTCTCAAGAGTGTTAAGAGTTAAGAGAGAGGTCAGAGTTAAAGAAAACTCGAATGTTAGAAAGGACTCAAGTGTCGTCTCAAGAGTGCTATGAGTTAAGAGGGGAGGAAGGATAGAAGGGTTAGGTCTGAACCGCAACACCGCAGTCAAAAAAAAACGCTAGGGCAGCTCCCGTAATACAGTAGACGGTAAGCTCCGAGTAAAACGCCAAGGGCAGCAGTAAGTAAGCTCCGAGTAAACGTCAGGGCAGCTCCCGCAATACAGTAGTCGGTAAGCTCCGAGTAAAACGTCAAAAGAGTCTGAGTGTTGGATACGGTCCAAAAGTGTATATAAATTTAAGAGTAAGACACAGTCTACAGAAAATAAAAATCGAAAATCAATGAAAACTTATTTGGTGGTGAAATTCGGAACTAATGCATAAAGTTTAGTACCTACTTTTGCCACCGCGCAAAAAGACTAGTGCTCCAAGCCAATGCTCTATGGCCTGTTACCTAGCAACCAATGTCAAACAATAACAATTAGAAAAATATTTTGAGAGCCCACGATATACTTATTTCGGTATGATTCCCAGATATAAGTATAAATATATTATTATATATGTGTTTAGGACGATAGTGGAGTATTTGTTATAGGAGTTGTGTAGATGTATAGGTTTGTATAAACATCCACAGGATATTCTCCTGTTTCAGTCGTGAAGTGTCTCAATCCCCTAACTTGGTAGTGACCACGAGGTGGTTTTAAAAACACGCCAAGCGAAGACTGAGTACGAATACCAATGGGTAAACGCTGTAGTGTGCAAGTATGTGGGGTGCAGTGTAGTGATGTATTGGTAAAGAGTAAAGTGTAGGAGGAAACGACTACGGGATATTGTCCAATAGTACGTCGTAGAGTAAGCCAAACCCCAACTTGTAAGTGACCACGAATGGTTTTAAAAACACTGACAAGCGAAGAATGGATGCCAACTACCTTTCGGTAGTGGGATGTATGAGAATGAAGTATAAGATGATGTTCAGTATGAAGAAGTGTTGAGTCGAATATAGGAGTCTTCAAGAAGAGAGCTGAAGAAGAAAAATAAGTTAGTTAGTATTCAAAAGACTAAGCCAAATAAGGAGTTCAAAAATAGATACCTAGTGCTAGTTTTTTTTAGAATTTAGAAAAAGGGGGTGAGTTCGAGTTATTTTTACGTTGTGGCGCCAAACTGTAACGATCTCTACCATATTTAAAATAGAGGGTAAGCAGACCGTCCAATAATTTTTTATTAGGGAAGATAAAATACAGAAAGTTATAAAAACAGCTAGTTATAAAAATACTAAATAGCACGCACTCTCGGAAGTTTATAGTTCACACACGCGCGCACTCACTGGAGTTTTATAGTTCACGTTATGGAATCAGCTCAGCATTGTAGGAACGGGTATCAGGCGTCAGGGTAGCAAGTTATACGAGGTTAGCTCGCGAAGATTAGAAGTAGAAGGTCCCAGGTGGAATCTTTAGCTGGATCCCCTGGGTTAGTCAAAGATGTCGCAGCAGAACCAAGCAGTTCAAGTTGACACAGCAAAACCAAGCAGTTTTCTGATGCTTAATGTCTCAGTCCCAAGACTCGAATGCCAGCAGCCTCCAGCTGTTCATGAGCTCGTTTCTAAGTAGTCTTCCTTTTTCAAATATCAGTTTTCTTCTATGTGGCCATCATCTAATCTGACAAGTGTATCCGGCCAAGACATATCCACGAGTGCGTAAAGAATATTATAAATCTAATTTAAAATTAAGTTATTTAGACTAAACAATCGTAATAATCTTAATAATACAAAAGCTAAACATATTGATAAAAATAATTTAAGTTATTTAGACCAAAGAGTAATTACCATAGACTAAGCCAGAAAGACATTTAAAAAGTAATTGACAGTTTGACAATTGACGTGTCACAACATGAAAATTGAGTAAAAGTATAATGTAAACATATAAACAAATAAAAAGGATGATAAATAGTATTAAAGTGTAAATAATGATAAATAGTATTATGCGTGATGAAAGTAAAGTGTAAGTAAGCATAAATACTATATATGTTGAGTATATCTCCATTAACAGAGTCATGGAAGAAGGAAAATCTACAAGCTACCCAGTAGAATTTTTAGAATCCCTCAATGCTCCTGGACTACCAGCACATAAAATAAAATTAAAAGTAGGCGTACCGATAATGCTTCTTAGAAATTTAAGCCCCCCAAAACTTAGCAATGGCACCAGGTTAAAAGTGACCAACTTACAAAGAAATCTGATAGAAGCAGAGATTTTAACAAGGTGTGGAAAAGGTAAAAGTGTTTTCATTCCTCGGATTCCTCTCATTCCAAACAATTTTCCATTTAGTTTTAAACGAGTCCAGTTTCCAGTCAGCCTATGTTTTGCGATGACAATTAATAAAGCCAAGGTCAGACGCTGAAAGTTGTAGGTGTAGATCTAAGTATCAGCTGTTTCTCGCACGCTCAGTTGTATGTGGCTCTGTCACGGGTTAGCAATCCTAGGAGCCTGTATGCTTTCATCCCCGATAGCCATACGTCAAATATCGTATAGGTACAGAGAAGCATTACTGTAAAGTAAATTTTTAGCTACCCAAACGACGGTATATGTAATTCAAAATATGCTGCCCGAAAAGTCACTATTCCACGCTGACGAAGTCGCGGGCACAGCTAATTAATAAATAAAAGGACTGATTATGATAAATAATAAAACCTTTGTTTTATTTCATAAATTTTAATAAAACGCTATTATAAATTATCCAGTATTAATATCAACTTCCTCTATTATTGTTATTTTTCTGCCAAATCAAATAATAAGTACTGGATTATTTAATAAAACATGTATTTGCAACATTATATTACTGTTAATCTTTTGACACCACACATCGACGAATATTACTGTAATGTAATATTACATTATACACTATCGCTTGGATTTCACACGAATAATATCGTAATATCATATTGCCGTTAGGTTTTTTGACACTGTATTACAACGAATAATACTATAATGCATTAATATTGACTACGATATTGTTGCGTTTACACGCGAATAATATGGTAATGATGCGTTGCATACTATACTTTTGCCATTTAATTTCAGTAACATTATTTTTGTGAATAACTTAATTTTATTAAAGTATTACAAAAAAATCATAATATAAATTAGATTGTAAAAAAATTAGCTTTGTTTTGACGTTTAAATGTCTACCTTACGATCTACCCGTGCCGAGATATACGCATAAAACAGTTTTTTATTTTTCCTGTAAAATTTTGATTTATCGATTACCATATTATTCGGTGGGGGGAGCGATATATATGACGGTGCGGTCATAATATGAACGCGCGAATATTATTATTCTGCGTTCTTTTATTTAATTTGTGTAGTGAATTTGGTTGATCAAATTATTTGTATCGTAAACGCTGATTTAGATTTTATTGTAAATAAGTCGCTCAACAAAAGAGGGGACTGCTTAGTCCGTGTGGGCTTGCGAGTGACGTCAGCGCCGGAAGTAGTATCGGTTGTTGTAGCAAAGTGGGGGTAGTGGGGCGACCGGTGACTTTATAAAGCAGCCGGCGCGCGTTGTAGAGAGGCACTTTGACTCGGTCCCTGGCGCTGGTCGTACGCTCGCAATTTCGCAAATCGAGTTTTGTTAATTTTTATGAAAGTGTCGATAATTAATAACGAAAATAATAGTTTGTCAAAGTTAATGCTTTGCCTCATTCATTAAATCCCGCTTTCTGCTGCCCGTGGATACGACTGAACACACTCGTCAGCTCGGATATCCGATTTATATATATATAAATATATATATATATTTAATCTAAGGACCAGCCCCTTTTTACATGGGACTTATAGATACACCTCTGCCCAACCCTCCGCGGAAACGAAGCGTGATGTTTGTGATGTGACTTTGTAAATGGAGGTCTCTTTACTTAATACTGTAATGCAAATCAGGCACGCGTGGTAACCTCTCAACGTTTTCCATTCGACCCGTTACAAACACAAAATAAACAAGAAAAAAAAAAACAAAACCCTCATCATAACACACCAGCGAACTCAGGTAGAACCCACTCATCAAAACGCCACCAAATCACCATGATTATGAAGAAAACCGTATATTTTCATGAAAATCTCGTGAAAATTGAAACGTGTTTCAGCGAACGCTTGAAATATGCGTGGTCACGTATCGGCACTCAGACGGTACCGTATAGTAATAACGTTAATATACGAAGCTATTGAAATAACATTATGTTTACCTAATGCTGGATTTGAATGGAGGCTTTATTTACCTACTGGTTGAGAATAATTCATGTGAGTGAAAGGAGTGCGTGAGTGGCATTTTGTAGATATAGAAACAAGAAAAGCAGCCTACCTGTGCTGTAAAAATGTCATTGTGAAAACTTATGTTACCTAAGTAAGTGAGCTTGAAGTAAACTATCAATATGATAATGCCTTGAACAAACATAATAATTTATTTATTTGACGGCCACCCGTCAACGTCAGACGTCAGGTTGACTTTTAGCTGTCAAAGTCAACCTAGCGAAGCGTCATTGTCGATGGTAGTGCGGGCGGCGAATGCGATCTTAAACTCACTTTTGAACAAGACGGCGCCCGCGCACCACGCTTGTGACGAATCGCTCAGAATCTTCGTCATCACGCTATTTCAAGATTTAATTAAGTTGATTTCGTATAGTAGTAATCACTAATTACCTAATTACATCGTGATTCCTGTGAATGCTGATTAAAATACGTCGATTGTGATTTGAAGTCATTTATTTCTATTTCCGCGCCCACCTACCTACATAATTAGAAGAAGATGAGTTCTGGCGAAGGGCCACCAGGCCATCCTGACTCTTCATATTTATCTCTCATCTAATGTTGTTGTGGACGTAAGCAAAAAATATATGCCATCATTAAAAAATATTTTACGTAGGTACCGTTCGGGGACTGAAAATAATATTGATTAACTGTTTCACCCAACCGCACTTATAAAAAAAAAACATTTCATTGCGGTTAATGGAAGTGCTCAGGTGCGGTGTCAAGTGCCGTTAAAATCAGTGCTCTGAGTGGAATACCTCAATCCCTTCAGGTGGAATGACAGCTCACCTCAAGCTCACTACACCCAAGAAAAGAATTCACGGTGAGACTTTTACAGAAAAGACAGGCTGGAATCTACGGATTTCCGATCAAGTAGAAGGATTCAGAACATCATTTGCTTAGATTTACATAATCTGTTAAAACGGCTCCGTGATCCGTCAATCCGGTTTTCGTTTTTATTGACGATTTACGATTGTAATTGCGTAATTATTTGTCTTACCCTTTTCGATCTCAAGTTGAAGCTTCTCTCAAATCAGAATACAATTAATTTGGAGTCTGTTTACTACGTTCTATATTTAGCATCTTGACTACTTATAAAAGTACCTATGCTAATGTAAGGGATCTAAACTTGAGGTAAAAGGTAAGAGCCATTGAAATTATGTAAACTATTATTGAGCTTCATTGTAATGAAGATTACGGGTAAACAAATACTGAGTACCCCATATTTTTGAAGAATACTTGATTAGCTTATTGCTTATTTCCAGAAATACCACTGTGGCGTAAGTTTTTTAAAATTTAATTCTATAAACTAATAGCTACACCGTCTGTAATAATATAGAAATGATATTACACTGAAGACGTAAGAACTGATATGATAAAAACACGATATACCTATAAGTTACGATATCAAACCAAAACCTTTCATTGACGATCGAGTTGTGGGACCTACTCATAGCTACTTTACTTTATCCAAATCTAAAAATAACAAAATTAAATCCTAACTTAACTAAAAGTATACAGAAACTAAAAAATAGCGTCGAAAATTTCATCCGCATCGCTGTCGACTGGTAATATACCCAAGAGACTGGCGGCATTACCACGTTGTATGGTGAAAAATAATAGCTTACAAAACAAAGATCGCAAAGTGGAATGATGCCCCCATAATATCTGTTTGCTCTCCACAATCTATTGGAGTAATTCCGATAGCTCCAGTTTTACTGCTGTTTTATCACTCTTCCTCGCTATTAGGAGAGTGGGGGTTAATGCTGGGTAGGGTTGCCAGGTTAAAAGAAGGAAAATGACAGGAAGGAAATGGGAAAACAGGTCGCTGAAAAACAACTCCGCTTTGTGCAAGTGCCACAGGAATCAGTATTTTGTTGAGCGATATCTGATTTGCGCCGATGTGTTCCATATTTTCCCAACTTATTGCTTTGTAAGTTTTATTTTATAATTGTAAATGAGCGCCGGTCACTCCCCTACGCCTTTAAATACACTTATTCTTCTTCTTGAATAAAGGAGAATTGTTATTAAGCATGTCACTGCTGGTGATAGGCCTATGCGATTGCACGCCATTCAACTCTCATCTAGCTGCTACCAGCTACCCTGTGAAGATCATCGCTCCACCTAGCCTAAGGGACTCCTTACGTTTGCCGATTCGCGGACTCCTCTCAAGAACACGTGTACCGCGACGGTCATTGATTCTACGGCTAATATAGCCGGCAACTACAGTTTGCTTATTCTGAGAGCTACATAATTATGTCGACAACTTTGGTCCAATGCAACATATCAATGTAATCTATAGTAGTAGTAATAATGAAGCTGAAGAGTTGTTTGTTTTTTTTGTTTGAACGCGCTAATCGAGTTATTCCGGTCTGATCCCCTGAACCCCCCCCTCCACCCTAAACATCCCCTGCTTGTTCATCTTCTGTTTTAATCTCTGTCTTATCCACTATAAACTTTCTCATTCCGGTTTGATCCGCTTTATGGAACTACTGATCGAATTTTAAGTTTTTTTTTTTTGCATTTGATAGCCCAATTCTTGAGGAAGGATATTGATATTGGCTACTAAACTACTTAACATATCACGCTAAGACCCTTAGGAACCGAGCAGAACTGAGCGAAAACGAAGCAATAGCGCGGGCAGGCGATGCGATGCGACAGGGTGGGTTGGGGAAACAAGAAATTTCACGCGGACAAAGTCGCAGACAGAAGCTAGTGTAACATAAAATGGTATGTTTACGTAATCAAAAGCCTGAGACTGGTTTATTTGGTAGAGTAATCTGAAATAGAACATCTGTCTCTGCCAACCCTAATCAAGGGTGAAGAACAAATTGAACTCTTTATGCTACATTTAAATAGCTATTAAATTAACAGAATACTTGTAATATATTCTGTTAATTTTGTTGAGTGATTCAAGTTGGGGAAAGAAGAGAATATCTGAGAGATGAGATCAGAAATTAAGTGCCGATTGAGGTAAAAGGTTCGATACTGTTATGTTGTGAGTGCGAGCACATTCTTGGAGCGAGAGCCGAATGCAGGATTATTAATATAACTAATTAGTTGATGTATTCATTCCTCTTAAAAGCTTTCATGATTCAATTTTCATTTTTAATATCATGAAGTTTTTCCTTTTAAAATAGTTTTAATTGGTAATCCTGTTTTATAATAACGTTAATTTCTTTAAATGGGTTTTGGCTCTGGTAAATACTGGCAATTTATTCCATGGGTATTTATGAGGCAACTAATAATATGCTAAGAGTATATTATTATACCTTCCGCCTGTTCTGTAATTCCAACAAACTACAATCAACAAAATACTCGTAGGTAAACATACTGATTGTCATCATAATCAATATACTGATTTTCGTCATGTTTATCATACTGATTATCATCATGTTCATCACACTGATTATCATCATCTTCATCATACTGATTATCAGTGGCGGTACCTTCATAGAAGCCGAAAAGCCCGGCTTGCCCTAATAAAATCATAATTCACATAATAAACGTACTTAAACCTATCAATAAAAAATATATTTTAAAAAATACCAGTCAAACATTCGCAACACACACGTACATAATAAGAAAATCAGCCAATCCCTCAGTTAGCCGTTTTTTTATACGTTGAAAATCTGTGGGCTTGCCCTAATTTTGACCCCTAGGCACGCCACTGCTGATTATCATATTCATTATACTGATTATCATCATTTTCATCATACTGATTATCATTATGTTTATCATACTGATTATCATCATGGTCATCATACTGATTATAATCATGATCATCGTATTGATTATCATCATTATATCATACTGATACCATAATGAAAATGAATTCCTTTTTGCATTATGTTCTTATCAATTATTGAGAGTCATCGTGGCCACGGCAACTCACTCTTTCATTTTCAAATTAATCTCAGACAGCACCGACTGAAGAAAAAACATCGTGTAATATCCTGTAGTCAACACAATAAAACGGTGTACACTTCCGCCAAAAGGCAAGCTTGACAAACAGTCCACTTGAGGAGACAAATCGAGATATTTCAGGTCTGTTCCAATCATTGCCTCTGACTTATCACTCGCGTTAGTTAGGGTTTACGAAAGGATAGGCAAGGCAAACTTGTTGGCAAACTGGATGTAATTTTTTATAACATAGGAGCCTAACGCGCTAGATTTTTATATATTCCCTGGGTTTTGTCTTTTTTCTAAGTGTCGGTCTGAGCTATATGAGAAAATGAGCAAGTATTAACCGATCAGGAAGGCTGGTTTCGTTGCTAACTATCCGTCTTTTTCGTCCATTCTCAATGTATTATGCCATGAAAAACCACCCCATAAAGTTTTTCAGTGACAAAATTATTTTTTCTTAAAGGCGTTAAACCTATCGTAGACTCATCGCTTTTGATTTCATCCACTTGACTACCGATAAATTCCTCTTATATTTTATCTACATTTAAAATGTATCATCGACCATGTGGACTTATCCGATTTGCCGGCCAACTTATTCGCCACATAAATCCTGTAATGCATGTAAATCCTGAATTCTAAAATATTTTCCGCGCTGTTTGTGTACTCAAAAGGATTCGCGCACCTGTACCGTTTTACTTCCCAAAATTAGTCATCTGTCAAACGCCTCCTTTGTCCCCTTACAGTGATTAATTATTTTTGACAAATATCATCAACAATGGCAATAAACCTGAAGCCCTGTTAAGTCTATTGCTCATTTGTCTTCATTTGCGATTATTAAATTGCGATGCTTTATGTTTTCCTGGTAGCTGACGACGGATTGATGGTTTTAGATTTATTATAATTTCCTCTAAGAAGAAAACCATGTTTGTATAATTAAGCTAATTAATTAGTGCCTTTTGCTGTTACTGTAAGATCTTCTCTAGCTTCACTTTTGTTTGATAAAACTTGATTTGTTTTCTTTCTCTTTCAGGTAAGAAACGTTTCCAGTTCCTGGACTTTTTTACTTTACTCTCTTTACAAGATTTGCAAAACGACGTTGAGGCACGTAAGTAGACTTTTGCTGATACATTATGCAGAATGGCCAGTACAATGCTTCCTTTACTAAGGTGGAACTGTTAAGACCTCTGTCTTAAAGATAATACTTACGTGTAACTACTTACTACAATTCTCGCGTGTTTTTATGAGAGCTAGGCACCAGAGATGTGAATCAATATCAGAATCGGCTTTGCCATACAACGTGGCAATGCCGCCAGTTTCTTGGGTACATTACCAGTCGACAGGGATGCGGATGAATTTTTCGACGCCGTATTGTTAATAGTTTTAGTTAGGTTAGGTTTTTCTATTTTTATTTTAATGGTTTGTTAGTTCATTTAGTATAAGAAGTTTATCCAGTTTTTTTTATCATTTAATAAATAACCCCTATATCAGAAAGGAGAACCTATCACTTTTTCATGGGAACTTACAAACAGTAATTTAATGTTTTTTTTTTTAAGATAAATGACAGACACGATTGCTTTTAGAAAACGTTGAGTCATATTGAAGAGAAAAGCTATTTTCAGAAACACCTTTTGATATGCGTCTTAGCATATGTGTATGTATATTTACAAAGCAGCATCAGAAATTGTTGCTACAGCAAGAAGCCCTATTCTTAGATACCAAAAATAATATCATCTCAATCCCTCAAGACACTTCATGACAAAAGCAAACGATTACGTAATGGACTCGTTCATCGAATTAACATCACCCAATAGTTGCAGACCATAGCTATTCGCGTTAAATCGGCTTAGCCCTGGATCACTTTCGGCCCACTAATCTTATTAGAGGCAGTACGGACTGTTTGGTCATTCGTCTTCTAGGAATTAGACGGCCGTCAGTGAATTTACGTTGCCTTAAGCCTTATTTTTGTGTATATAACGTGATCCTTCTCACGTGGCTGTTAAACCAACAAGAATAATTTGGTCCTTCGAGGCGTAGATTAAAGCTACCGTAAGCAGTTTATTAATATTAAGATCTTAATGTAAGTACCATAATGATATACTCATAAATACCGTACGCAAAATACGCGCATTGACGTGGAGTTGCGGACACCAGCCCGTATTACCTATTACCTATACTCATAAATAAATAAATAAATATATACATTAAAGCGTAAACACGAGATGTTTAGTCAAAAAATAATGTACCTCCCCTGTAAAATAATGAACCTCTTGGACAAGCTAGATATAAATCCATCCAAATCCAAAATCTTTAATAAATCGCTTTTAGCGATAAAACTGCCCATTGTGTCACCCTATGTAAAATTTCTAAATTTATATCTGTAATTCGTATGGTGTACATAATAAATAGACTTCTATTGTTTTATTTTATTTTATAAATTAGGGACAAGAAACAGCTGTTACATTATTATAAAGAAAATAATGAAAATCTTGCTTAGTGCTAGCCATACAAACAGAAAGAAGAACGCGAGCAAATTCATAATAGATGCTTTAATAACTACAATGATATAATATTCACCATCCATCTACACGGCAGAGGGGAGTGCACACAAAGAGGCTTATTAAATTGTCGATGTAAAATAGAAATATTGCCAGACGAGGCTCATTACTTATTCCGTTTGAGCGATTTGTTCGCCGTTGTTATACCGTACGATTCGCGCGCGCGATTGCGAATTCGTACGATGTATGGCAATCGAATTTTAAAAATATATTTATTTGCAATTTTGCATGTAGGTATGTATGAAATTTTGAGAGTAATTAGGCTCCATTAAGGCGAAAGCGCTAGGGTAGACCGCGAAATTATTTTTTTTAGGTTTTTGGAATTTGCTGGTCAGTATTAAGTTGTACGTTGATTAATATATGAATCGCGGTCGTAAGAAATATGTGTTTACAGAATTATAATCATTAAAGTCATCAAGACAACTCTAGACCACATAAGTCCAAAGTCATGAAATCATCATTCTTTGGACTTGCGTGGTCTTAGAGAGTTGTGTTGATGACTTTAATGATTATAATTCTGTAAACACATATTTCTTACGGCCGCGATTCATATATTAATCAACGTACAACTTAATACTGACCAGCAAATTGCAAAAAACGTAAGAAAATTTGAATTTCGCGGGCTACCTTAGCGCTTCCCCCTTAAACAGGCGCGACACGCGACGCAAAGGCACCGCAAGTCGCGCAAAGAGCGGTGCCTTTGTGTCGCGCGCGATTCGCGTCGCGCGTCGCGCCTGTTTGTAGGAGCCAGAACCGATGGCCCGAAAGCGGACGGTTCCTGGTGGGGAGACCGTGTATCCGCCGACGCCCCTCAGCTAGATTGGATGGACACGACTTCGCATGTGGTTTAGGTTGTTTTTGATATCATTAATTGCGTCGTGACTACTCACGAAGAGTCCGATGTCAATATGTAGCCTATGATTGACACTTGTAATGGGCCGGCTATAATAGCCGTAGAACAGATGACGGTTGGGGTAGAAGTGTTTTTGAGTGGAGGCCGCAAATCGGCAAACGTAAGGTAGGACGCCCTCAGGCTACGTGGAGTGACGATCTTCGCTGGACGAGCGTTGCCGAAAATCGAGTTGAATGGCATACAATAGGAGAGGCTTATGTCTGAGGCTGACGCTGATAATGATGAGTGTCAATGAAGAGGTAAATACTACCTACACAAAAACAGTATAAATGGCAATATTATGGAACAAAAATACATTTATGTTGGAAATGTTGGTAGGTATTCGTTACATGCTAACGCGCTCAATATTCTTCTATAATTGAATGATACGTGTCAGTGGATTGAGGCTAGAGAATAGCTCAACTGGCAAATAGAATTGATTGTTTTTTTTTTATTTCCATACATATTCATTTTAATATCAAAGTTGGATCAGCTTGGCTTTTCTACGGTTTCCGACTTTCGTGCTCAAGGGGAACTCGTAGATCGATTCTCGTATTAGTTTTAAGATTTAGAAAATGAGAATCATTAAAGGGTTTCTTTATAAACGTTATTTAAAGGTAAATATAATGATTGACCGGCTTTTTAACCACACATGTTTGTTGTTTAAACATTTATAAATAAAGGTTTAATCTAGGTGTTTGTTTATGCTCGGATTGGATGCATGTTTAATATACAAAAGATTACTATTAAAATGTTCCGAGGCACTCTTAAATCATTTTAAAGCAATCAGGCTGAGGCCACATTAGGCCGCGACGCGACCTGCGACACATGAGCGATTAAAACAACTAAATGAATGCTCACGTATATGGCTACACCGTACATCAAATATTACCAGCGATCTTTGATTTCTTTATGCGATAGAAACAACATTACTGAAATCATGGGAGTCATATAAAAGCAAAAGCAGCAACATCCAGTTTAATTGAAATGCGAGAAACGGTTTTTTTCAGGTCATTTCTTATTGCAACTATTTAGGTTATTGTTTTATATCTTTTTAGTTGAAGAATAATCTTAGAGTTATGAAAAGTAGAATAGAACTTCGCTTTAAAGTAACACATTTCCCAGATAACATAATTAATTTTGGATAATGCTGTTTTTGCGACCAATACTTGGATATTGCTGCTTTTGCTTTAATTCTTTTAGGATGTTGCTGTTTTTGCAGTGGTTGATTTCGGGTGCAAGAAGTGTAAGTAATCTTGATACTTAGGTATGAAATGCTTAGGAATGAGAAGTGAAAAACGTAGTTAAATTGTAATGGCATTTTTAATAATACTTAAATCTTTAAAATGTTTTACATGGTACATAAATTATTTTTATTTAACAATAATCACACATGCTTTCTTCTTGAATTGGCAAGAAGAACCACCGAGAGGAATGGAAAGAATGGGGGATGCCTTGGCCCAGGAGTGGGACAATACAGGCTAATAAAAAAAATAAAAAATCACACATGCATGTCACCTATTTCTTCCTGTAGTTCGCATAACTCTTCACTGTCTCCACTGCCTTCAACTTGAATTTCTGCGTCATTTAACAGGGTCTTAAAAAATAATAACTCTTCGTTTTGTTGCCAATCATTGCCCCAATGGCTTTTTAACAGTGTTAAAGTATCCTTTTTCTTTGCATCCGATAACGTACATGAAGGATTAATTTTTGATGGATTTAGCATGGAACTTGATTTTCCTCTTTTGCAGACATTTTTGCAGACTCCATCGTCAGTTTTATAGTGGAGATGTCCACCAATCAAAATATTTCCGGCTCTTTTAGAACGTCTTAGAACAAAACGTTTACATAATTTAAATTGTAAATGCCACTTGCCCACTGGTTTAAATACTTCTTGTGAAGCAGTTTTCCAATCAAAAACTTCACATTCAACTCCTAATTTTGTCACTGTGCTGAACCGTGATATAATATCCAGGTACTTTTGAGGATTGTTTATGACTTCAAGTTTTCGTGCTTCTTTTTCTATTTGAGCAAACACTCTATCGGGAGGTATATACGAATGACCCACTACCGGAAACACGAATTCAATTTCTTTGACATTATGTGGTGCTTCGGTTAACCATTTTGATAACATGGCCAGCATAATGGTGTTCTTATTTTGACCCGCACACCCATCTGCCATCAGTCGTACTTTGGTGATGGAAGTTAAGTCTGTATTTTTTAGCCTGTGATATACGGCAGAAGCTATTTCATTAGCAGCTTTGGGATAACTCTCCTCAGTCCAGCAGTATGCGAAAACATTTTCAGGAAGTAATTTACTTTTTGATGAGCCTACTACGATTGTGAAATTGTACAGGTAAACATTTCTCAGATAATATGCTACCTGGTCTGGTACTTTCAGTAAGTTCAAATTTTTTTCGCAGTCAAAAGATAATGTTATCAGACCTGTATTTTCTTCCTTGACTTTTTCGAAGAAAGATTTGGCTTTTAATTTATGTAATCTTTGGGCAGTCATTAAGCTAAGGCGTGCATTGTCATCTTTTTCTACTTTCAATTCTTCAGAAAATCTTAAGCAAGTGGCGCATACGTCTGTTCTTGGAGAGCCAAATGAAAGATTATATTTTGTATTAAAAATACGTCGGAAATACGACTTTTTAACTTTTAAAACATCCGTAGCTTCTGAATTATACATTTTCCATAGTCTGTTGATTGATAACTCCGAAGAAAGATAGAACCTTTTTGTATTTCCTCGACAATAATGGGGTTCTTCACATGGAATCTTATTGATGAAGCGCATGATTGCATCTCTTTTCGCTGTATATTTCATGGAAATACGATCGCCTCCTCTATTTTCGCATAATAGTTTCCCGGTGTGGTAATATTCCTTCATAATGCTTTGGACCCTGTACTTGGTTATTTGCAAAATTGTCAAAAAATAACGTTGACACACTTGTACCTTCTTCTTTTCTGATTGACTATAAATGTAATACTTGGTTTGAAATGTTTGGTTCGCATAGTTTGAGTTACTATTACGACGACGACGCTTTACGGTAACAGGCGTGCAATGTTTTAGCAATATAGCATCTTGCTTCTGCTTATCAGGCTGCGCATAAAAAGTTTCGAAGAAATGTTTAACATCGCTCATTTTTAGAGACATGCATTTAAAAGTTTTCTTGTGTGTACACAGCAATCTTTTTGGCAGTGTTTTAGCCGAATATCTACAACAAAAAATATAAATTTAGACAGGCAGTTACCTAAACTAAATAAATAACAGCTGGTCGACCGAGCTCTGCTCGGATGCTAATAGAGAAAGTCCATAACAGAAAAAAAAAACAACAACATTAAAAAAAAACACTGGAAAACCTTGTTCAAAGTTGGGGTTTTAATCGACGATCATCAGCGCTGGCGGCGGCGGTGACGAAATTAAGAAAAATATTGTGCGGGCAAACTTTTTTGCATGCAAATACGGAGAAAACGAATTTTCTCAGACATGGGACCTAGCTAGATCAATTTTTCACCCTGCGAATTTCATAAAAATCGTTAGAGCCCTTAGATATACATACTTGCTGAAAAAAATGATATTTGAAAAACGTGAAAAACATCCGCGTAAAATACAACGATTAAACTTTCTCAGTCGCGCTATAACCAGTGCAAACTTACCTCTGTCTTTTGGACAAGTTTCTTTTCCATTTTGCGGGCTCAGCTTTTCTTTTCCTACTGGAATTATTATCCACGGGGGTAGGGTAACAATCCATTTGGCTATAATTATAATCTTTTTAGAGAAATCAATACTTTTTATAGTTTAAATCTATAATTCAAATTGCACGCTCACGTTGTTGTTAGACAAAATCGCCATATTGAATCGCGAGTAATGCGGACATCTGATTGGTCGAGAGGGAAGTTGCTGTTTTTGCAGTAAACAACCTAGGATGTTGCTGTGTTTGACACTAACCTGCACTATAAATGACGATTTTAAAGGGGATATTGTTAGTTTTGCAGGGATATGTTATTTCAATTATATAAAGATGGCATTCGACTGACGGACTGCGTTTAAAGTTACCATTCTAAAAAAAATGGATATTGCTGCCTTTGCTTTTATATGACTCGGCATCGGCTACATCAACATGAGCGAAATTGAAGCGAATTTATTAGAAAATTGCTTTTTTTTTCGCTTGTAATGTAGCCATACCACGTTTTTCTCGTTTCGCTCTTCCAGTCGCATCGCAAATCGCTGCCTCCTGTAGCCTCAGCCTTAGAAATAAAGAAAGAAAAAGTATTTATTGCGACTCGTATAGGAAGATCACAAACTAAACTAAATACAGCAAAATAAAAACCAAGTTATATAAAAAAAAAGTAATAAAAGGAAAATGAAACAGAACTATACGAGGCCAACAGGCTCCTATCAATTTTGACTCAATTAAATATATAGGGCTATTTAGCCACGTTGTTACTGTTAAAGACTTGGCCGTTACACCACAGATATGATTAAAAGTAACTAAAGCCATAAACTCTCTCAAAATTCCTCATCTGCTTCGTTGGTGTAGCTAGTGGGTGGAAGCGCTACTGTTGAGCATGAGGTTTTGGGTTCGATTCGAAAAACCCAATAAAGGCTCGTACACACTGGCGCGACGCGACACGCGACACATAGGCACCGCAAGTCGCGCGACGAGCGGTGCCTTTGTGTCGCGCGCGATTCGCGTCGCGCGTCGCGCCTTTGTGTAGGAGCCGTAACACTGCCCAGCCCGGGGGCAAAGTTTTAAGGCTCCTGCAAACAGGCGCGACGCGCGACGCGAATCGCGCGCGACACAAAGGCACCGCTCGTTGCGCGACTTGCGGTGCCTTTGTGTCGCGTGTCGCGTCGCGCCTGTGTGTACGAGCCTTTATTGGGTTTTTTCCATCTAGAATTTCTCAGAATCAACACCATAAGTCTGGATTTTTGCCCGGTTGATGACGATAGGCTCGCCCCCTCTTACTTGGGAGTTAAATATAATTAGCGAAATGTGGATGTAGTCTATTCAAACTTGTTTCAAATTAATATTATTTCAATTTAAACAAATATCAACCTTATTATTGTGACAATTAAGTTGATTTCAGAGTGACTAGCTAGCACTATTGAAAAAGTTACAAAAATGTTTGAAGTTTTAGCGTAAACTGAACTTTATTGTGTAGGATTTAAAGTTATTTTTCCATAAACTCATATTTGTTTACATTTTTAGCAAATAAATCGCGAATGTAGATTAGAATAGGTCCACCTCTACAGGCATGATGTTACGTTATGTGTCTTCCAAAATTCCACAACATATACTGCAAAATAACAACACAACAACGAAAAAACACGTTCAAGGTAAAACCATACCCTTCAGTTATCTGTTGAACCCACTTGCAAATATATCACCGGGGCGCGCCACTCCATAAATATTGAATTTTATATGGAAACTGTTTTACCTAACGTGTGCTCGAGTATCCGATGGAGATAGTTTGTTTGAAGACTCGTGAATTATGGGTGAAGTCTTCGATATTTTGTCTTTCAATTGTTCTTGATAATAAAAATTAAGATTATTCTGTTAAAATCCCATGCCTTGTTCGTCAAGTGGTCGCAATAACTGTTGAACATCAGGTCCTGGGTTCGAGACCCAGGTGAGGCAGTTTTATTGAGTTGTTCAGGATATTCTCAATAGCAGACCGGAGTCTGGATTAGTGCCCGATTTCATGGAAGTAGGCTCGCCTCATTTTACATCGGGCTTAATACATAACACATGGAATGTGGGGGTACTATGGGCACACCTCTGCCTAACACTTGTGGGTAAATAGACTTTATTTTATGTTATGTACAGACGCCAGCACATTAAGCTACTACAATCTGTCAAATGTCTTTAATAGATTTTCAACTTTATCGCTAAAACATAAGGTTCAAAGTTGATTTTGAAAAATTGTGAGTTTCGGGTAGCTTGATGTGCTGGCGTCTGTACCTAATTCTAATTATCCATAGACTAGCTAGAGGTCGACCGCTTAACTGAGACGTTGCATGAGGTAGCTGCGCGGTGCGGGAGGGGTGATAGTTGTCACAAGTTGACGAATCGAGGCTCCTTCAAACAGGCGCGACACGCGATAAAATCGAACGCGACATAAAGGCACCGCGAGTCGCACAACGAGCGGTGCCATTGTGACGCGCGCGATTATATCGCGTATCGCGCCTGTTTGTAGGAGCCTTCGCTGAGCTCTCACATGACGTCACCACCCCCCTCCCGCACCGCGCTGATACCTCAGGCAACGTCTCAGTTAAGCGGTCGGCCTATAGTGCTTTATTGTGTTACTAAGGGCTTAGGTTCACACATAGAACATTACGTTTTGTTAGCGTTAGGTTATTGCTTCTGGATCATATTTGGGTTTCGGAGTTAAGAAATTAAAATGCACGGTGCAAAAATAATTTAAATTGGAAACATATTTTTATCCATAACTTTAACACACTTTTTGTTAAATTTAGTGTCCCTTTCAGGATAAATCACTTTAAAAACATGTTTCTGTTAATACAATTTATTAAAAAATCATATAATATCCCCATATAAGCAGGTCCGATAGCCGCTGAATCACTTTCAGAGGGCGTCACACTCCAATGCAAGGGAGTGCCACAAAGGGGCTACCTCTAGCCTCGTGCCTGATTTATAGCATTCTTTATGGCATAATGTACGTTTTTAACTCCTCAAGATAAACGACTGTTAGTATAATTAGATTGGGCAATAAAGAGATTATGGAAGGTTTTTCGAGAGAAATTCATATTAGGTTTTATCGGGGTTTTGAAAAGATAAATGTAGCGTATATTTAGGCCCGCTGGCACCACAAATCACTAAATGAGTTTAAGGTTAATCATATTTAAAATATACCTACTTCTGTTTCTGTCAATCGTATGAAGACAGAAGAATCATAGTTTTAAATGCAAGTGCGGTTGAAATCAGTGCTCTGAGATGAATACTTCGTTATTTCTAGACGGCCCTGGCTCTATGTCTCATAGAATTAGAATAGTACTAAAAATTTATTTAAGATTCATTAGTTCGGCATTAGTTGTCCGACATTTATGGTGAACTGGACCTATTTGGCGCAGCCGTGAGGCACACAAAACTATTTTAAGATATGTATTTCTGTTTTTTTTTTTGTTTTGTTTTGTGTGAATATTGTGTGCCTTAATTTAAGGTGGGTCAAATAAACTTTTTTTCTTTCTTCATTCTGTTTCAGTAGATATAGAGTCGAATAGACAGAAACATGATTATATTAAGTGTATGCAAATTGTCCCGTGAATGCCATATTTCACCTGATTCTTTTAGAAGACCACATAGTTGCTTATTTGTCCCACTATGATCCTTAATAAGGTATTCACGACCACTTCCAGTAATTTTATAGGTCGGGAAACCCCAAATACTATTAGCAAGTCTGAAAAAACCTAGTATGACGAACGTTGTTTATTAATTATGTAAAACAGTCCACGCCGCAGACTTCTATAAAGGCTCCTACAAGTAAGCGGGACACAAAGGCACCGCTCGTTGTACGAATTGCGGTGCCTTTGTGTCGCGCGCGATTTTATCGCGTGTCGCGCCTGTTTGAAGAAGCCTTAAACAGTACTACATACTGTTATTGCTCAACTAACTACCTATTCTCGCAATTGATAATATATTTAATATCCATATATTACCAGATTCAATTCCCATAGAAAAAAGGTCGTACAGTTTTTCCTGAATTTGAAACTTTTCCAATTTTTCTTTCTATAAAAACCCAATTCAGACTATAACGAGCATTTGAAAACAAAAAATGGCAATTTCGGTTCAGCCGACCTCAAGTGATACGCTTACGTTTACCAACGAACAGCATTTCATTTTTATTTATTATTAAGTACCTATATTAATCTCAATTAACATAACACAATTAAGTTAAACACATAAAAAAATTGTATGTGTTACATAATTATGTGGTAAAAAATGTATATATCTACACGGACGATATTATAAGCAAGGTACCTATTTTTGTAACTATAAGTGTTTACAATTTAAGTGTTGTTGAGCCTATGAAATCAATAAATCTAAATTAATTTCTTCCTTATATTATTCCTATTGCGAGTCTCTTTAAAATAGCTCTATCACCTATAACATATTCAGCACCAACAAAATTCATTCACCGATAGTCCTTGTGCGTTCTACCCGACGATTTAACGAACCTCATCTGTCTTCCTAAATTCGAACAACCATTGCGAAAATTCGCACAAAACTCTCCGACCCTAACATCTTAATTCAAATTGGATCATGAGACGAGAAATTACCTTAATTCAAGGAAAATATACAATGTTCAACTTGCAAAATGTTACCGTCAGGGGGTAGAAAAAAGCGGCCAAGTGCGAGTCGGACTGGCACACGCGCAAGAAACGCAGGGAAAACACGTTTCTTCTATGGAACCCCAACGAAAACAGAGGGGTTCTAAACAGCCGAGACTTATACCTAGCAATAATTAATGTATGCTATTGTAGAAAGGATAACTGCTGTTGACTTTCTATTTTCATTAGCCGTCCCCCAACGCGACGAGCGACACTTGAAGGCTCCTACAAACAGGCGCGACACGCGATAAAATCGCGCGCGACACAAAGGCACCGCTAGTTGCGCGTCTTGCGCTGCCTTTGTGTCGCGTCCAATTTTATCGCGTGTCGCGCCTGTTTGAAGGAGCCTTGAATCAAAATATTACCTTAAATTTATGTTACACAGGGCCAATATAATTACTTTTTTGTGGTTTTTGTTTGTGTCGGGGGCTTTTCATTTTTTTATTATTTGTTGTTATAGCGGTCATAGTAGTTACACTCTGAAAATTTTAAGTGTCTACCTATTACGATTCAAAAGATACAGACCTGTGGCAGACGGACTGACGGATAGCGGAGCCTTGGTAATAGAGTCCCGTTGGCACCATTTGGATACGGAACCCTAAAAACCCGGGAAGTATGGGAGATTGGTAAACGAGGGGTGTATTATGAGGTCCACAATTTATAGCCATAGCGATTGCACCTGCCGCTATGGTGGACTCGTACCCGTATTTCTGTTAGATTTATTGAATATATTTGTGAGGATAATTGATATTCTAATTGGGTTTTGTAATGGACTGATAGATTTTTGTCCACATTTTTGTGATTTTTGGGCCACAGAAATATGACTTAATGAGAACAGAAGATTTCTCGGCTCAAATGACGTGGATTCAATATAAATATGGCCTAGTAAAAATTATACATTTGTTTCAAGGTGGAGGAGCTATCATCGGGACAGGTCAACTCAATGCTGCAATGGTTCCTTATTCAAAAGGCCTTTCTAGAAATGGCCCTGCATTGTGAGACTTCCATAATATCGTAATAATATAATATTTAGACTTTAAAAGAGACCATAACCTTAGAGTTTACTTCGGCATTTGTTCTCAGTGATCAGCCAGCGAGAAAATGCCGGCGCGATCTAGTTTTAAAACACTGATTTGCTTACAGAAATAATCATCATTTAATTTGAAAGTAAGAAAAATGATAGAAAATTAATTTGTTTAGCACAGACTAAAACTCACACAATATAATATACTTACATCAGATAACAACAAATACAAAGCAAATTCAAGTGAAAAGTTCGATGTAAAAAATAATAATAGATAATAGAATTTCGTTCCATTTCAATTCATATAAAAAGGGCGATAGTTCAAATTTCTATTACTAAGGTTTCGTCCCATCCGGTAAATAAAGTCAGTCAGCTGATTTTCTTTCTGCAAAAAACCCACGACAACAGGAGGAAATGGTCATTCCACTGTCGGTAGTCAATGAACTAGTCATCCGTTGCTAATGCACTCGTTGAGACAACTCTATTAAAAAATAAACACATTTTTTATACGACATTTACATGCTGACCACTTAAAAACTGAATAGTTTTACATACATAATGTTACACAGAAATGTATGTTATGCATGTTATACTGCCAATAGTTGATGAGATAATGGTGTGTGGGCGTAATAAATTCTAACCTCCCTCTTGGTAACTAAAGAATTGGATTAAAAATGTTGACTGAATCGTTCAAAAGACCAACCTTATGAAAAATAATGTAAGTATTTATTTATTCTGAATACATTATGAACTATATCCAAAATTAACGCTTATATGCTAGAAAGACGCTATCACACTGCAGTAATATTATCACACAAAAAAGTACAAAGGAGAATAATTTTAATAAAGTAACATAGGGCATAGCAGAAATGGAAGGAAGAAAAAAAAACAGTTAATTATTTTACCCATCAAAACTTCCTACACTCAATTCCAAATTAATACTCTAACCGACATTAAAATCAAAACAACAATATTGTGGGTCGAAACGAGACATATGAAACAAGTCGTATTAGGTGAATCATATAAATTTATGGCCCATTCGGGGAGGTATACCTACGTGACGATAATGTGTCCCCAGGGTGACGCTTTAATTAAATACGAATTTTCAAGGGTTGGTATTTCATGCCATTGGATTTTATTGAGTTTGAAAAAGTCCATTTTCGAAATTTTGCCTAATGGGTTATTTTAATGGTGGAAGCCGATGAGCTAGTAAAAGGAAAATTAGACTTTTCAACTTTTCTTGTTCTTTTCTTTGTCATTCAACTTAAATCGTGTTTTTGAACCTTTATTTACGTTTTTATGCATTTAGCTGCGTTACTACGTGTTTCCCATTTTCCTTTCCTTTTCCTTTTCATAGTACCTACACTTTTTGCTACGTATCTACATTTTCTGCTACGCACCTACCCTTATGCTACGGGTCTACGCCTCCTGCTACGGTTCTACGACTTTTGCTACGCTTCTACGCGTTCGCTACGCGTTTACCCCTTTTGCTACGCACACGTTTTTTATCGTGACTCGTGTGGTCTGTAAATCATTAATCCATTCTTATCCTTTCTCAAAAGGAATTATGAAAAGGAAAAAATGGACAGCAAAATCCACCTATTTCTTTAAAACGAAGAACCACATGAGCCATGTAAATGTATCAGAAAATGTATTTACCTCTACAAGAATTATTAGCGCAAAACGCCTTTAATAAACGGATTAAGACCACTCCAATAAAGATTGAACTTTTAATTACCATTTCAATTACGAACTGTAACACGGTAACACCCAGACTGTATGATGGGGTCCGTGAAAATTCAATTCACTTTGAAAGTTAAGCCGATGGGGTAAACGTTAAACTAGCGCACTCAGCCAGACATGCAATTTGCCTCAAACGCACTTAAATGACATGTCATGACATGTTCGAATGCTTTTTGCATTTATTTTAATTATTCCTGCTGGTATTTTCTGTCTGTTTTACTCAGTTCGGGATCTTGATTCGATATTAAGTGGAAAAGAGGTGAATAAATAAATTGAATAGTGACTGTTAAAACCGATTTTATTCCAGTTTTCAGGAATATTAATCATTAGAACATCTTTTGAGGCTTGAGTGCAGTGATTATTCATACATAATTCGAAGACTGATCAATGTATAGACACGTAATTACTATACCACTTTTGAAAACAGTCTCCAGAAAAATCGCGGACATACAAACATACATACATACATACGGGCCAGATACAGAACCTCCTTTTTTGAAGTCTGTTAAAAATGAAACTTGAAGTTTCATTTTTCTGAAAAATGCACCCCTCGTTGCGCGACGTGCGGTGCCTTTGTGTCGCGCGCGATATTATCTTGTGTCGCGGCTGTTTGAAGGAGCCTAAGAAAAAAGGCGATTTCGAATATATGTATACTAGCTTCCGCCCGCGGCTTCGCCCGCGAGGTATGTAAATAAAAACTATGCTGTCCTTCCCCGGGATGCAATCTATTTCTCTGCCAAATTATGTCGAAATCCGTTCTGTGATTTAGGCGTGAAAAGGTAACATACAGACATATAGTCAGACATACAGACAGACATACAGTCATTCAGTCAGACAGACAGACAGAGTTACTTTTGAATTTATAATATTAGTATGGATGAATTTTTGATGTAAGTCGAAGATTGGAGAAGTTTCTACATCAAATATTCATATAATACGTAAGTACCTTTAATTGCCTCAAGCCAGGTATATCAAAGCACTAAAATCAATGAGAAAGTCTTTGTCTCGACTATTCGCGTAAACAGCTTTTCATTTCCCTCTAATAAAGCTGACAATAGTCTTGTCTCACATAAACGGAGCAGTGAAAACAAAACAAAGCGATTCATTAGGGTAAACATCTGACAACGATATAAAGGGAATGTCGTGATCGTAGATAAGTTGCGGTACAGACAGGATAGGAAGTGAGGTTGGTGTTTTATTGACTTGTTTTGGAGTTGTTTTTGTTGACGGTACTGAAGCATATGTAGCTCAAATTCTACAATAAGTAGAGGCATCATTAGGTTGTTTTTGTAATCATAAAGTACAGACGCCAGCACATCAAGCTACAACAATCTGTCAAATTTCTTTAATAGATTTTCAACTTTATCGCTATAGCATAAGGTACAAAGTTGATTGGGAAAATTTGACAGTTTCGGGTAGCTTGATGTGCTATATCATAATATTTTTAACCCAGTAATCTATATTAACAAACTGCGTGAAAATAGATTCCTTACAATCCCTACCTAGGTTGCCCTCAAACACTGTGAGTTGTATTTCCAAAATACACGAATGATTTGACGCTTTGTTAGTACTTATTGATTACACGAATTGTGCACACCGCTTTAAAGATTTCTATTTATCTTCAATTTGAACCATAACATAAAAGAATGTAACACACTCCACCATTACACACGTCTTTTTAGGGTTTCGTATCTCAAAAGGAAAAAACGGAACCCTTATAGGATTACTTTGTTGTCCGTCTGTTTGTCTATCAAGACCCTTTATCTCAGGAGCGCGTGGAGGTATCGAGTTGAAATTAAAACCATATACTCAGGTCTGCGGTCCCTTTAAGCTGTGAAAATATCAAACTTCTAAGTTAATGTAAAAAAAAAAGATACGGCTGTTTATGCCGCAAAAAACGTAAATTTCGACACTCAAGGGAATCAAAATTTATAGGATACTTCCCGTTGACCTAGAATCATGAAATTTGGCAAGAAGCAAGGGCATGTAGCACAAGTGAAGGTAAAAATCCGAAAACCGTAAATTAGTAGCTAAGTACATTAAAAAAATGCCATGATAAACTACATATTTACATACCTACAAATTTATACGGAACCCTCGATGTGCGAGTTCTACTCGCACTTGACCTTTTTTCTTTAAGTTATGCTACACTGTCCCACAGCTGAGCGAAGGCTTCCCCCAAACCCTTCCAGACATCCTTTTCTAGAGCCACCCCGATCCAACCCTTGCGGTATTCAGCGGGATTGTCCGAAAGGGTTACCGCTGGATGGAACATAAAGGGCTAAGGAAGGAACACGGGTGGGTTTTAGTCAGTAAGAGTCTGACACTCCCTTCCGCTCCACCCAGAGCGGAAGGGGTCATTTGATGATTTCCCACCCTGAAAAAAAAAACCCTTGCGGTACGCATCTAGGCTGTACTCACATGTTACTAAAAAAAAGTCTAATATTTATAAGATGCACCATATCTATTCTCTATAACAACACAACTTCAGCTCGACCAGCGTAGCGTGCAAACTTACCATAACCCGGTTCTTAAGAACTTTCCACTGCACAACAGACAAAATTAAAGACGGGATTTGCATCTGATTAAAAGTTTTAAATTGAATATACTCTCTTTTAAGACATTTAAATTAAAATGGGTTGCGATAGAGATTGTTGTTAGTGAAACATTTAATTTGGTATAAATGTTTCCGATTCTGTTTGTGACATGTTGCTTTCTGGGTTGGTTTTTATTAGGGCTCCTGCAAACAGGCGCGACGTGAGCCTAAGTTAGGACTTACCTACCTTACCTCTTACTTCGTCGTCGTGTATTCACAGTCTAGAACTCGTCTTCTCGTAAGAAGTCAGGAATTTAAAAAATAGTGATAATGATTTACAGTCCGGCCGCCGCGGTCGAGAAAATGCGTTCCTGGCAGTTATCAGTGCGACAATTATAGTAACAAATAAAGATCAAAATCGCAAAACACGTGTTCGTTTGTATTAAACTGACAAGTGTCAAGAACGCACGAATGAGTCTGCCAGACTGACTGCTGATATGTCCTAGGCTTTCGTACGAGGCTCTTTTAATTAAACCTCTTAGTTAGCCATAGGTACAGTGACAACAAAACTATAAAAGTAACAAATCTAAAGTAATATTATAAAGAGAAAAGATTTGATTTTTTTGTATGTTTGTTGGTTACGCTTTCACGCTAAAACGGCTGAACGGATTTGGATGAAATTTAGCACATGTGTGACGAGGATTAGGACATAGGATACCCGATATTTTTGTCCCTATATTCCCACGGGATTGTGACTTATGTATGAACCACGGGGTGCAGCTAGTTTTCTACAAAAGCAGGGTGATCATCAAAGATCTCATAATCTCGTTCCCTTCAACAAAACCAGAAGGTATCATCCCATCTTTCCTCCCACTCTCTTGAGGTTTACTTAAAAGAATTGCCATAACAAACAGTAGACAGCTATGGCGGACATCACGCTGTCTTATCTCGGGGGCGGCGGCAGATCCCAAATGCGGATCCCCCGCAAGCCTTGATGGAGTAGCCGTGGTGCAAGAAAGACAAGAGTAGCGATATGGTTTCTTTTTCCAAGTCAAAAGATGAAAGAGCAAGCTGTTTGCTTGTTTCTTCATCCCTTCGAAAGTCAGGTGCCTCCATATTTCTGGATGACGGCCATACCTTGGAAATGAAAGCCATTAATCAAAATGGTAACTTAATATTAGAAAACGGAGCCGGACTTATTACAGGTACAAAAATACCCATAACGAAGCCGAATCACTTGTCCTTCCCGATATTATGATATTTTTTTTGTACTGAACCATAACTGAACCTTTTGATTCCGGAGATATTGTAGATCAAAGCTCCAACTTTATTGACGACGTTTTTTATGAAAACAAGTTTTACTCCCACGATACCCTTATCGTTGCATGCACCTATAAGCAGAATGTTTTGCAAAATACCGTAACAGCGAGATTTCACACCAAAAATAAAAGTTGTTTCCCAGCAATTATTTTTGCACTAACACAAACTTATTTGTTTTCAAATACAGAATGCGTAGATGATGACTTTGTGATAGGTTTTTTACATCCTGTATTTTGTATTATTACCATCATTCTCTAAGCCATTGTACAGACGCCAGCACATCAAGCTACTACAATCTGTCAAATTTATTTAATAGATTTTCAACTGTATCGCTTAAGCATAAGGTTCAAAGTTGAATGGGAAAATTTTACAGTTTCGGGTAGCTTGATGTGCTGGCGTCTGTATGTTCGTACTATGAAAAGATTTCACGACACCCCCAAAATGGAGTAAAACAGATGCTTCCAAGCCCGCACAGTCGCTTATACCTTGCGCCACACCTCACGGCTCAACCGAGGTTCCCGCTCAGAACCTGACGGACAATAGCGATAGAAATAGGGACGTCACGGACGCCATTGTCGCCGTGTAAAACTAAACGTGCAACCCTACGTCCAGGGAAATTGGACGGACCCAAACATGTAAGTATACGAGAGGGGAGGTTGGACGGAACTGTAGTGGGTTTGATTGAGGTTGTGTGTCTTTAACTAACACTAAATTTTCTGTCGAATTTCTTACTTGTAGGTGCCTACACGATGAAATTATAAAAGCTGAATTGAGCTGTTCAGACTAAGCAACTTTTATTGTTGCTTCAACGTATGGTATGAAACTGACAATTAAATCGCACTGTGTGTATCAGGCTTTAGGTATTAAGCAGCTAAATCCAACTACTCATATGTAATGTCTTTCTTTGCTCACTACCTGTTTATTATACGATGTTTGTGTAACTATTTGTTTTCCCGAAATAAATAAATAAATATATCCATAAATTTTGATGGCTTGGATCTTTGTTACCAACAATTACGGACAAATAATTAGTCTGAAATAAATAAATTTAATTTAATAACTTATCAATCTTGGATTCTTGAGCTGGCATTAGACCTAAGCGAATTTTCTGAACATTTATTATGACCTACGCGAAAATGGGAGAATCTCTTGCACGTAATTAAAGTCAAGTCTCGCAAGAAAATAAAACTATAAACACTACGATTTTCAAACAGATGTACTTTCTCAGAAAAGCACACCAATTTTGTATGCAGTAAACGTACCCAAACTCAATTTTAAAGCTTTTATGAAATTGCCAAGTTAACTGTCTCGAAAACGCAATAAAGTTCAGTTCAGACCGCGAGCAATTTCAAGTACAACAACAACTGACCTATTTAACTCTTAAACTAGTACAGATTCAACACTTTTCTTCCTCTCTTCCCCAATAAACTTCAAACACACTTAATCGAATTTCGCCAAACAACCGTCCACAAAATGCGCCCGTATGTTTTCCCCTTTATGAGGCGAACATGCTGTGAATTTTGATAGTGTGAACAGAGTGTAAAATTGCATTTAGTTGTACGCCTTAGGGTAAGGTGGGTCATAGTATTGGTTAGCACTATTACTATACCTGAGGGTTTGAAATATTGTTGTTATGCTTTGGGGTAATTCGGGTCCAGTATTTCCTTATGAATTAAGGGACTAGAATATCTGGAATACTATCTACAGTTGAGGATTTCTTACGTTTGATCATTTAAGTATTGCCCGACCTTAAAGGCTATTGCAAACAGGCGCGACGCGCGACGCGAATCGCGCGCGACACAAAGGCACCGCTCGTTGCGCGACTTGCAGTGCCTTTGCGTCGCGTGTCGTGTCGCGCCTGTTTGTAGGAGCCTTTATGCAACTGTCTTGTTTTGATTTGCATCAAATTGTTTGTCTCTTCGGTAGACAGCTGGGCAGCAACAATTTGCTAACTTTACCACCTTGCATAAACCAATGCATCTTACTAGCCATAGTTACAAAGTCAAAAGTTCCACAACAATCTAGTGCTTTGAGATTCTTGAAGGGATACTATTTGGAATCGGGTTTACTGTTGAGATTTAAAAGAAGTGATCAGACTCCACATTCGTGGTAACCATTAAAAATTATGACACCATTCTCCATCATCTGAGACCAATCTATTATAACCTGCCTACTACACGGCAGAAGTATTGTATAGAGTTGTAATCCCCATCCAACCTGCGTCTCAACAACGCACCGTGGGTATATCAGTTCAGTACTTCAGTTAGCAATTTTCCCCCGCACGTCGTAAAAATAAACTGCGAGCGAAGGGTTGCCATGGCAGCCGCGAGGGACAAGTAAAAACATCGTTACCTAATTTAAACTGTTTTGCAATTTTTATGCGCGATAGAATATGCCTTAAGTATACTTTATAATTTCTGATTAAAATAATGTTTCTTTTAAAATGTTCACTGCTATCTAATAGTATAAAATCGTTAACTGAACAATAGCTTTTCGTCATTGAACACGTACGATACATTTTAAACTTGCAATACAAAAATGCGTTAGTCCCGCCATCTATTAGCCAATAAATCCAATTAACGCTTCATCTACTCACCGCTAGATGTCGCTGCAAACGAAGGCACTCGTCGTCAAGGTAATGAGCGGGAGTGGGAATCCTATCAATCGGCAAATTGCCCGGGGCCCCAGCGTCTGACTGGACAGGTAATGAAGCTATCGCCGGCTTCGAATTAGTTACGTGGATATTTGGGAGGAGGATTACACTTGTTATATGTACTTGATCAAGATAATGTGTGTGGGATATCCTAAAGTTCTTACGATAATAATGTTGTTGGGCGAAAAGCTGTGTAATTGTGTATCCTGGAAATGTATTCTCTTACTTTCAACTTAGAGTACTTCTACAATTACATCTGCATCAAGCCTATCGAATTTGACTACTGTTCGTGGTCTATCTCAATTTGCGCTGTAATATCCAGTCTTACCCCGGCGGCGCGGCGGCGTCGTTACCTTCAGAGGCTTCAGATGGTCGGTCAGTCTAGTTGTAGGCGTCGTTTTCTATACCTACGCAAATCACTTTTCAGTCTGCAGTATTTTTGTTCGAAACAGTAAAGCCAAAGCAGCACGAGCACGCTATGAGAAGTAAAACTTTTGTTTTTGCGAACGACAGGTCCATTGCGTAGTTAGCGAAAACATTGTCCTTACTGAAAAGGACGAAAGTTTCGCGACTACAAGTACTACTTGCTAGTCCTGATTTAAGGCTCCTACAAACAGGCGCGACACGCGATGTAAACACGCGCGACACAAAGGCACCGTTCGTTGCGCGACTTGCGGTGCCTTTGTGTCGCGTGTCGTGTCGCGCCTGTTTGAAGGAGCCTTTATAAAAAAGCTTAGAGAAAGCTTGCTTTACTTCACTAGACACACAGATGGTCGAAAACAATGATTTGATCACACATGCCCCTAATCAATCAATCTGGCTAGACATTTTGCCAATTGTTGTTATGTGTATGTTATGTTGGGTTCGGCTTCCAGTCTAACCGGATGCAGCTGAATACCAGTATTTTAGATGGAGCGACTGCCTATCTGACCTAGACCCTGTTGCTGGGTAACATGATACCCCTTGGTAAGACTGGTTATCAGACTTTCGGGCTTCTGACGACCCATAACGGCTGTCAAAAGTCCACGAATAGATGGGACCAACGGCTTAACGTGCATTCCGAGGCACGGAGGGGCTCAATTTGTAATGGATGCTCACCCATCCATGAACCGGCCGCGACAAGCGTAGCTGAACCATCGATCGCCCCGTGCGGCTGTTATTATTTACACAAGAACCCAAAAAGCATAATTATAAAACGACATTAAATAACTGAAACAAACATTTCAAGCCGCGTTTCATCCCCTAATCGTAACATCCTTCGCGGTTAGCAGCTATCTTTAATTAACATCGGTCCAAAATTCCAAATAGCATTTACGGTACACAAAGGGAACTCATTTTTTTAGGTATTTACATTTAATTTCAGACACCCCTTAATTTTGGAGGCTCATCGAAGATACCTTATCGTTCGGGGGTGATAGGGAGGTACGATTTTATGTGGCTAATTTTCGTGCTCGAAAATTTTTAATTTTTTTCGAAGCAAGTTTAAATTACTCTCTTATAAACTGGATAACAAATGCTTACTTAATAATCGCTTTTTTAAAACAAACATTACTTACTAGTCGAAATGGCCAACATTTATTAGAAAATATTAGCAGCTTTTAAATAAGCACTTACTGTAAGCTAACTAAAATCTTTGTTATTTCATATTTGATGCAATAACTTGAATGTTTTTGTCGCTAAGTGCTCTGAGATAATGCAGTAGCTTCAAGTGATATTTGCTTATAATATTTGATGCACCCCACAGATTCTCAATAGAGTTAGGGAATCACGTGTCGTCCATGAAAGGGTTTAGTTAACGTCCTCATATGTCTTTGAAGATTTATCACGATATGAACTAAGACTATTTGAATAATGCGTTCCAAGTAGAAATGGCAACAATTAAAAACTATAAAACTATTTAAAGTGTTAGGAAAATTCAGTCTTTTCATCGTTATGTGCTAGAAAGTGATGCTTCAATGTATTTATTTATTATAATCTGAGCTGTGCAGGTCGTACTGGTCGGCACAGCATGTATCAGAACGGTGTGGTCATAAACAGGGTTATTGGGAAAACACAAACAACCTCTTACGAGTTTATTGTACTTAATATTATGAACAACTTTTACTATGGGACCAATCCTGAAATGGCGAAAAAAAGTCAGCGGTTCCCTACATTTATATTCGTATAAAGGCTCCTACAAACAGGCGCGACACGCGACGCGAATCGCGCGCGTCACAAAGGCACCGCTCGTAGCGTGACTTGCGGTGCCTTTGTGTCGCGTGTCGCGTCGCGCCTATGTGTACGAGCCTTAACTCGTCAAATTGTAGGGAACAGCTTAGTTTTTTTTCGCGATTTCAGGTTTTGTCCCATAGTAAAAGTTGTTCATAATGATGAGTGCGATGACCTTTTAAGAGGTTATTGGAGTTTTTCCAATAACCCTGTATAAGGATGTGGTACAGACCATCAAAGTGAACAACTGTCTCCGAAAAAAATATTAACTATCCAATACAAACTTCTTCTTTCTTATACCGAAAATGTATGGGACGGCTGATATTTATTTATGATGTTAGTCCTTAGGAGAAAGTTGTTCAGTTTCATGGTCTGTACCACACCCTGAAGTATGACCACACTTTTCCGATACATGCTGTATAAGTCATCGACACGAGGAGTAGAAGATTATAATATTTGATACACCCAACAGATTCTCAGTAGAGCTAGGTGTCGCGTCATCATCATCACTTCAGCCGAAGTTCTGCGCTTCTCGCATCCAACGGGTTCCTGCGTATTGCCGGTGTCGCGTATTTTACATGAAAGGGAGACCCGTTAACGTTCTCTTTGAAGATTGATCGCGAATAGAACAAAGAGCATTGTCACCGTTATAATGAGCCACAATTGACAGCCTAAACAGTGGGGTTGAAATCTAATTAACTACTCGGAATATTGTTTGATAGTGGGCTGCTGGCGCTTAATCAGTTTCTAAGTGTAAGTAAGGGTAGCTTTGTTTATAATTAAGAACGTTTATCTTTTAAAATTGTATTCATGTTTACTGTTCGTTAAAAATATTTAATTTAGTTTACAAACCTCTTATTGCGTATTCAACTTCAAAATACCTATCTAAATACTACACAAAAAATGTGAAAATTTTACAAAGCCTCTCCCATGAGCCTATCCAAACATGCCCTTTAATATGTAACAGTCGCCAACGCCAAAAAAAAAAAACAAAGAGTCCCTTCCTATTCCAATTCAAAAGCTAAAATATATAACGTTTCAGTATCGTCCTTCAGAATAAGCCTTCGCATCGAATTCGACATTGACACGGGCGCCCCTATTCTTCCTTCTTCAACTCCAGTAAGTAATTGTTATTTGTTGGAGACTATCTCTTTTGTGAGATTTCCCTTCTTCAAGATAACGCACCTGAAATATTTCGTTATTTTTCTTCGCGGATTTCGGTTTTGTAAGAATCTTTATTTTGTTATTTTTGTTCTTGTGATACTGTAATACTGGGTGCTGGAATTTGAAGTTGTGTTCATGTCTCTTTGTGAGATAGGTTTTGTTGTTTATTATAGGCATAAAGACTTTTAGGTTTAAGGCTCGTACACACAGGCGCGACGCGACACGCGACACAAAGGCACCGCAAGTCGCGCAACGAGCGGTGCCTTTGTGTCGCGTCGCGCCTGTGTGTACGAGTCTTTACGGCGAATATCTGAAAATATACCGAGTAAGTTACCAACTATTTTGAGATCTAATTAATGTATGTAATGTGGGCTTGCATGTCACTTCTGTTTCTTTGCTCGAATTGACAAGTAAGAATATGGGTGTAGATTATATCATCATCAGCCTATAAGATTCCCACTGCTGGGACCCAGGCCTCTCGGTAGAAGGCAGTGGGCCGCAATCCACCCCGCGGGCCTAGTGTTGGTTGATAGATCCATATCATATGTCTTCGAAGTTTTGGTTCTAGGACTTGCCGGTTTCCTTACGATGTTTTCCATGGAATAATTTACACAAAATGAAGCGCCTCTGTGGGTTCGAACCTACGCCCTACAACTTGTAAGTGGACGTTACATCCATGACTCCTCAGTATAGCTCATGCCTTCGAAAAATATAAAGTGTGTAATCAAAGGGGCTGACTACCCAAGATGCGCCAGAGGTACATGTATTCACTCAATGAGGCTTCTCTAGAACATTTCTTATCATCATTATCATCACAATATACTCACTTTTATAACACATCCAATAATTATATCAAATCCGGTATTAATCATACGCATACCAATTCCCCTTTCCCCAACCATTTCCTAAGTAGGTAGGTAACGCAATAGAGAACTAACGAAGCCTGAATCTAAATACGTTTCACATAATTCCGCAGCATTGTGCGATCGGCGCCGGGGCGCAATCATATGGTAAATGGAACAAATGGGATCGTTCGAACCCGCAACCTTTGCAAGAGAGGGATCTTTATAGAGTTGTTGGTACGGTACAATTTTAGTGTATTTTTACCAAATTTTTACTTGATTTGTTGGATTTGTCTCCGCTTCGAATAGCAGAATACCTATTAAAGAAAGGAAAACATTCTCGAAAAAAATAATAAGATTCTTCATTTTGTCATACATTTTTACAGCTTATTGATTCTGACGTGATACGAAGGTTGCCGAATCAGGTAGTCTATATAAATAAAAGAAAGTCGGGTTAGTTACACCATTGATTTTAATGATCCTTGGTTTGTTGTCTCCACCCCGAATAGCAGAATAACAAACATGGAGAAAATTCACAAAGGAAAAAAAAAAGATTTTCTCATACATTTTGTTTGGATCGGCTTTTTTTATTCTGAGGAGGTGGTACGACATTCGCCGGGTCTGCTAGTAATGTAATAAATAACATTTTCAAAGTTCTGACAGTGCTCTGGTCTTAATTACTTATCAATCCATAGTAACAACAAACACAAAAATCCCATATTGTATTCTGACGCGTCTAACTAGCAACGTTACTAGTTATAAATAAAGGAAACTATTAATTATTTTAACAGGATACACGCTACCTACCGCCTTAATTGTCAGAGTCCGTTCGTCTGTTAAATTGTTGGAAAGTACGTCTAGCCTAGACACGTACACGAACCTACATCGTTATTACCTATATTGATGAGTAAGATATTATATACTTACTTTTTGTTTTGTTTGTTTGAACGCACCAATCTCTGGAACTACTAGTCAGATTTGAAAAATTATTTTTGCTAACCCAAATCTTGAGGTTAGGCTATTTAACATTACGCTACGACCCTTAGGATACAAGCAAAATTGAAAAAGCAGAAAGAATGCTAATCGAAAACGAAGTAACAGCGCGAGCGGGCGATAGGATGCTATATTTTATTATGACAAAACAAGAAATTTCCCACGCACGGAAACCTGTGTAATGTAAGATAACACACCTGTCACATACCTGTAATTACCTAATTTGCGCTCAGAGGCTGATCATTACGTACTTAGTTTGTCTTACTGCAGCTTTACAATGAACTGTGATCTTTCTGGCAGAATTTACTTAAAAATATAAGTGTTTTTTTTCTTCAACCTGCCCTGATTCCAGTTTTTTTTAGGATCTAACACTATTATGTCTTCTTCATCTGTACATCTCTATCAGTCATCATCTTATTATTCATCCCTTTTCTTGTCTTTAATAGAAGAACTCAATCTCTAAAAGTACTAAAATTGTACCTATACCTAAAGCATTTTGTTTTTTATGTGGACCAACCAATGGCTTCTGTCCTAGGAGTTTGGTATAGGTACTTCATCCTGTCTTATTCACAACTCTGTATAGATCCCTCAAGTGTGAGACGTGTGAGTAGAGATGTGAATATTCTGAAAGGGAATAAATAATGTCAATCACTGTAACACAATAATATTGAACTGAAACAAGAAGGTACACTGAATCTGTTTGTATACAATATGTAGATAGGCATCCCTTAACGCAACTCAAGACGAAAATCTTTGACCAGTACGTGATGCTACGTTGCCAGTAATGACCTATGGTACTAAAAGACACACACACGCTCAGAATGGGCCTTATTGGAAGGCTAAAAGTCACCCAAAGGGCAATGAAAAGGGCTATGCTTAAAGTTCCCCCTTCGTGATCGAATCAGAAATGAAGAGATCCGCAGAGGTTACCGACATAGCCCGAAGAATTGCCAAACTTAAGTGGCAGTGGGCAGGGCACGTAGCTCACAGAACAGATAGCCGATAGGGCCAAAAGGTTCTGGAGTGGTGACCGTGTACCCGAAGACGTAGCGCTGGTGATGGCCGCAGAAATCTGAATGCGGGAAGCACAGAACTGGTTGAAGTGACGGTGCTTAAGTTAGGCCTGTGTCCAGTAGTGGACGTCTTTCGGCAGAAAAGATGAAACTAATGTGAAATGCAATAAAGGATTGAATTGAATTGAAGTATAAACCCATATAGCTCTCTTCAAGTACCTACCAAGTACAATATTCCACCAAGGTATGCAGTACCTACCTAATCACATAGATCACGTTATCGTAGTACCTACAGGTGCATCGTACCATGAAGGTTGTAGTAGTTACCTATAGGTAACAATGAGATGCGTGTCAGTGCTCGTGATGGGATGGCAGCCAATTTGTAGGCGAATTGTTGCGATGGTTCTGTACAGATTTAACTTACACTTGAAAATCGTTACAAGTAATAACAGCTATACGGGTCGATCGAAGGTGAAGCTACGCTTACCGAGGTCGGCCCATGGATTGAATCCATCCAGGCCCCTCTTTTCCATTGGGCACTCTGGGCACTTTCCCAGGGCCCCGTACGCGTACTTTGTGAAGTATTATTTTACTTTAATTATTGTGTATGTGAGAACTATGTGGGTCTTTCTTTTCTTTTTCTCTGTTAGTTTTAATGTTGGCCTGGGAGTTTTGAGTAACTACCCAAATTTCCTTTCTTTGGTATTGTTCGTCGATTCATGGAGCTCCTCAAGTTTTGAGTTGAGCTACACGATTACTGACAAATGCTTGCACTGGACTGGACTGGTCCACTCAAATCTGTGTGGTTCTTTCTTCAATGGACCATTTCAGACATCAATCTACATGGTCTTCACATGATCTGACCAAGATTATGTGGGGAATTTAAAAGAGACTGTGACCTCTATCTAGAGTTTGTTTCGGCATTTCTTAGAGTAATCAGATAAGAAACGCCGACCTCTTCTAGCTTATTTTTTTTATACTGTGATGTGATTCTGATATCCTATTTACAGAATAAACAATTTAATTTCCGTTCCATTCTACGCGTTATTAGTACCTACCCGATTCAATGACCAATGACAAAATAATTGATTATTTTGAAAAGTGAACGCGACCGAAACATGTAAAAACGGAATAATAAAAACAGTGAAAGTGCAATTTCGCTTATCTACTTACTCTTCTCTACATAAGGGCCCCGTGATCCTTAAGGCTCCTGCAAACAGGCGCGGCGCACGACACAAAGGCACCGCTCGTTGCGCGACTTGCGGTGCCTTTGTGTCGCGCGCGATTTTATCGCGTATCGCGCCTGTTTGAAGGAGCCTTTATGTGCTCAAGGCTTCCAATAAGTCAAAGACGGCCCTGAACCCATCCACTACTTATTAAGACCCCTCCGTGCCACAGGTCGCGGCTGTCATTTGTAGATCTTTGACAGTCGTTACGTGTAGTCAGAAGCCAGAAAGTTTGACAACCAGTCTTAACAAACAATATTGCGTTACCCAGTAAATGGGTTGTGGAGGTCATATAGGCAGTCGCTCCATATAAAATTCTGGTATTCATCTGCATCCGGGTCGAGTGTAAGGCGAACCCAACATAGTTGGAAAAAAGTTAGACAGAAGTTAACTTGAAACCGTTTGTAACCGCGTTGTATCAGCCGTAACTAAGTCTCAAACAAAGGCTCTGGAGTCTTGACATACAAACATACAAGCTGGCAGGGACATTGACGCGCAACCTGTTACGATGGATTCAGTAGGTACAGACGCCAGCACATCAAGCAACTACTATCTAACAAAATTCTTTAATAAATTTTCAACTTTATCGGTAAAGCATTAGGTTCAAAGTTTATTGAGAAAATTTGACAGTTTCAGGTAGCTTGATGTGCTGGCGTCTATACATGATTGTAAACACCGCTGGGATGAAATTTTTCGTCAGTTATTTAAAAAAAAATTGGTGTTCAATTCATTTTGACCGAGTAGGTATTGCACTTTTCTATGAAACAGCAGGTTTTTTTTCAGCAGCGGTTACATTTTGTGCGTCGATGTCCCCTGTCACCTCTGTAAATGTACCTACATAACGGTTTCTTTGACACCACTATTAAATGTACAAGATACCAGTTCAACAAGACAAAACCAATGTTCATTTATTCTGTAGACTAAATAAAAACAATAATCAAAATCGGTTCAGCCGTTTGGGAGCGACGATGGCATAGACAAACACACAAATACACACGTCAAACTTATAACACCCCTTTTATGTCCGGGGTTAAAAAAAAGCAATGCTCATTGTCAAGTTCAAGCTTATTAATGAGCAAGCAGACATTAATTCCTGTAATACCCTCTACTCACTTCTAACTGCTTAAGAAACCGTAAAACTATTAGAGTAGAGAATAAAACAGTTCTATTACATACACACACGAATAGTTTCCCCTTTTGTTACGGAAATAAATAAACATAAAATTAAAATAAATGCTGAATAATGAAAATATTTTTTATCACCAACAATTACAGTCAGTATATACCAAAACGTTAATGTCCAGAGTGTGTATAATAACCATAATTACAGAGATTTGTAAGCGTTTTTACGGAACCCTTTTGTATGATAAAATTAATGGAATCGAAATTACAGTTGTCATAGAGGCTACGAAAGGCTATCAAAGTATCATTACTGGAAATACTATTGTTTACGAACCGTACTTATAACAACCAACGTTGAAGTGTTTCCGTAATTTCAGCCATTTCCATAAATAAACTATGAACTGCATAGAAATGTTTAACAACTTTAATTACTGCTGGTCTAGCAGTAGCTGCTTGTGAAATAATTATTACTTGTGAAATAAACATGTAAATACTACAACCTGCCATTTCCATTTCTGACACGAAATATTGCTGTGGTTCGGTATGAAGGATGGTGGTGAAATTTTGACAATGTGCGATGCTTGGGTTGCTTCGAAATGTGGAAAACATCTTAGATGGACTTGTAGTACAAAATATTATAATAAATAAATAATAATATTGCCTAAATTCCTACAGGATCGTCACTAAAATAGACTATTTACCAAGTTCGTCACTTATCCACAAGGACGAAAGATTTGCGTACCAAGCGACTTCCTTCACGTGAAAGTCAACTATACCATAAAAAAAATTGTAATCGTATCAGTCGTTCAGAGATTATCTCTTACAAACAAGAAAATAATTTTACCTCTACGGGTAGTCAGAAGCCCGAAAGTAACAACCAGTCTTCCCAAGGGGTACCGTATTACCCAGTAACTGGGTTGTGGAGGTCAGATAGGCAGTCGCTCCATGTAAAATACTGGTATTCAGCTGCATCCGGTTAGACTGGAAGCCGACCCCAACATGTTGGGAAAAGGCTAGGCAGATGATGATATGTGGTAGCCATACTGTATACGGATCTCTTTGTAGATAAACACACTGGATAAACAGGCTTTACAACACATCCTAATATAGACGTGGTGTTTGGGCGTCTGATTTGCTAATGAAAGCTTGCTTTGAAGTATTGGTCAACGGAAATTTTGCCTAGTGTGTGTATCCCTTTGAACACTGTCCTATTCATTCATAGTTTTGGAGTACACCCTGAAGTTCCAATTCACCCTGTAAATTATTTGCTTTAGAATCAAACTCGGTGCTTCTTTTGAAACTGGGTAGGTAGCAATTTGTTATCGCAACATAGAAGAACCACACTTTAAATGAACACCGTCCATAATGAGTTAAATGATTTTTCATGGCTCCAATCTGGGATAAGGAGATTAGAGGTCATCGTGCATAATGCTATCTATACTAACATCTGTAATTGATATGTTTTAACGCCAAACCGATTTGTTGAAAAGCAGAAACGAAGTTTTGAAAGTACCTTAAAAGTCCCATAGAGTAATTTCAGCCTACATAACGACATCTTCAAACATAACTACACTTCTTTATTTTCTCCAAAACATAACAAAAATTCTTTACCTTTCCACATTCCCTTCCTGCCCCCATACATAGTTAACCTTACGGCCTTTAACCTCTAAACAGGCCTGCAAAGACTCCCACCCGTAGGGAAATCCCCCAGTAACGCACTCATACAATTTGCATGTAATGTTCAGGGGATCCTATAATTGCCTGCATGTTCTGAATTCAATACGAATAGGGAAAATTTCATGGGATTTTATGATGGGGTGTGTGTGAATGTGATTGTTTCTTGGGAATGGTGTTTTGGTAGTAATGACGCCATTTTGGAGTATGAATTTAGTATTTACAGAAAATATTTTGATTTTGAATAAACCCTATCTAAAGGTTAACGTTAAGGTCTAATTTCTTAATAATTGATAGGTAGGTACGAGAAAATCGTGGGAAGGCTTTGAAGATTTAGAAAAAGTTGAGAGGCCTTTTAATTGGGAACAGAATTTAATCTTTCGAAAAATCTTATACAAAGAAAGTTCCAACAAATACAATTACTAAATAGCTTTACGAATAAATTCATATTATTATTACGTTACGGGCTTTTACAAATAAGATAAGCAAGTTAGCCTAAACAAACAGCCTAGCTTAGCTTTTCTAGCCCCAGAGAGAAATACCAAATTTCATCAGCGAAATAGAAACATGTATTTCAGTAAAAGTAAAAGCATTTAGTTATCAAAAGCTCATAAGGGCGAGAGTAAGGGCTGTTTCGAATGAAATTGAATAAATTTATCCTTTCATGATAGGAAATCGCAAAGCAGGTGTTTCTTTGATCCGCCAAAGATTGGATTGTTATGAGTTTCTGGCGATTTTATTTGTTTTCATACGGGTGAGGGAAACTTGTTAGTTTTGTCGTTTTTGGTTCGTTTTTATTGGTTTTTCATTTGCCGGGATGTAATGGCTTTATGAGTGATATTTGCGTGCAATTTGAGAGGCTTATGTGCAGCCACAGTGGCCAAAGACTCGAAGCTGATGATGAATAGTTATCTATCTATCATCATCATCTGCCTGCTTTTTCTCAACTATGTATGTTGTGGTCAGCTTCCAGTCTAACCGGATGCAGCTGAATACCAGTATTTTACATGGAGTGGCTGCTTATCTGACCTCCACAACCCAGTTACTGGGTAATATGATACCCCTTGGTAAGAGTGGTTGTCAGACTTTCGGATTTCTGACTACCCGTAACGACTGTCAAAGATCCACGAATGGCAGTCGGAACCAACGGCTTAACGTGCTTTCCGAGACACGAAGAGGTCCTTCCATGGACCCCTCATAGTTATATAAATATCTATATCTACTCTAATACTAATAGTTACCAGACGGATTTGAAAAATTCTAATAAGCTATTTAACATCTCGCTACGACCTTTAGGAGCCGAGCAGAAAGAAAAAAACTCAGAGAGAGAGCGAAAGCGAAGTAATAGCGCGGGCGGAGATTAAATTCACGCGGACAGACGCCAGCACATCTAGCTACTACAATCTGTCAAATTTCTTTAAAAGATTTTCAACTTTATCGCTAAAGCATAAGGTTCAATGTTGATTGGAAAAATTTGTCAGTTTAGGGTAGCTTGATGTGCTGGCGTCTGTACATGCAAATAATTTCACGCCTTCTTCCCATGGGAGTAAGCAGAAACTACAGAACGCCACTTGCTACGATCCTTACATACTCATTTTGCTTCGTTTTTTTTTTATTCATCTTGACATACGACATATCACAACAGGCACGCCGGTTGCAAGTTATACCTAATGAGAACTTGATTGAAGTTTTCTTTTATTTGCTCAAATCTTTACGATACTAATAGATATATATTAATCCCCAAACGAATCAAGTTCATAATTATTAGTATTATTAATATCTGGCTATTCAAATATGATAACAACAGAACAGAAATCCAATATTGTTAATACTGAATTTCATCATCATCATCAGCCTATGATGTTCCCACTGCTGGGACACAGGCCTCCTCTCAGCGAGAGGGAGTGGGCCGTAATCCACCACGCGGGCCCAGTGCGGGTTGGTAGATGTCACATGTCTTCGAAATTTTGGTTCTAGGACATGCCGGTTTCCTCACGATGTTTTCCTTCACCGTTTTGTGAGCAGTGGTGATGAAATAATTTACACAAAGTAAAGCGCCTGTCTGGGTTCGAACCTACGACCTACAACTCGTAAGTCGCGGCCGTTACCACTTGGCCACCACTGCTCTACTGAATGAATACTGAATTTACTCGTCATTAAATTTAAATTCGGGCTGTGTATTATGCAGGTATTGTGTACGCTGAACTACATAATATGTGTTATGTAGGCAGGTGTTGTAATAAACGCCAAAACCTTCAGTTATGTCCTTTGTCATGGCAATTTATATATGGACTAGCTTCTGCCCGCGACTTCGTCTACCTAAATTCCACCCTACCCCATTCACTCTCTTAGGGTTGGAATTTCGAAAACTGCTTTCTTAGTGGATACCTATTCTTCACAAAGCACACACCCTCCAAATTTCATGTCTCTAGGACCAGCGGTTTAGGCTGTGGCATACCTAATATTATAAATGCCAAAGTGTGTCTGTCTCTCTGTCTGTTACTCCGTCACGCTTAAACCGCTGAATCGATTTAGATGTTTGCTATAGAGATAAGAGAGAACAATAGATTTTTTGTAAATAGATTAATCAATCAATCGAGTCAGCCTATCGCAGTCCAATGCTGACATAGGCCTCTCTCAGCACACGCACCAAAGCACAGTAAATAGATAATTGCTTCATATCTATCATACTTACACTTATAATTTTATAAAGCTGAAGAGTTTGTTTGTTTGGTTGGTTGAACGCGCTAATCTCTGGAACTACAAGTCGGATTTGAAAAATTCTTTTCATTTGATAGCCCAATTCTTGAGGAAGGCTTATAGGCTATATAACATCACGCTATGACCTTTAGGAGCCGAGCAAAAGGAAAAAAAGTCAGAAAGAACGCTAAGCAAAAACGAAGTAATAGCGCGGGCAGGCGATGCGATGCGACGGGGTGGGTCGGGGGAACAAGAAATTTCACGCGGACGAAGTCGCGGGCAGAAGCTAGTTTTGCAATAAATTACCAGTGTTGTGTCATCGCGCTTCTCTTTCTTTTCCATGCAGTTCGACGACAGTGACCGCGCTTTAGATCATGTAGTCGCCTTAACTCTTTGGGGAATACAGGCGTTGTATTCTGTGTATATGAATCTTCAACTATGTAGGCATTTCAGTATTTTGTAAATAATACCCCGGGTACCCCCATCACCAACCTATACCTACTTCCATATCCATAGCACCTGTTCCGTATACATTCAACATGCGGTTACCCAAAATTCGAGCGTTCAAAATTAATATGCAAATAAGCCGTGTATTCACCAGGCGACAAATGTACGGTGAATGCGTCGTCTGTGTTGTTGTGTTGTAGACGACAGTGTTGTCTGCAACGTATGTAGGAACCCATCTGTGAGTTGTTATGAGTATTGTGTGAGTACAAGCCGTTTGCCCGAACGAACCGAGGAATTTCCGTACAATTTTTCATCCCCCTTTTGGGTTATAAATTTTCAAAAACCTTGTGCCACATTTCATGTTTCTGGACGCCGCGGCTGTACGTTATCTGTCAGTAAATTTAAGATTTTTTAAGAAGGCTTTTTGCAATAGTGGCGAGTATATGGCAGTAATTCAAGTTGTGATAATTTAAGTCAACTTACTTTGATTTGTTAAAAGAAAGTGAAGAAGAAGAAGTGTGGAAGCTCTTTTACAAATTTAATAAAAAAGAGCCTCCATATCTCCCTTAACCTAAAGGATTCCACTTCCTATCACAATCCGAAGGGTTTTGAAGAAAATTCCTAATCTATTGCTTCATATGTTTGCAAAAGTCGCCTGCTCTACAACGTAAATAGCGCAATGAATGTTGTTGAATTATCAAAATGAAAGCCATTGTAATATATTAGTAATAGCCATACGTTTATTTGCGGAAAAAATGACGCAAAAAAGAACATAAACACAAAAAAAATAAGAAAAGAAAAAAAATGAATAAAGAAAAGATAAATAAATAAAAGGTTGAGGGAAACATATATGCGTCACATCCACGCCCAAAACGGCTATGTTGTATGTCCGCGATTTTCTGAAAAACTAATGAACCAATTTTGATGTTTCTTTCATTAAACGTGATCTACAAACTTTCAGGAATGGTTTATTATATAATACATTAGGTAATTAATTCTTATGTTCAAAGTTATTTGCATAAATGTACTGTATATCCGACATTTGTATGCGAATTTTGATGTTTCTTCTAGTCGGTGACTTCAATTCTTTAATACACCTTAGCTTGGCACCGGTTGGCTGAAATTCTATATCTATGTATTGTTTTTAATGGATAATGTATGTATGCCTCAGAGGTGGTCCCATAAAAAATTGATTAACATTGCTTGGGTAGTTTTTGAGTTAGCTTCAATATTACGATTTTTTTCCACTTAGTTTATATTGATGATGTTTTAATAACTTCCTGACACTGATATTTACATAGCAAGTAGTGTTAATTGAATTTGTGTGGGGTAGGTACAACTAAAAAGTGAAAAATAAAAAACTTTTTTTACAAAAAAAAACAACCGACTTCCAAAAAAACACTACAAAGTGAAACTAACTTTTTTTTGGAAGTCGTTTTTTTTGTAAAACATTTTGTTAACTCCTAAAGTAGCTCAGAGTTGTTCCATGCGAAATGTCACCTTCTCTGGTAGGTACCCATGCATGGGATTTAAGCCGCCACACCCCACACATTTTTGTTGCCCGCAAATGTAATTTTTATTTCGTGAAATATTTTCCGGAAACCGTTTTTCAATGAAATTTTTACTTTCGGACAGTTATTATTAAAGGTTTTATTATTTTTAAATTTATGTTACTCTTTTTTTGTTCAATTAAAACCAAATAGGCTTATCGTTGCTCTTTTCTGTGGAATTTTATTTTTAAAAAACATTTTTTTTTGTTTCAGGTAACACTCGTTTGTTGTGTGAACCAGCACTGTCCACGCGTTACTCCCAGACCTTCAATTGAATAGAACTGGTGTGGCGTATGGTACTATTAAATAAAGTATCAGTAGGAGACTGACTACTACTGAATATCAAAACACAGAAGCGAAAAAAGGGTGGCTTTAAGGCTCCTTCAAACAGGCGCGACACGACACGCGACACAAAGGCACCGCAAATCGCGCGACGAGCGGTGCCTTTGTGTCTTGCGCGATCATATCGCGTGTCGCGCCTGTTTGTAGGAGCCTTTAAGCGGATAGATAAGATTGCTAAGTACTCTGATAGGAGACCTATGGGTAGAACTGCCTACTTGCGTAACACACTGTCAATAGTATCAATCTCAATCTGAATCATTTTGAAGGATATTGCTAATACACTGCTTCATATGTCCGTAATAAAATTCTGTTCAACAACGTAAACAACCCAATGAATATTGTTGAACTTTTAATATGAAAACCATTCCTACTGTTAGTGTGATGTGCAAATTTTACCTCACAGATTTCGGAAAGCTTTTTAAACATAATGTCAAATTTTTTTGCACTAGAATGTTAGTGTAGGAAGTCGAAGCCAGGAATGTTGACAGGTGTAGGAGTAGGAACTAAACCTTACCAACGCTGTAAACATAATTTCACCGCTGCACGCTGCTATATTCGGTTTAGAACCCCAACATTGTCATTTTCCACCATCACACTGTAATGACAGTGTAGCTACTAATACAAACTTGCCGTCGGCAGGCTGTAGTTGAGCACAATTACCGCTACATAGTGGAACCAGCCGCTGAAATACATTGTAATTATAGGTACCAATGTTGGACATCGCTCGCTTAATTTGATGTGGCTTTGTGGGACCACGTGTCTATACAATCATTATAATTTTAGGACATAAAGGTTCACTAATGGAAACGAACCTGGCAATGTTTAATGAACGGTCAGACTGATAGCACCTTGGAAAATATTTTCACCATGCCATGAGCTACTGTTAGGTATACAGTTCGAGTAGATAGGTGGTAAGATAGAAGGAGACGTATTACCATAGTTACTTCATTTGGACGATTGGTGATCGCAGTCCATTCTAATTGGCGATACCTTTTCGTAAAGGGTACAATTTAAATGCTCACCAAAATTATTTTTAGACCCCAAGACTAAGTACCAAGAAAATAAACCCACTCTATACCGAGGTGCCTAAAATAATTTTACACTCGTTAGAATAATTGTACGTGTTGTATTTACAATCTTTTTGCCTACCAAAATAGATAAATGCTCACCAAATCTTGTTTCCTTGAAATAGTAATATTAATACCCAAAATGAAAAATATTGGCGACGTAGGATGCAAGAGCGAGCGACGGGCACCGCGAGGTTAGGTTACTTTAAACCCTTTACACAGGGCTACGTCGACATAGGATGCAAGAGCGAACGAATGACAATACAAATACCAAGTAACATGTGTTTGGGATACGCAATATTATATTTGATATTCAAAAAAATTGTACGAGCGACCGTTACCTTTTTGCCTCAGTAAAACTGACTAAATTGAAAGTCGTGAAATAAAATATTGGTAACATTTATTAAGCGATTAGGCCCCAGATAATATTTGGTCTGAAATTAACTTTAAAGGCGTTTATAAATCTTTATGGCATAGAATAAAAAGGAAAATAGGTTAATTTCTACAATACTTTATGCAACACAATTTGGTGAGCATTTATCCATTCTGGCAGGTATTTCGAATTTTTTGGTAGTAAAATAGGCACTTTTCTGGTAGGCGTTAATTTAAACACAAGCCTTTCGTAAATAACAAGATGCGGTCGTCTTTTGTCTTGACGTTGAGAGAGAGTTTGGGCGCATTCACAAGTAACACAACCACACCACATCGCAGCGACAAAATGTGGTCAAGCTGTGGCTACGTACGTGTGATTAGTGTCGCCGCGACTTCTTGCGGTTCCGTTGTGGTACCTACAAAATGTTGTGTTAACGTTATGTTTGCGATGTGGCCGGCCGCTAGTTCGCGGTGTCGCTGGTGGTTGCGTTGTGGATGCGACGACGTGGCTGCGATGTGGTCTATCACACACGCGGTCGATAATAATGGCAAAATATGGTCCGTATGAATTATAAAAATTAGGCATACCAAGAAATTCTGTGAAGAAATTCATAATCTTGAACTTATACGAGAAGAAACAAAGTTAATGTGAGATTAAGTAGTGGTAAAGAATAAAAGATATTAGCATCGGATAGTATGCTCCTATCCTCAAAATCTTTACCATGATGCAAGAAATACAAAACACAGGTACTTGTACGTGAACAAATTTTTTTTTGGTAGATAGTTGTTTCCGGGTTTGCGTCCCAATTTCAAAGAAAACCTACAGGGCCGTTCGGCATAGTCGCAGATTGAGAAGCGAGTTAGCTAGTTGTGAAAGACTAATTGTCTTTTGACCTTGTATGTCGAGCCCAAGCTTGCAAGTATCTAGCTAGAGATGTAGAGTGCTACAAGGATCTTTTGGCGCCTGAATGGCATTGACAGGGGGGCCGTTCTTGGTAAACATTTGTCAAATTGTCGCTGTCATTCTGTCATTGTGTATTGACAAAACAAGATGGCGGCGTTAGTTCCGATTTTGGCCGCCACGCACCAAAATAACCTTAATACCGTCAGTTCACTTATTTTACTTCTAACAGCGGAAACCTATCACTCCTAACAGCAACCTTATTGTGTCGAGAATAACGATCAAAATGATTTTGACTGACTTGTCAGTGGCAGAAACCTTATTAGAATGAGAATAAAGATCACTGTCTTTTTGATAGTGATGCAAAATTAGAGTTAAAATAACTGACAGTATTGTAGTAGCGTTGTACAGACTAGCACATCAAGCTACCCGAAACTGTCAAATTTTTCCAATCAATTTTGAACCTTATGCTTTAGCGATAAAGTTGAAAATCTATTACAGAAATTTGACAGACTGTAGTAGCTTGATGTGCTGGCGTCTGTACATTGTACATCCTACAGATGGAATTAAACAATAGAATAAGACAATGTCATTTGTGTGACGATGACAGCATACGCTGCATACAAGATTGGCGAGACTTTTTTGGTGCGTCATCTAAGAATAGACCACTCCTTCACTGCCTAGAGGCGACTCGAAAGGATTCGGGATCACGTCATCATCATGCGTGTATATGTCACTGTCTTCATTATCCATGTTTGGAAATCTCCTGAATGAAGAGTAGTACATACTTAAATTTTTCATAGCTATATCATAATCATCATATGACATTCCCACTGCTGGGTCACAGGCCTCCTCTCTGTGAGAGTGAATGGACCATAATCCACCAAGCGGGCTCAGTGCGGGTTGGTATATGTTACATGTCTTCATAATTTTGTTTCTAGGATATGCGGTTTCCTCCGATGTCGATGAAATTAAATACACAAAGTAAAGTGACCTATACCACCGGGCCACCACTGCCACTTCATAGCCATAGGTTCACTCTATGATTTTCTCACTCTCACATTCCAAGTTTTACCATAATACACCGACAGTAAGTCATAAGCATTCACTTGATAGACACAAGCTGATAGGATGTTCTTTTTGCTATCATTATTGATAATATGGCTTCGTTTTTATCACTAATACACCAAGAACAAAGTGCATTATGTAGATAACATGACACACTGACACCTTAGCATTATTAATTTATTAATAGCGTGTTTATTATCTATTGTTAACTTGTTTTGTTCCTTATGAATGGTTATGTGGCGCCATTTGATCGTTGCCACCATAATTGAGAAGATAATAGGCAAAAAGATCTGGAGGTCTTTGGGTAATTTTATTTAAAAAACTAAGGAAGATTTATACAAGTTGGAGACGACAATACAACAATTTAACGCAGTTGCTGGCATACAAAAATCCAATCAAATAATTATATCCAGTAGATATTCAAAGATTGGAAAACCCATGATCGGTCTTTAGTTAGTTTGAAAAAAACCATAGAAATGTAAGAAACAGAAAAAAAACCGTTTTATTACTTCGCTTTTAGGATTAATTTGATAGTTCCAAAATACTTCTACGTCAGTCAGTGCCAGTGCTTTCAGTTATTATGGTCTTGTCGTATACATTGTACATATATTCATTTATCGACATTGACAACCTCATTCCATTCACAGCAATTAAAATACTTTACTTGGTTATTCATTTAAAATTAAAGTTTCATGTCTTTTTATCTTAAAAAAAAACACAGGTGTCCTTTAGAAATTCTTCTAACTATAACTACTAAGGTTCAAACCCAGGTCGGGAAGGATAATTGGGGTGATCTGTTCAAAAATTCTTACTTTCGACGTGATTGGTACTGCGAAAGGTTTCGCCCCCAATCACAACCCTGCTTAACCCCTCGGAGATAGAGGGTGTGACGGTGTAAAGTATCAATCAATATTACTCAATTCTACAGAACCATAAAGACAGACTTGTGACTTTTGTGACTTGGTATTACTTCACTGATATGATTTTTAATATTTTATCATAGTGAATTATGAAAGATGATAGGAATTGAGAAACGATGGATGGACTGTGAAAATGATATAGTTAGAAAGGGGGTGAAATACATGTTGCGCCGACCCCAAATAAATTGGGATAAGTAAGGGCAGGAGAATGCTGATCATGATGAATGATAATGATGATCATGGTGAATTCAGAGGTTTTTTTTTTTTTCATTTGAAATGGGTTTGTTCTTGACTCTAGTCTAGGTCAGAGATGACAGAGACAAAGTCTACGATGGAGTGAGCTCACCCAGAAGAAGCCTGTTCACTCTTACTTTGAAGAGATTCGGGTTGTATGCACTCGGAAACACAAACGCAGGTAGAGAGTTCCACTCTTTTGCTGTGCGCATTATAAAGGACATTTGAAAACGCTTAGTGCGAATTGGTGGAATAGCAACTAGGTAGGGATGGTAACTTGCTGTGCGTCTGGATGTCCGAAGGTAGAAGGGGGCCGGTGGAATGAGATCGTGGAGTTATTGGGCACACTCACCGAAGTACAATCTGTAGAAGACCGACAAGCAGGCAACCTTGCGCCGATAAGCCAAGCTGTGAAGCTTGGCATCCACCAGTTTTTCGTCGCCAATGAGCCTCTTAGCTCTGCGTTCCACCGAGTCAAGCGCGGCAAGTTGGTATTTCGCTGAGCCATCCAGAGGTGATGAAATTAAGGTAGAAGAAAGAAGCGGACAGTCCGAAGTAGTCGGAACGTAATAAAATCAATAATAACTGATTGAAACTCTGTTTAAAATTGATTTTGGAAGAACGTTGAACACTTTGAACAGCTATCTATGATTCCTTCCTGATCGGTTTCTAGAGAATAATCTGTGGTGACCATAGATATAACACGCTTGACAATGGCCAGCTTTATCATTACGACGACAAACTCTCCTTTGATCATTTAAATGTTCAAAGGAGACTTGAAAGACTTTTGAGTTTCATTTACAGCGATGGAAGTTTAGATATAAAAATCAACTAGCTATTTTAGTTATAGCTGAGGACTAACACTGAACAAATCAAAGCCGCCAACGCCAAACGAAGCATGTGCGAAAAAAACACAAAAACAAAAATAAACTCCGAAGGAACCTAACATTTAGGAGTATCTCATAAAAAATCCCTTTATTTTACTGTACCCATTTCTTTGATTTACGCAACAAAGAAACAATCTGCCGGGCAAAGTAAATACTGCATAAATTATGGGTAATCGCCGCGTATCCTTACATACTTAATGTTGCTCGGAGTTAGATCGCCTGCCTTGCTATATTGTTCAGTGGCCAATGAACCGAAGGGATCCTCATCTAAACTAAAGAGTAACTAAAACATGAGAATGGTATTCTAAGTTGGTACTTAGTTGAAAAGCCTTGCTTAGGTAGAGCCAGCTCATTGTTTAAAGAAGTGCTTTCAACCGTTTTCATGGCGTGGCCCCTTTATTAAGAAAAAGATTTCGCGACCCCCTACCCTCCGCTGTTTCTGTTTGGGTACCCAGTGGCTCAACACCACTCAATAGCGATATAGGTAAGCTAGGTACTCCTTGAAGGTGTATTAGGTAATTTTTCGTGCTCAAGCTCGCAGATAATAATAGTATGATGCCTACAACGCACTTTTATCTCGCATTTCTGCAATTAACTCGTCTAATGTCTTGTTATATGATTGTGAAGCATCTTCACAGTCGTTTCATCCTGTCATGGTTCTGTGAAGTTTTTTTTTATGGAAGTGTCTCGTGTGACATTATCGTGACGAACGTTTTACTGAGTGTGAAGGTCGAACTTGAAAAGGTTTTTATACTTACTTATGTACCTATGATTTTTAAAGTTGGTACCTACTTAATTTATCATCTGTTTTTAAATAGTTACTAAAAAAGATGTAGGTATGTGTGTTTTAATTGTCTATCGACATACAGATTCCACATAAAACAAAAAAAAAAACACGAACGTCTGCTTACCCTTAAAACAATGGAACAAAAGCGATTACTTTAGCAGCATGTTGTTAACAAACCACATTGTAGGAAATTGTATTCGAAATTCCCTTGTATAAAGAACAACACAGGTGCGGCGAAAACTTTCGTAACTTATCTAAGACATGTACATTTCAACCGCGCGGCCAACTCATAATATTTGACGAAACTTTGCCAGGAATTAGTGCTAATTTGTTACTTTACACACCCCTTTTCGTGAATTTGTTACAAAAAAAACTAAGACGCTATGACAAAGAATAGTTGGCCGCTAGAACCGCCACTTGCCGTAATCATCGCCCGTGATTACACAGAAACTATATAATACAGATAGACGAATGATGCATCAAAAGAAAGGTCTTAATTTGTTCAATTTGTTACAAAATTTAAAAACGTCATAACGTAAATAAACAAAAAGTTACGCAATATTTAGTTCTCAGGTTATGAGTAGGTAGGTATCTCACCATAAATATCAAATTAATAGAGGCTAATGTGTATGGACAATTAGTTACTAATTTGTTACAGCTAAAAACAGAAAAAAAATACTAGAAAGTAGGTTCAATAATTTGTTAGAGTCGATTTTAGTTGGCCGCTCGGGCGGCAATATGCCTAAAATACAATGGCGTTTATCTCGTTATAAAAAGTAGGTTTAAGCTAAGTTTTAGTACTAATCGCCAGGTAACGTAACATAGTTTGGATAAAAATGGCGAACATAACTGCAGCATCCATATTTTAGAATATATTTACAATAAATAGTAGTATGAAACCGTATGAGAGTAGGGTGACCATGATTACATTAGTACCTACGAAAGCATGTTTTTAATTTTGTACTCTGTTCGAACGAATATGCGGTTCGTTTTGCGGCCATATTGATGTCTTTTGTTCTTAATTCTTTAAAGTATTTAGGTAGGTACCGATAAAATTATCGTTTCTTTGACTTTGCGCAGGTGTTTTATGATGGGAACGATTCCAGAAAAAGGATCTCTTTTGTTTCCAAACTATTTTTAAAAATATTTGTTGCAAAGGGTTTGCAAAGCGATTATTTTTTGTTGTGAATATTGTCATTACTGTGCAGTATTTTGTGGTGTGTGCTCGTAAGTATTTAATTCCCGTGATTTTCATACTACTAAGTTATTGAGACAATTATTACTAAATCCAGAAGTATCTAAAAGTGCTTAGCTATGAGTTGTGCACAGTGCACACTTATATGTTGGATTTGTTAATGTAGAACTCACCACCAAAAAGTGTATTGCAGAGGAATCCAAATCAACTGCGGTAAGTTTAATTTTTACAATTTTATGATGACTTGAATAAAGTAATAAACTGTAGTACGTATTATAATACCTTCGGAAATATTACCAAAGTATCTATAAAAAGACATGAAATTCGTCTCTGCCACATTTTAATGTGATTTCACTTCACTTCACATGTGGTCGTCTCGAAGAAGTCTTAAAAATATTCTTAGCTTAATTACTTGAATTAGCTTTTAATTTAAGTATTCTTTTTTCTAAACCAAAGGCAGAGCTCCATTTAAAGGGCTCTTACGTTCCATCCAATCGCAAGCCTGCTTTTATAGTATATGCGTTTCCCGCCAATTATCTATAGTAAAAGAGTGACAATTCAGCCCACGCACGTTTCGTGTTTTCAAACTGTAAATACGTAAAATTGAAATTAGCAAACTTATCAACGCGTGTGTATATAATTATAAACTGCTATAGTGATTCCCTAGGGAAGAATTAACTGTTATTTCACTTAACTTGTGAACATTCTGTGAGAAAGTGCACAGCGGCAGCGTGCATCTTGCATCTCGAGACCTAGATCCAGGCAACCTCTAGTGACGAGCGTAATATCCAATGTAAGGATTTCTATCTTAAGGACAGATTCTTAAGCGCTTTAACTGTTCTCTACAATCCGGTGGCTGCTCGCAAACGAAAAAAATCTCCTTTTGAAAATCTTATTATTTCATAATAATTATGTATTGTCGCTGATAAATGAACGTGGAAATGAAAAAAAAAATGACATCGTTAATATTTATAAAAATCGGAGAAATCTTTTAAAATAACTCGCTACATCTTTGTCTGTCAAATAAGGACGACTTTTCTTAATTATAGAATAATTTATTACGTTTACGAAAACATGCTTTCGTAGGTACTAATGTAATCATGGTCACCCTACTCTCATACGGTTTCATACTACTATTTATTGTAAATATATTCTAAAATATGGATGCTGCAGTTATGTTCGCCATTTTTATCCAAACTATGTTACGTTACCTGGCGATTAGTACTAAAACTTAGCTTAAACCTACTTTTTATAACGAGATAAACGCCATTGTATTTTAGGCATATTGCCGTCCGAGCGGCCAACTAAAATCGACTCTAACAAATTATTGAACCTACTTTCTAGTATTTTTTTTTCTGTTTTTAGCTGTAACAAATTAGTAACTAATTGTCCATACACATTAGCCTCTATTAATTTGATATTTATGGTGAGATACCTACCTACTCATAACCTGAGAACTAAATATTGCGTAACTTTTTGTTTAAGGTGCATTCGGGTAATATCGAATGGTTTTCAGACAAATTGATGGAATGTGTGTATTTTGATGAACCAGGCAGAAGCAGTGGATTATATGTCTTCTAAAGAAGTCATTTCGTCTTCTTGAATGTATAGCCTAGAGCTCTATTCGGAGATCTTTCATAAATATCTTGTAGTTTTAAAAAAAAAAGTGTTTAAAAACTTACTTTTTTTTTCTTTGCACTAGTGTAATTTCGAATTATGTACGGGCAATTCCGAATGACGGTTAAAAGTGGACTTTATTCAGTTTTGACAAAAAGTACATATTTCTTTTTATATCGTTATTATCCTCCAAAAATAATATTCACGATATTTGTCATAGAATAACCTAAACACGTTTGTGTGACACTTGTATTTCGGAATTACCCGTCGCATGGGTAAATGGTTCTCAATCTTCTAGCAGGTACAGAGCGGATATGATTCTTTTACTCACGCGATTATTCTCATAGTTTAAAAGATATTATTATATCGTAATCAAAATGATCGCATATCCTACTAAAAGTAACATTCAGATCTTTGTATGGATTTGTATGCTACCCCTTCCGATGTAGGTACGCGGTCGTGTAGCCCGACCCGGCAGCACGGGGACGGGCAGCTTGCATCGAAGAGCTTTGCATAAAAATCCATACAAAGAGGCGGGCAGTTTCGGCAGTTGCGACTCGGCAGCGCTGCCGGGTCGCGACTGCTGAGATCCGATCAAAATGTTTAAGATTTTCTGTAATAAGAATGGAAATAATCATGGGTCTTGGGTTTGAAAATAAGACTTAATATAATAAAAAATAAAGATTTATTTGAAAATTAGGTAAGTAATTAAACTACTACTTATGTAGCAAAATCACAAATAAATAGTCAAATTGAATTATAAAATTAACCCACTTCTACTTGTAAGTGGGTTAATTTTATAATTCAATTTTTTGACATATAAATTTGACATATAAATTAAACAAAAATGTTAACTTGATATCTCGGTTATGCACACTAAAATAGTTGAGCCTCTCTCTGACACCTGAATAACATAAACAAATTATAAAGCTTTATTCGAGGTTTTAGATAAAAAAAAACTAAACAAAGAAGTTCTCAAAACTTATAAAATAAATTTTCACAAGTTATAACAATCAGTGTTTATAATTATTTTTGTGTACCTATGCTTTGTTGGTTGTCCTTAAATAAATAAATTACGAAAACTATCAATAATAATTTGCAATGACGTACCTATATTTTACTGTCAAGTTTGAGTAGCACAACAAGAACTCCGTGTCTTGATTGTCAAAAGAACAAAAATAACTCCGTCTGTATAGCGATTGTATTAAAAAACTCATGTAGATTAGTGCTTATATCACAGTATTAGTAATAGAACTAGCGTACAAAAGGATCACTCCTAAACAAAATACAAGTTTAGGTATAACAAATCACTGTCGATAAGATATTCAAATACGCGCGAGACATGAGCATGCTAGCCGAGTGGCAACCGACTGCCATTAGCTTACCAATAGGCGGGCCGGCCGATCAGACCTAAATTGTGAAATGACACCCCCCTGCTTAGGTATATCACGTTTACACAGAACTAACCTACCATCGAAATTACCCAAATAAATTATAGATTGAGAATATTGAGAACCACTGACAATCTCCATAGAAAAGCAACATCGGCTAAATCCGAATCATTTTTGATTCGGATTTACCCATCTTCGGGTAATTTCAATAAAAACAGAAAAAGATACCTAGGATGCGCGAACCCATTAAAAACTATATTAAAAACGAAAATCTATTAAATAAAAAAACAATCAGTTAAATAACTTACCAAATTTCTGAGATAACAATGTTCGTGTAATTTCCGATAACTAGAAAACGCGCGAAAAATGACACACTGCGAGAAATGCGGCGTTGTGACTCGTACATTTACAATAAGCGACTTGAGTCAACAGAAGCGGGGGGAGTATTAAACTGGCGTCTAGGTAAATATTGCCACATTATAAGATGTCGTCGCGTTTGGTAGGAAATTGAAATTTTCGGAATATGCCGATTTTCGACATTACCCGAATGCACCTTATTTACGTTATGACGTTTTTAAATTTTGTAACAAATTGAACAAATTAAGACCTTTCTTTTGATGCATCATTCGTCTATCTGTATTATATAGTTTCTGTGTAATCACGGGCGATGATTACGGCAAGTGGCGGTTCTAGCGGCCAACTATTCTTTGTCATAGCGTCTTAGTTTTTTTTGTAACAAATTCACGAAAAGGGGTGTGTAAAGTAACAAATTAGCACTAATTCCTGGCAAAGTTTCGTCAAATATTATGAGTTGGCCGCGCGGTTGAAATGTACATTCTAAGACCACTAGTTAAAAACGCGCATCGTAACTTTAGAATGATCTTGTAGCGCCATCTAGTTTCAACTTTAGAACCGCGATTCGGCCGTTTTAAGAACCATCTAGTGTCGAGTAGTAGAAAACGTTTAGTGCCATCTGTTGAGCATTTATATAGTTATCTAAACAGCGCCATCTGTGATTGGTATTACATACTGCTTCAGCTTCCGTAGTTTTGCTACTGCTCACTAGGTGTCACTTTCAGCTGTATCAATCTTAGTACTGCAGTCATTATTATTTTTTAAACTTTCGAATTTAATAAATCAATAATTAAACCTAGTTTTTTTTTATTATTAACATTTAAACACTTGTGTACCATGATTAAATAAGTAACTATTTATACTAAGTACTAAATTAAATTACTCTGTAAAATATTAAAAATGCCCAACGCGGCTAGTTTTCACTTCATTAAAAACTATTAAAGAAACAACTAATTATTATTCGTTATTCCTTTTTATAAAATTGAAAAAAAAAATAAAAGTAATCTGAAAAGTTAACGCAAAAGATATTCTCCGCCATGACAGTGTTGAACACTGCCGTGACCAGGATTCGAACCTGGGTTACTACGGCCACAACGTAGGGTCCTAACCACTAGACGATCACGGCTATCGGAGCGATGGAAGCGAGGTCGAAATAGTGGATAACAATATACTGTTATGACGTAAGCCTTGAATCTTATCACATTTTTACATGATTAATTTTCATGATAGATTCATAAAGTCGACTGACTGACTAGGATGGCAAGTCAATGTTGATTTCTGACTTTTCGGAATTACGAATTTTTTTTTTATGTTTCAGATTACTTATACAACAGTAAATTATTTTACAACTGACTTTTACACTAACTAATTTTTATAATACTTAATTTAATTCAAGCTAGTATGTAGGTAAGTTTGATTTTGATTGTTGGGGGCTCAATATGAATGAATTGAAGCCGTATATTGATTTATACATACTTACATACCGACAAGATGAGTTATTTAACAAGGATAATGTACCTACTATGGCAACTATTCCAAACGTTTGGTATATACCTTCCTTGTTAGAAACCTCAATAAAGCTTCTATACTAGCTCACCTACCTAGGCGAGAATCGAGATAGGCACACGTTTGGCCGAGCCGATTTTGAGTAACAAATATTTTACTGTGCTTGATGCATTAGCATCTTCTCTTTGAAATCATAATCCTTACTTCTGGGGGCCTAAAAATGCCACTTTGGCACAATCATAATAGGATAACATTATGAATCATAATAAGGCGAAGACAGTCCTACGTAGTAGGTATAATCAAGGAGATGGGATTGGATTTGGATCGGATCGATTGGTATTTTAGCACAGACAAAAAAAAAGTAACTGAAAAATCCTTCACCAATGGGATTTGATACGATTACCTAACTATGTAAGTATAGAGGATAGAGATACGATTAACTATCACAATCGAAATCCCTGACGCTTAACAGTTTTACTTTTACATAAAGGGGAGCAAACCAATGATATAATATCTACATCAAAGCATGCAACCGAAATTCTGTCAGCTATTCTACATCTTCCAATATTCCCAACACAAGGAACTCTCAATTCTTCTTGCCCTTTTTATATCAATATAAATCACAATTTGACCGTTCCATGCCAGTGCAAGTTTGACATATTTTTTGCACGTTATTCAATGAATGGGAACAATCGTTTGCGCGTACGCAGCGACCCTTGGCGGACGCAAATTGGGTGCGCTAACTAGCCGGATTATAAGATACTCGTTCTGTTACTGTGGCTAAGGATACGGTACGTGGTTTGAGTTTTGGGGCGTGATGGCACCTTGAATGATTTTTTGCATTTTCTCAATTTTCTAGGAATATGGGTGAGGAATTAGGTGCCATGCCTTTAGTGAGAACTTTAATAATATGTAATTTAAGAACCTTAATAGTAAAACAATATTTAGTATTTCAGCTTTAATAAAAAAGTTAAACGCACTTTACGTGGTCGCCAATTTTTATGTCTTATAATTACCATTGAAACAATCAAATAATGTTTTACCTTATCTTTGTGAAAACAGTTGTTAACATTGATTCACAAAGCTTATAAGATTATCAGGATTACGTGCTTACTGCGACTCTTATTGGATTAAGTATATGATTTTTTGATCAATCTAATAAGACAATGAGAGTATTCTTCATTGTCATTCTTATAAACTGTCTCATTGATCTTGACTAACAAACTAAGATTTAGATTACCAAAGTTTGCCTCACCTCCCTTGAAATACTTTTAAAGTAATACTTTTAAAAATGTAGTGGTCAGTTACCATTTGCCAAATCTCCACAACCCTTCTCTCAAGAAGTTATTCACTCCATCTTGTTTCGCTCATAATGCTCTAATAAAATATATCATTATAAATGCGGGATCATTATCATTATTCGTTATACGAACAAGTTTAGCGGCTTGTTCAACATTCATACACTTCACGTGGTAATACTAATAAGAATTATTACTTTGAATCCAGATCAGCTGGAATTATTAATTTGTTCAGCTGTATGCGCTGTGTCATGTTTAAATCTGTTGCGGGTGTTATTTTCATCTTTAAATGGAACTTTGATATTTAATAGCTGTTAGTTAGTCGACATTTTGTTTCCTGTAATTTTTAATTAATAAAAATGAATTTATTGATAATCTACTTTAGATTATCAATAAAGTTTTTTGCAGTTAAGGATATATAAGCATTGCTGTTTTACTATTCATAATCTTGTTTACATTGTGCTTGGGATTTTAATAAGGAAACATCACATTATATAAGGAATCCAACGTCACACAATTACTATAGGTAAGTTGGCATTGCAAAGTTCTAGTCATTCCATCGACCAGTATTACGCCATACTTGAGTTTTTACCACTGCTCCGGTTTCTCCATAGACAAAGTTTTTATTCTCGAGCCAAATTTTTTAGTTTTCTATCACAAAAAATAGATAGACAAAGCAAGCTAACCTTCGTGGACACCATAGAGAATGACCATGACCTCTTTGGAGCACAAATCCTGTTTTAAACAAAACATTGACAATAGAAGAATAGACCACTGTACTTGGAGATAGACAACTTCTTCCTTTAAATTAACAGACGCTTATGACATGTTGGCCCATCCTTAAGTTGCGTTAGTTTCGCTTAGGGCTGCACCCTTTATGGTCGCATACATAGACAGACAGTTGGCGTAAAAATCTCTTATGCGTCAGTTAACATTTTTGGTGCCCCAAAGCTATGTCAGACAATTGGTTTGATCCTTTTTGTTGCTCTAATTCTTTCTAATGCAGTTAATATAATAGAGATATTGTAATACGGAATTGTATATCTGTATAGGTTTAAAGATATCTGTTGGCTTTTAGGTTTAAAGAAATAATATTCTTAGTGAAGAAGAAGTTGAAAAAGCGGAATAACAACGATACAAAAATATTAACTTTTTAGATTACCCGACGCTTTAGTCAATTTATTAAAATCCAAGTTAAACAGATTGTTGCAGGGCAAGTCTTAAACATTTTCAATATCACAACCAAAATTAGACATGCAATATATATTCTCTCTTACTGCGAAAGTTTTGTAAAACCCAAGAGTAATATTTAGTATCTAATATTCCTTCAGCTAGCAATTTGCTAGATACTTCAGCGTTGTTGCGAAAGGCTCAAACTCTATAAATTCACACGAGTTAACATTCTTAGAATGTTTCTTCTCAATTTCATGTAGTTTAACAGTCACTTGGTTTAATTTCAAAGTTAGGTACCTATACGAATTTCAGTGGACAGCATGTATTCTTTATTTGTTTCGGCTCTGAGAAAATAACATGTATTTTGAACTAGTTATTCAAAACTACCGGTTATTCATAAAACTGTTACCACAAACGATGTAACTTCTGGCAAATGTAAATTCTAAAGTTAATAAATTCGCAATGATAGCTACTGCGATTCGGAAACATTATTAATATTTCCGTTTATTTATCGATCCCAACTTATAATGCAATGCAAACATAAAATACGATCTCCAACAAACTTCCCCGAGCGAGGGAAACGCCAAACTATAACGTTATAATATTTACGATTTGGGCTATTTTTCTTCACTTGATAGCACCATTGAATACCGCAAGCCCCCTACTTTATCTAGAGATTTATTAGATCAAATAACACCAGCAGTTGATGCATTCCAAGAAACAGTAAACAAAGAAAATGAATTCTTAACTCAAGGTGGTAAAGAGCGTAGTATATTTTTAAATGTCACCGATAAGTTTGTCAATGCAAAAGTATATCAGAGTCTTGAATATCGGGGCGTTTGTTCAAATAATATTTTTGAAAACAAGGGAAGACAAGTATTTGATGAGATGACAGATTTCTGAATAGATATTGATATAATAATGAAATGGGGAGCAACGTTTGTTTATTGCGAAGTTTCAAAATATAATTGACTAGTTGCATGTTGGTTTGAGAATAATGCATTTGAAGGGAAGACTTTAATCATAGTTATTTTTTGTAGAAACATTTGTTTTCGAAAACTTTTGAGTATAATATCTTCTGTATATCGGATATACCTGGGCCCTGAGAAACTTAAGAAGGGGAAATTATTTCAGGTAAAATAAATGTTGTGAATTTGCTCAATGAATCCTTAAAAGTGAGTGTAAGGCTTCAGCGCAAAACATTGCCTTAATTAGACACAACTGATAAATTTGCTAAGGCTTCCATAACTTTAGCAATTTGATAATGTGTAACAGCGTACAAATATTATGAATACAGACTGCAGTTAAGTAACTAAACCACTGTTTATTCCTTTCTCAATCTCTTTGTACGTTACTTAGATTGTATCAGCATCGACATTGTGAATAGTCTCACTCTTGCTCCTTTCAATATTGAATGTGAGCAGGAACATTCCGATATCACACTGCTGTTCGAATTTCACGTTCAATATAAAATTGTTATTACATTTAACGCCAGGCAGTCCACCTGTACCTTTGTTTGAAGCTACGAACCCCATTAGGGAAGTAACTGATACACGAGTTGATCGACAACGGGGTCGTGTGAACGCACCTCTCTCCGCGTTGCATTCATTCGAACCTCATCAAACTGCATTTCTACTCTGACATGACTTGTCACGTTGCAAATTCTGACATTGTCATGACAATCTATGACGACAAAAGGGTGCAACCCTTGGGTCAACAATGACATTTCATAACGCTTAAAACATTTTGTTAGTAGAGAAAGTTCCTTTGTTGAACATTTTTATCTTGTTTAAATCAAACGGGTTGGACGGTAATCTTAATAGCATTATCGATGATATTGCTAAATATTAGATTACGGAATAAGGAGGGCGTTGTAAGGTCATTGCATAGAAATTGATTGTGAAACCTGTCAAAAAATTTAAAGAACTCGCGATCTTTTGAACCCTTTGCATAACTAGTGATTGTAGGTGATGTGGATTGAAACAATTGTGAATATTATGTAACGTTAGCAATATCGTAACTGTAAAAGATAAATAATTACATTATGATACAAGTATTAATAATCTGAATGATACAAACATCTTTTATCTTGGCTAACCTATAAATATAGCATTTTTATAGTAGAACTAGCTGCGCCCCGCGGTTTTACCCGCGTAAATATTTGTCCCGTGGGAATATCGGGATAAAAAGTAGCCTATATGTTAATCCAGTGTGTCAGCTACCTCCATACAATTTTATCAAAATTGGTCCAGCCGTTTGAGCGTAAATAAGTAACATACACATACACACACACACTCACAAACTTTCGCCTTTATAATATTAGTATGATAATAAGCATTACGGATAAATTAATGAATTCCAAATCCGATGGATTTAAGTCTGAACTTACTCTACAAAATCTCTGATAAATCCGTACAATTTAAGTCTTACGCTGCAAAATAAAATAAATATGCATCCGTCTCTGTATACAATTTTTCTCACAATCCAAATGTTCCCAAGTGGCCAATTGTTGAATGTTAACATTATTTTTAACACTAAGAACCGGTCTTGCAACACGGAAGTCGAGTCGCACGCCGATTATTCGGATTTTCAAGTAAATCTTGGCTCCAACATCTGTCCAGTTTTCATAGTTGTCGGCAGTCCTATTGTCAATTGTTTGCAGTCCGTTGCATCTTGCAGTTTTGTGAAGATATCATTTTTGACGTGTTATGATTACTTATGATTGAAGCTCCAAAGGTTTTGGGTCAATGATGAGTGTTTTTGCTTATCTTGTTCTGAAGTGTGGATATAATATTATTCGTTTTCTTCTTTTCTTGTTTGTAACGGATTCTTTGTACTCCGTGTCTTTTTATCTGCGATATGGTAGTTAGTATCTTTGCTCATAATTTCTGATCTAACAAATACGGATATATTATGCGGCTCATACAACTTGACATTTTATTACTATCCATGACTAAATCGTCTTTTCGATCACAGATTGGGGTAATAGAAAAAATCGAGCGTTCCACACGCACCATCCGATTCTATCAATTTACCCAACGACCCATAACCAAATCCTAGTAGCGAGAAATTATACTGTTACCATGGTCCAACCATAGTTTCCTATGATTTATAGTGTACGAATAATTCTAATGGGTTTTACGGCTCATAAATTTGTTCAAAGCCTTTGATAACGCCGTCTAATGTCATTGATATTGAGAAATCCTATTGTACATCGTCGTACGCGCATGCCGTGACGTCATTGTGATAGTAACATATTTTGATTTATTACGCCCATTGTTTTCTTAGGAGAAAAGGATTAAAATTCAAATTAAGTTGTGATTTCTTTCCTTTTTATTCTTTAGCGTCTACTGGTTTCCTTTTATTGTGATAATTACGTGAAATTATTTATTATGTTGGAACTACAGTGAGTAAATACATAATGTTAATGTGCTAGGACCGTTGTAATTGTTATAAGTGGCATTTCAATTAATTACATCATTATAATGTTGAGATTGCTCTTTGAATCTCCGACAATTTTTTTGCATATTCTTCGGAAATATTTTATTAATAACTCAAGTTTACACAGGTGTATAAGAAAATCTTATGTACCTAATTGCTTTACGTTGTTGTATAGTTAATATTGAAGTACTCCCTTTAAACGTGGCTACGTGATACGTATTAATATCATTACATGTTCTAGATCCAGTTTCACCCAAATAAATTCTTAGACTTTATCCCCTGGGTACATCTTCAAAAATTTATAATCTTTTTACAGACCCCACACTTCCCCTTACACGTTCCGCCCTTCACTCTTGGGTGTCACCCCTAGCGATATCTGTCCAATCGCAACGTCTTAAAATTGCAACTTTATTTCGCACCCTTCTTAAATTGCATAAAAAATATATTAGGGGTGACCCATTTTGCAATGTTAGGGTCTGTCCAATTTTTTCCCAAACGAAATCGAAATTTTGTTTTTTACTATTTTGTGCGGATTTTGGGGGATCTTATTTTAGTTGAGGTTTCGTTTTTATTATTTAGATGTTTTAAGTTTTTTTCGTATTTTCTCTACAATGGAGATGTCATTCTTCGGGATGATAAATCCGATTGTTATGGTTTTTGGTGCGACTTTTCGATAAAATGATGTTTTTGCGTGGTTTCGTAACTCGATTACGTCGAAACTAATATTTTTGGGATATTGTGTAAGCTGATCCAATAATCCATAATTTACCCTGATCCGTTACATAAAGTTTAAAAATAACTTTAAAATCTTTTCTTAGCGATATTGTTTCCTGTTCCTGTTTTTTCTCAATTTGTTCTTCGAGTGTTTTACTGATGTTCTAAGCTTGAATTTTCAAAAAGCACTCATTTTTTTTATCATACACACAAGCATACTTTTGCCACCTATATACACACCTTCAAGTGATGTAACACAATAGGATCTGTCGGTTTCAATTAGTTAAGCTTTGTTACTCGAATTTTATGTCTCATCTTAAACACAATCAAAATTAAACTTTACTTACTAAAATTCAAAGTTGATTTTTCATTTGATCTCATCCCAGTCCACAGTCCGTCTGTCTACAGTTACCATTGCAAATCTTATGCAAATATTCATGTACTATTTGGAGGGTAACATGAGTCCATGTTTTCGCTTGTTTCTCGAGGTTAGACATCTTGTTTTTTTACACGGATTAGTTTTCTAAATACATTTTAATTGGGGCCTCATTGTTGGGTCCCCTTTCAAATGTCAAATCAAGTTCAAGTTTGACGTTTGTAACGTCATGTCGTTATGAGTGATGGGAAATATTCTCATTTGCGGTTAGTATTAGAGTTAATCTCCGTTTACGGTTATTGGTTGAAATTGTATTGTAGGTTCTGCTAGGATTATTTTTTGCTGTCTGTTTAAACATGGAATAACGTTGTTGATTGATATATTTCACTGTGTGTAGTGTGTTGTAAAGATTAATCTGGTCAATTAATTGGTGTCAGAAAATCGATCGAATTAATTGCCACCACATGTTCCAGTCCACACTACGAGAAGTCAAGAACCTATTAGTCTTAAAACTACGGTCCTTATTCTGATAATTATTTCAAGAATAATAGGAAGACCTTTAAAAAAATTTGAATTGATATCGATTTAAAACTCACAGATTTCATACCAATATCTGTTGAAATTTATTTTTTTAAATTGAAATTCGTAGCTTCACATTTCTAAACGGCTTTTTGACTTAGGAGACAACTCGTAACGCCTGTTTGCACTATTTCATATCTACCGTAATCAATCAACTTGACTTATTGTGTCTCGCCTCACGACACGATTAATTTTTTATACTCTCTTCTTTTCTTTCAGTCCACTGTGCTGCGCAATTTTCACACTTATTTTAACACAATTTTTATTTTATAAAGCGCAAAATCACGTTAACTGCTCTGATTTCGAACTCTCTTAACCCCGAAAGCTAAAAATAACACAATTAAAAAAATGGCAATAATGTCAGACAATGATAAATAATTTTTCAACTTCCATTAAGTTTGACTTTCCAATATTTATATGGTGTCGTATCATTAATCTAAATCCCGGGACACAACAGAGCCGCTGACACAAATGTAGCGAAATTGTTCAATGATACGATTCGACGTATCATTAATATTGTGTGGCGTATTCTTTTTAAAACGGTAAAATTATGTGTATGCTTTTACAAGGCTTCAACTTTGTTTAAAATCATCGTGATTTTTATTTAAAATCAGAGCACTGTTGTTTGGCACATGGGTTGGTTCTGTCTTTCATCCAATTCCTTTTATTATTTTCTGTTGGTTTTCGTATGAATGTGTATTTTGTGTCCCGTTTTTGCCAAACGAATACACGCGTCCGTGTTGAAAATGCTGCTGGCGGTATACCTGAAGCACACAGATTTTACTCGTACAGCTGAGGTCGCTTTGTCGTATTTAACAGTTATTATACTTATATCTACTTTTATTACATATCAGTCTTCATTAATAATATGAATGTATACGATGAAATATTAGTATTGATCGTAGGCATATTACTCTAGTTAATTTTTACGATCTAAAGAATGGAACGGAACGATATCAGTTTACCACTTTGTTCCATGTTCTCACAACACAAGATCTCCAATTCAGTCTCACAAAAGCAAGGTAACTAAATTAACTTACTTCATCTCTCATATCTGTCAATATCTACGATCATCAGTCATATTTAAGCGTTATACACACCCCCGCAATAATACGACGTCTCACGCTACGCCAATCGATTGTGTCCACCTCCTTACATTAATTTCCAACGATTGTTATAGTGTGTGGTATGAAGAGGGTTAGATTTTGTGAATGGTATTTGATTTTGGATTATTGCTTTAATGTTGCGTGTGTGTATTGTTTGATAGTATGTTGTGATTGATGAGTAAAAAACACAAATTATAGTTCTTCTGAAAGATTGTGAAATATCTGAGGGACAATTCACCTATTTTTAAGAACGCTCACAGTCTGAACTCAGTCTCAATCTGTCAAAAATTCTTATTGTCTTATTGATTGTCGCTAAGATGAGATTGCGACTAAATTTTGATGGTTTTTAACGAGAATTGGCCTTCTGTTGATTAAACAAAAAAGTGTTCTAACGTTTTAAAGTTTAATCATTTATATATTCCCTCGCGGTATTAAGGCTCCTTCAAACAGGCGCGACACGACACGCGACACAAAGGCACCGCAAGTCGCGCAACGAGCGGTGCCTTTGTGTCGCGCGCCTGTTTCTAGGAGCCTAAAGGCCTATTCAAACCTGAGCGATATTCGCTGCCGCTGTGGGTAGAGGTACATACCGCGCGGGTTTCGCTCATGTATTTAGTATCAAGTACCGCGGCTAGAGCGACCTGAGCGATATTCGCTGCCGCTGTGGGTAGAGTTACATACCGCGCGGGTTTCGCTCAGGTATTTAGTATCAAGTACCGCGGCTAGAGCGACCTGAGCGACGGTCTCTGCCGCAGACGGTAGCGAATACCGCTTAGGTCTGAACAGTAATATTACCGCATACCCACTGGGTTTTCTCTGCCGCAGACGGTAGCGAATACCGCTTAGGTCTGAATAGGCCTTTAAGTCGCGCAACGAGCGGTGCCTTTGTGACGCGCGCGATTCGCGTCGCACGTCGCGCCTGTTTGTAGGAGCCTTTACATAGGACTGAAACATAACTGGTGACATGCATGTCACCTCTGCCAAACCTTCGGGGAATACAGACGTAAAGTTATGTTATGTTGTGTGTTTGTTAATGAGTATATAGCGAATATATCGCGTGTCGCGCTTGTTTCTAGGAGCCTTCAAGATAAAGAATAAATAATAGTAACTTTACGGGTACCTATGTAAATTATACTTGAACAATAATTATGCAAACAATTACGTTTAAAAATAAACATCAAGTATAAATAAACAAGTCTCAACTATTTGCACTTCTACAGATATGTATTTCCATACAATTTTGTGTTTCCTCAAGTCATTACATAGCACATATATTTATGTGTCGACTAAGCTAGCTAGTACCTATGTCAAGGACAAACGCACGCACGCGCACGTGCATTTTATTCTATACCTATTAATAGAGGATAGAGCTCACCTCTTTTTTACGGTTGAGTCCATTAATTAAATAAAGTTAAACGGGTTGTATATAATGCATATCATCTAGGTTTAGATGAGTAGGGAATAGCTGTCGATCTTTCTAGTTTAGAACGTGAACAAAGCTGAAATGACTAAAACCAACGAGGGATAATTGTCTTTTTTGATAGACGCTGAAAATTCTGATGAATTTTCTCTGACCCTTTGTTATAAACGAATAACATTGAATCCTATTATGATTTCTGGAAATACCGAAGGAAAGAGAGCACGAGACCGATCGCCAACACAATGGTCTGCCCAAGTAAAAGAAGCTTCATCGTCAAGCAAATTTCAGTAGGTGGTGATGGTAACTTCGAACCGGAGTCGATAGTGGCAGATTGTCCGCTTAAAGGGGTCCAGTGGCCACGACGCTCAGTAATGAGGGACTGATTAAAGAAGAAGATGATTTAACCCTATATTATCAAACTAACTTCCGCCCGCGGCTTCGCCCACGAGGTATGAAGATAAAAACTATCCTATGTCCTTTCCCGGGATGCAATCTATCTCTCTGCCAAATTTTATCGAAATCTGTTCAGTGGTTTAGGCGTGAAACGGTAACATACAGACAGACAGACAGAGTTACTTTCGAATTTATAATATTAGTATGGATTAACTATTCTCAGTTACCAGAAGGCCAATTCTCGTAATTTAAAACGTTCAAAATCTAGTCGCAGTCTCATCTCAGCGACAAAGAAATGTCAAAAACTTGTCAAAATGTAGGGAAATTTGAAGTATTTTTTGACAGATTGAGACTGAGATCAGACTGTGAACGTTGTTAAAATTAGTAGAATTGCCCCTCTGGTTAGCTCTATTTCGCTCCACTTAATTCTGTCCAGAGTTGTTCTTCCCCAATCTTTTGACGGATCATCCTCCCACCTTTTCATCTGTCTTCCTTTACGTCTTTTTCTGTACATACAATATAATTATGTTGGCCTCAACGATTGACGATAAATCTTAGCCCGATTATAATTTGCACGAGGTGCGCCCTAGGCAGTCTGTCAGACTAACTTTGCTGACTAATGCTCTAATAAATATAACCTTCAGGATATCAAATAGCTTTTTAGCTACTTCTACATTTATTTCTGTAATTTTTATGGTGTACATAATAAAGAGTATTCTTTACATCGATTTATCTACCTTGTGCAAAATAATGTGCACGACAATATCCAAGTCAAGCAGAAGCACCAATGTAGGTATCTTTCAAGTTTCAACATCTATTTAAAACATTCCCCTTTCCTACTTTTTACCTGACTATGTCAAAGCCAAAAGAGGGTTGTCTAAGGAAGACTTCGCTAGCGCTAACAACAAACAGTTTACTTCCATTTCAATCACCAGCACTTACAATTCTGCTGACCCCACAAATAAAAATGCGTGCACACCACCCTGTAATAGTACTGCCATGTGCACTGGCACGTATATGCGGCGACCACCGACGCGTTAACCATGTTATGTCACACTATTGATTTTATCACCACCGCTTTTGCAGTATTCATGTTTAGTTGGCACGTATTGAAGTTTGGCAAATTACTGATTCCATGTCTGCTTAGATTGCTGTTTGATTTGGCTATGATGGTTTTGTGATGTTGTTTATTTGTGAAGGTTGAATTTTTTTTCAACGTTTTGGTTTTTATGAACCTACGTGCAAACCTACTCTGCGCATATAAATATTTATTCTTAAGGTAATGGCCTCTTCCGGTATAAATGGCGTATGTAGGAAACAAATTATAGTACTACTGACCGTAAACTTTTGGCTGTTCTTGATTCGATTAAGCATTTTCGCTGTTATTTAGATGGCTTGAAATTTACTGTTATAACAGATCATATGGCTTTGAAGCGGCTTCTTTCGCTAAACAATCCTTCTGGCCGTTTAGCTCGATGGGGCTATTACCATTTCTCATACACCTTTGGCATCGTTCACCGCAAGGGTTCGCAACACCTCGTTCCAAATGCTCTAAATAGAATCTTTGCAAGTCCAGATACATTTGATCAAGGTCCTTAAGCCGATCCTAACATAAATAGTTGAGAAAAGGACAGGTAGATGATGATGTTGACGATGGTAAAAGCTAATGTCTAACCTTTCGCACGAATTGATTTTATCATGACAGTTAAGTCCGTTTTCTTGTATCAACTACTTAATGCAGAAAGAAGATTATCATACAATTACTATGTAGCTAATGTCAGTCTACGTAACGTCACACATATTTAAATACAGCCACAAAATAAACGTATTCACCAATATTTTACGCGACAATTCACTATGTCGAACTCATTCGTATTCCGAATAGGATTTTTTTGCATAATTTAATTCATTAAGACACGCAATTGGGGATCGCTACGTATTTGTGCACCAAGCCTTACGATTTGCATAGTTCCGTAAATAAGGATTAGGTACCATCAGTGAATTACAAATTGTAGACTAACATGTTATTTGGAGAATCAAAATTAAGTTCGTATCGACTACAGAATAATTATCTCACTGTATTTTGGTAAAACTAGATAATTTAATTAACAAGTTTTGAACTTATTCTCGATCGCAGTCAACTGCTGGACAATATAGGCCAGCGGGGTAATTGCGTACCTAACACACTAACAGTAGGAATAGGAATGGCTTTCATTTTGACAGTTCAAAAACATTAATTGCCTTAAGGTTCCTACAAACAGGCGCGACACGAGATATAATCGCGCGCGCGATTTAATTTTATCGCGTGACGCGCCAGTTTGAAGGAGCCTTTATTTCCGTTGTTGAGCAGACAAATTTTTTGAACATATGAATCAATGGATTAGCAATATCCTTTAAAATGATTGCGATTGCGATTGAAAGTGTGTAACGCAATTAGGGTGCAGTCCTAAAATATTTCATGCAAAACCAAATCTTCTTAATAAGTATATTGTTAGCGGTTAACACTACTTTTATTTAAAAAAAACTAACAAAATGACGAAACACTAAACTTTAATCAATTTTAAGCAAATACAATTTTAAACTTAAAAATATACTTCCTGATTTTAAAAAAACGACTTTACACAATATTACAGAGAGATGTTATCACGACGGCTGCTTGAGACGGAGTGAGGGGCGAGTACTGGCCGCACCCCCTTTTATACACAGCGCCGCACGGTAGTTTGAAAAATAACGTTTTCACGCTAATACGGCCTCTCCTGACGTGTGGCTGTCCTCAGCCACATTGTCCAGATGATGGTCCTTGTTCGCCGCAGTCACGATCTTCGGCAAGTGGACTCGGGCGACGCGAAGGGCTCATGTCTTCAATAGCTGCATCAGTAATTAGTGGACCCTGGCGTGTGTACTATCCTCTTCAGCTAAAAAATTTAGAGAATAGCACATATTAGTAATATCCTTATTATTTAATCTAAAAATGTCTGTTGCAATTAAATGCAACACAAATCTAGACGGAGCACCCAGTTAGCTCGTCTTGGCAGAGACACATCTCAATGCCCTTATGAATGAACTGAGATGGAGGCACCCAGTTAGCACATCTCTTTTGGCAGAGTTACACTAACTCAATGCCCTTACAAATAAACTGAGACGGAGGCACCCAGTTAGCACGTCTCTTTCGGCAGAGTTACACTAACTCAATGCCCTTACCGGCAGAGTTACATTAACTCAATGCCCTTACCGGCAGAGTTACATTAACTCAATGCCCTTACCGGCAGAGTTACATTAACTCAATGCCCTTACCGGCAGAGTTACATTAACTCAATGCCCTTACCGGCAGAGTTACACTAACTCAATGCCCTTACCGGCAGAGTTACACTAACTCAATGCCCTTACCGGCAGAGTTACACTAACTCAATGCCCTTACAACCTTCTACGCACCATCTTGTACGGACCACGCATCCGGAGTCCACTCACCACGCCACTGAACCATAGGTTCTGCGGCGGCCCGGGCTTTCCCGTTGCATGAGCCAGCAGGCAGCTCGAGCTCGTACCGGTGATGTGGTAGCGCTCGTACCACCTTGCACGGATCACGCATCTCCGAGTCCAGCCTCCATGCGCTCTGCGAGCGGGCGCTCACGAACACGAAGCCACCGACGACAAATGCACGCCTGACGGCGACGTCTCGCACAAGAGACCTCAGCACTGGAGTAGTCTCTTCAACGCCAGTCAACAGCTGTAGGGGCGAGGTGCGGGTTGTGGCTTGCCTCGTTATGTTCAAGGTGAGCTGCACCTTCCACAACGCATCGGCCCACTGCGCACCCTTGTTGTTCGCCGCTATCCGCAACATGTTGAGAACCGTCCTGCAACAACGCTCGACCTGCCCGTTTTCACGGTGCATCTCAGGCGTGATAAAATGTATGTTACAGCCTAACTCGGTAACCCAGTCTTGAAAGGATGCTCTTTCGAACATTCTGCCACGGTCACACACAATTGTTGACGGAGTACCGAATAGTGAAATGGTATTAGAAAATACACGCTTTAACTCTGTGGTATCTTTTCTATACAGGGCGTACAACAGACAGTACTTAGTAAAAGCATCTACCACAAGGAGTATGTATCGGTAACCGTTTGACTCCATTAGGGGACTAAGGATGTCAGTGTGAACCACTGAAAAGGGTACCTCAGGCTTCGTCCAAGATTCTATGGTCTTAGGAGACTTCACTGAAGCTTCAGTTTTACTAGGGCTCGGCCGTACCTGACCGTGACCAATAAGCCTACCTAGGTATTCTAACTCTGTGTCTGAGAACGTGCATTTTTTTTTTAGATTTACTGAAAATCCCGCCTCAGTGAGTGTTTTTAATACCTCTCGCAAAGTTTTCAGACCATTACAGACAGAATTCGACATTATTAACACATCGTCGATTAACGGTAGCGGAAATCACTCTTTAATAGTGATAGCATTTAGAGCTCTGTAGTCGACGCACATCCTATCAGACGCATCCTTTTTCTTAACGAGGATGATAGGACTCGCGTAATTAGACTGACTCCGAATGATTCGCTTACTAATCAAATCATTAATTATCTCGCGAACGCGACGCTTTTCGTCTACGGAGAGTTTATAAGGTCGATAGTGAATTGGGATGTCACTATTAACTTTTATTTCCATACAACCAGTGTGTCTACGCCTGAACGCAGCCCTTCATATTAACGAAGAAACGAACGCACCCAATGTCAACGGCGCTCGCGACAGGCTTCACGCGGACAAACCGAACTCGCTTCACGATATTAGCGCGCACCGCCATACCTTTGTCGCGACACACATTTTCAATAAATTAACTACCAACTATAATCGAGGTCGATCTTATTCTTGTATCGCCAACACAGTGTTTACTCTAGAGGTCGCTGTACCGGTAGTAAACGTATCTGAATACTCGTTTAATAGAGCTAACAAACACTCTTTTTCGTCACCTACTAAGGGTGTCCTTATCTTAGGGGACTCTACAGTCAACACGTTGTTTACGTGCGAATCCCTGACTAACCGTTGAGAGTTATTTGTTCTAATATACGTAACTCCACTATGATTTAAAACATCAGTGCCAATCAAAACCGGTGCCTGAATACAATCCGGGGGAATAACAAACAAATCTACTTCTAAAGATAATCCGGGAAATTCGATAAGAGTGCATACTTAAGAAGTGGACTCTATATCTTGACTTCCAATACCACGCATACGGCGGTAGGTGGGAATTTTATTTAAACTAAAATGCTTTAAGACGGAATCAGAAATCAGCGAAATATCAGAACCTGAATCAATTAGAACGTCAACAGCTACGTTCTGTATAACCGCGGACCACGACCGATCACTGGTCACGCAGTCGTTGAGCCACGTCTTAGCGTCACCCCGTTAAAACACCCACCAATGCGTCCCAGACATTCCCGATCTTCCCACCGAGATATCTCGCAAAGTATCTCATAGCTCGGTCACTCCTGACCAAATATGGTACAGGCAAAACAACACAATGAAAATTCGCACAAACTAAAAAATTGCAGAGTTCAGAGTATTAATCATTTTTTGATTCCCAAATCTCAAGATCACAAACCAAATAAACAAGTAAACATGATAGAGCAGCTAATAAAACATCCTTAGAGCATAATAAAACACAGCAGGAATCTTATTCGTGGCCTGTGGCTTTTCATTAAGCCCCTACAACAAACCTCATGTTTGTTACCTTGAATTCCTCTTGAATTCCGAGTCCCACGGACTCTATGGTCTCTACAAGACCCCGACCAGCCGAACTAAGATTCACCACTATCACTCGACTTTAATCTCTACTCTGTTTCATCAACCAGACTTCTACTTTGCTTTTCTCAAATTCGTCATTAATACTCTGATCCCTAGGCCTGTGCTATGGCATATGCCTCAGCCTCATGAGTGTACTTGATTCGACTAGAGCCATGTAGTCAAACTTTAATTAATCTTAGCAAAAAAATATCAACCAGAGCCATGTACCATCGTTATCCACATTACAACAATAATCTTTCCACTAAGAGCCTTAGACACCTGGGAACCCACAGACGAGTAAACCACTCTAACGCCACGGCACTCCGGCCGACCAGCAATCGCATTGCTCTCACACATCCAGCGCATGGATCCATGTGTATCACCCCTGTGACTACACACTTTTTACTACGGCCGATAGAGAACCCCTACTCGCGTGGTTCCCACTACTTAGGCTTGCTCATAGCTCATTACCACTGTGATCACAATCTACTTCGACTGGTACATAACCTACTGGCATCATTCATAACCTATCGTGAGCGTATTCAAAAATTGCATTGTTAACTAGATTGGGCTATACCTAACAATGTAACAACTTTTTGCTGTTGTTTACCAGGGAAGCACTCGGTACCAGAGTCAAAACAAAATGAAAACGACTCACCAAATTCTGTAGACAATAGATCTGTAGTAATGCTTAGATCTTACTTGAATTAGGGAAGAAAGTGCCCCCACAATCCTGTCCGCAGCATCAGCCTCTCGCGATGTCTCAGCGGTCACGGCTCCATCCGCAGCACACGCTTCCTCACCAGCAGCAACAGGTGCCCCGGCAACCACCGAAGCCGTCAGCGGCGGAGCGCCGCCCGGATGCGACGACACGGGAGTAGACGCACATATAGCGTCTGAAGGCAAACGCTCCCCTCGAGCGCTCGATCGAACCAGCATTCCATCCAAAGGGTCGCGTCGAGGGCTATCCCGACGCCCATACGAACTATCCCGGCTCCTACGTGAACTTTGAGAGTACTCTGATCTATCACGACGACGCCTAGGAGATCTACTACGCGATTGACTATAACGGCCACGACGCCTTTTATAAACATCACGACAGCTATGCGAATCGTTTTCCCGAGAATTACGCCTAGGTGTATTCTCACGCGGCGTGCATCCACGACTCGACATGATTATGACTATAGGCAACGTATATGACCACTACGTGAACAACAAACTAACCACGAAATAAAAGAATTAACACGTGGTTGTTTACTTCAAAAACACGTACGAAATATAATGTAATCGAGTAGAAACACGAGGCGAATCACGTTAAAATGCACAGAAACTAATCACGGACAAAATCAACAACACGTGGTGAAAAATTTTAAACAGTCCCAAAACACTATTTTGATCACGCCTATTTCTACACACGATTCAAAAGCTTTTCGCACGACACAGAAAAAAGATAGGCAATGGAGCCTATCCCACTTCTGATGTTAGCGGTTAACACTACTTTTATTTAAAAAAAACTAACAAAATGACGAAACACTAAACTTTAATCAATTTTAAGCAAATACAATTTTAAACTTAAAAATATACTTCCTGATTTTAAAAAAACGACTTTACACAATATTACAGAGAGATGTTATCACGACGGCTGCTTGAGACGGAGTGAGGGGCGAGTACTGGCCGCACCCCCTTTTATACACAGCGCCGCACGGTAGTTTGAAAAATAACGTTTTCACGCTAATAATATATAAATTACGTGTCACGATGTTTGTCCGCGATGGACTCCTAAACTACTTAACAGATTTTAATCAAATTTGTACACCGTGTGCAGTTTGATCCAGCTTGAAAGATAGGATAGCTCACATCTCCATTTATAATCGCATTATTATTTTATTGCACAAAAACGTTAGCCACAGCAACGCGTGGCCGGGTCAGCTAGTTAAGTATAAAACAAGCATGCCATGATTTCACAGTGGTACTAAAATTATCTAGTACTTGAATGGCTATCCTGTCATTTTCAAACCTAAAAATCTCTTCGGGTGATGTTTCTGCAGCTATAATATTAAAACAAAACTGCATGTTTTTCGCAATCCCCTTTGACCAAAACATAAAGAGTTCTAACGATACCCTTGCACCCTAGCGTGAACATAATGAAACCACGTCGACTTCACACGGGCTTCTGATTTAACATTTCGCTTACATAATAGTTAGGGAGGGCACAGCACGTGCGTTACAGAGGGTTTGGAGGGAAATAGTTTGGGTTCCGTAAGATAGACAAGAATGGAAGAGCTTTGAATTGTGTAAACCGTAATGATGAGTGTCCGTAGATTTTCTTGCCCGTTCTTCTACATAGCGCTTTGGGATGGGCACCTAGATTGAAAGACTGATTATTCAAAAGTGCCTGTAAATGGGATATGAGTTTAAATTAAATTCTGTAGATTTTCACGATGAGCTTTACCTGTCATCATGTGCTGTGGTATCATAAGAGCCAACTAAATGCACCTAATAAAAAGAGGGTTACAAGGTGCGATAGAAAATGTGTAAATCTATGTGTAGATTAATATACATGAAATGGCAAACATGCAAACAATACCATACAGTAGCATAGGAACTAATCAGACAGTGAATCTGAATATCTATAGATGCTGGCATTGAAGGAACCCAAATAGTTAGCGAAGAAACGGCAAGGCATGTTGACCACACCTTATTTGCTAATAAACCCTTCTATGGTGTGTTTTACCAACTGAGTATCGGTTAAACTTATCTGACCAATATGGCCCCTACATTCTAATGTAGTGAATGATAGTACGACAGTAGACAGGGGAGAACGGAAGAAGAAATCGTGCAGCGCCGACCTCAAGGACAAAGGCAGAAAGATGATGATTTACTAAATTCTAAAGGCTCGCTTCAAACAGGCGCGACACGCGATATAATCACGCGCGACACAAAGGCACCGCTCGTTGCGCGACTTGCGGTGCCTTTGTGTCGCGTGTCGTGTCGCGCCTGTTTTAAGGAGCCTTAATTCATCTGCGTGGCTATTAGTGCCTTAACTTGCCCTAAGTAGTCTTTTTTTTTCATACGAAATCTTACCCACGGAACCAAATCCCATTTCAATTACGTTTTTTATCCACCCACGATTCTGTCCCCAACATTTTTATAACATTAACTGCACTCACGGTTTTTTGAGGCAAGTGGGCCCCCTCCGTGGGGTGCAATGTTATGTCTCCATCACTATCACTAAGGAGCTTTCATATCCTGATATTGATTTGATGGATTACTTCGTACATTTTTCTTTTCCAAATAATTTTGAGTACGTACATTGTCGCGTGAGATGGACAAAAATGCGTTTGGAAGACGTTAAGGGGATAACGTAGCCCGCGAAATTCAAATTTTCTTACGTTTTTTGCAATTTGCAGGTCAGTCTCAGGTTGCATGTAGGCGACCGTAACAAATATGGCTTTAAAGGATTATAATCATTAGAATCAGCAATATAACTCCTTAAGTTAGAATTGGCCTCAAATATCATGATTTTAGTAGTCATTCAATAAGTTAATTTGATCTTAGAGAGATGTATTGACGATCTTTGCCAGAAAATGTTCCTCGAATGTGATTTCGAAATGCAGGCTGACAACATGGATGAAGACAAATATCTACACCCTTCCCAGACCCGGTGGACGGTGAGAACAATATAAAGCCGCCTGTCACAGCTCTTGTCATACCGTTGTCACAGGCCTGAAAGCCGGTCCACCGCACCGGTCTAATTTGGGTTATCAATATGAAGCCTAGTAATTGGATTAAATTGCAGATGGTGGCAGCTGCGACCGTGTTGTCACAAACATCGATCACTATCAGACTTCCACCCATTCCCAATATAGTAGAAAAATGCAATGTTGAGCGCGCACTGGTCACTGGTCACGAACTGCAGTGTGATCAAGATGAACTGATTACGGCTACCCAGCACCTTAATTGCGTATAACACACTTTCAATTACAATCTAAGGGTTTTGACGGAAATTCCTAATCCATTGCTTCATCGGTTCTAAAAATTCGTCTACTCAGCAACGTAAATAACACAATGAACGTGGCTGAACTGTCAAAAAAAGCAATTGCGATCAATGGTCATTTTGTGTGGGTTACGCGACTACCCCACAGTTTTATCGTCTAGGAGTGCAAAGTATGCGTGTGCAACAAATCCACATCCCCAAAAGGTAGGGTCAGTCAGTAGGCCAGTAGCTTAGTACGGAGTTTCAATAGAATAAGAGGCTAGCTTAAGGGGCTTACAGGACATGAACGCAAAAAACGCAAGTTTTAGAAACAATAAAAGTATATGATCGACTACATTAAACAAAATCAGAAAAATATATGATGTTTTTCAGGATATATGCTAGATTGATAGTGTATTGTGTTGTTGTGTGTTGTAGTGTGTGTGTGTGTGTAAAACTTTCTTTTTACAATAAAAACCATACTAGTTTAAATACAAACATTCTGATTTTTTGTCAGATTATTCTACAAGCAACATACTAAAACACTACTGTTTTAATTTTTTAGTCCAAACAATAGATTTTTTGGAATTAAATAATTGCTTCATATTTTGCAATAAATTACCAGCGTTGTGTCATTGCGCTTCTCTTTCTTTTCTATGCAGGCCGACAGTGACCGCGCTTTAGGTCATGTAAGCCCCTTAAATTGGTTTTGTTATTACTGACGAGGGGCCTACCGTATATGACATACGGATTTCCATACAGAGAAAAGACTGAAAGACATACACAACATGAAATTAACCAACATTTCAATCCGCACTAACCACAGTCCTCCACTCCTCACAGCATACATAATACATGGCTCGCGCCCCGTCATTTCCCGCAATATCCGATGTCACGCTTCCACTACGTATAATTGTGCAAACAGACAAATTTCCATTATTTCTACTGATCATTGAGGAAGTGAAAATGTCTAGACTTTCACTGCGATCAGAGGTTATGTTCTTGTAGAATAATTTCATATTCAATCAGCTGTCTGTCGAAGTCAGCTACTGGACAAAATTTATGATGGGTTTGTGACTTCCCATTGGTTGCATGGTGGTTAGTGTTCGTTCAGGGTCAAAATTCCGTATATTCACTTATATTTATAAATGTGAGCATGAATACCAAGGGAACTTGGGACCAACGTCCCGTACTGATATGAATATTCTTACATAGTTGTGCCCCGCAATTTCACTCGCCTCGCTCGGTTCTTTAGGGCCGTAGCGTGATGTTAAACAGCCCATAACCTTCTTTAAATATTAAGCTATCAAATACAAAAATATTTTTCAGTTGCGACTCTTCAGCTTTTTTATGTTAGTATAGATGTTATATTAATATAGATAGATTGTCGACTACTATAATAATAATCAAAGTCCAATTCAACGGCCCACTTTATCTCTATGCAATTCGCCTCAGCCCTATACCACTCACTCATATAAACTAATGTTGAGGATACTAGGCTGGTGCAAAGTTTTTGATAGTGCCAGCAATTGGTGGTTCCACACAAACTGGTATCGACATTATTAGTAAGTGTAAGTGTACCGACATTGCATGACAATTTCATTGCTCCAGCAATAAAGTAAATAACAGTATTCCTCAAGTGGAAATATCTCAATAATAATCTGCAATTCATAACATCTAACTAATTATTTATTAGTCTAATGATAGAGTAATGTCGTCCCATCCATAATTTTTTGTATCAAACTGTAAGTTACAAATTGCCCTCCTAAAGCGGGCGATTTTGATGTGTTCTTCCGGTATCAATCAAGCACGGTCGGCAATTTAAAATAATATTTGAATCAATTATATACAAATTGGGGGTCGGGGTGAGGGTGTGTTGCCCATAACAGTTTTGTCACATCTGGCGCTATTTGGGTACTGTCCAAGTTAAAAACGAAGAACATGACTTCTAAATAGCTCCCAAAGATACTTCACAGAGAAATAATATTAATATTACATAGAAAAGTGCAATACCATGCTATCTATTTTTATGGGAAAGCAAATTTTTTATAATGACACGTAATATTTCAACGCAGAGGAGTTCAGAATCATGTACGAATCCATGATAACAAGTTGTGCGTCGATATTCTGCCCACCCTGTATATGTGGTTCATCGATTGTGCAGATCAGGTAGCTTTCTATACCTTTAATCGGATGAAAGATTATTGCAAACGAAGAGACTATTGTGAAACTGTTTATCTAATGATCTTCTTTGATTATAATTACAGTCAGGATGTAAATGAGCCAGAAGAGTGTTCTGAAATTCGATGTCTTTCTTCCCACACAATGTGTTTCCCTATATTAAGCCTCTAACAATGTCTTCACTCGCAACAATTTCTTCTACAATAATATTCGTTGTCTCTTTTGCTTGTCACATAGCCCACCCCGAAATATCTTCAGTCATAACATACCTTGGTTCCTTGAGCATCAGACCGAGAAAACTGTCACGCTTAAGTGGAGAGAACAGTTCGGGTGCCGACCACCTACGGTATTGCACGGATCATGTAGATTAGGGTCATAGGGGATTAGGGGATTATATCGAAACCCGTAAATTATATGTCATATTCTCAACTGTCAGAACATGCTGTTCGAAGTAATTTGGTGTCTTGTGGCGGTAATAGATTTTTGTAATGATAGTTTATGTGGCATTTTAACAGACACGTGGGTGGGTGGTTTTAATTTCTATATTACCTTCAGTGATTTTTGCCCGGTTGGAGCTTTAATACGTCCGGCAGCTAGGGCAGTTAGCCTTAATACTCTCCAGTTGACTATAATCTTTTCATTATCGAATAGCTCGCGTTCAAACGAGAAAATAAAAAATATCAGGGAAATTGTATTGTATAAATCGAATAGACAAAGTAGGTAATCATGTTGTTGAATTGCCAAGCAAATAATGCGAAATAATGAAAAACGGAAACGAAGTGACATGAAAAACAATTCAAAAGAACGCACTCAAAGTTACTACTTCAAGTGTCAATTAAGTTGCCAACTTATTAGCATTCAAGTACTCTTACACGCGAAGTCGTTATAGTTTGGTAACTTTAGTTAGCTCGAGTTACCGCACCTCTCAAACTTGAACGTTTGGAATTATTATAGAATAAGTGGGAAAATTAGCGCTAAATTTTCATGGAAAGTTCCTAATACAATTATGGAGGGAAGTGGGTCTTGCTTTAGTCATAAAGTTTGGGGACGTAGTGGAATAGAAGTAGTTTGTCTGAGGCTTTCATTTGAGTGTGTTAGTGGATGTTTCGTAAATCTCCAGCCCTTATCCCAATTTTTTATTTGGGGTCAGCGCAACAACTTTTTCTTCCATACTTCTCTATTAGTCGCCATCTTGGTAGCCATATTATTTGATGTTTATGGGAACAAATTAAAATATAGTTAAAGGAAGTGCAACGCTAACGAAAGAATTTTCCTCTCTCTAAAACAATATTAGTTTTTGCTGTTTCTCCATGCTGCAGCACACTGTAAATCATGAAACGTTTATTTTCTCTTGACTGTACTTACCTGTCAAAAAGAGTAACCTAGATAAAGTGGATAAGACAGAGATTAAAACAGAAGTCGAACTAGCAGGGGATCGAGGTGGAGGGGCGTTCAGTTGATCAGACCGGAATAAATCGCTGCAACATGGAGAAATGACTTCGGATTTAATAACATCAAGTATATAGAAACCTTAAATTGGTAATTTTTCTCCAGTCAGGGTGCGAAGTACTCACAACCGGCGTGCGTGTATGGCCACTAATGACCAGAGGGGCAATTCTCGTAATTTTAAAAACGTTTACAGTCAGACTGATCTCAGTCTCAATACGTCAAAAATACCTCTAAAATTCCTAAATTTTTGACATTGATTGTCGCTGAGATGAGACTGCGACTAAATTTAACGTTTTTAATTACGGGAATTGGCCTTCTGATTTATAAATGTAAACGCAGCAAAAAGAAGAGGAATATGGAAGGATCGGTGGTGTGGTACGGCAGGTGGCGTTCTGTACTGTCTTCCTAAACCCATGGAAGAAGGGGTGAGTTTAAGAATATGTGTATGTAAAATCTCGGTTATCCCCCAGAGGAAATAGCTTCGTTAGCTTGTTCAGATGTATACTGTCTGCAATCTAGGATTAAACTGGGAAATTCCACCGTTTACAATCCTTGCCTACTCTTGATAAAAGTTCACAATAAGCCATGCTATTCAACACTAACTTTTCCTCATTTCGCACTATTAGTAAGATAAACAGCTGTTTCATTCAATGTTGTTTTCACAATGTATCTCATCGGGAACGCACAAACTTGTTGAGGTTAACCCATTCTAAATATTTTTATGTTTTCGCGAAGCTTTCAAAATATTTTTCGATGAAATCGATTGAGTGGTTTGATTTAGAGGTGATCAACATTTTATTTTATGCCATTTTTTTTCCATCTCTATATCTAATGCAACGTTATCAAGCCTTTCAAGCTACGGTTTCCTAGAAAAGTGATGGCCACCACATAACGGCCGCAGTGACAGCTGTTATGAAAATGATGACGGTGTCAAAAAACATTCTCTAGGAAAACTGACAAACTTACTTTCATAAATAACGTTTCAGTAACGTCATTTGCCGGTAAATTGCGTACGCAATGACGCGGCCACCGCTTTTCTAGGCCCTAACATTTTTTTGTAAATGATAAATTATTTTATTTTTGTAAGTAGGTTTGCACAAACACTTTACACACACACGTCAGTCATTTTTTTTTTATACTACATGAGGTCGGCGTTTCCTATCTGACTAGTCTGAGAAGGAAGGCCGAAACAAACTCAGAGGTCACAGTTTCTTTTAAAGTCCAGACATAATCTTGTTTAGATCATATGAAGACCATGTTGACCGATGTCTGAGACGGTCTTTTGAGGAAAGAACCACACAGATTGAGAGGACTTGTCCAGTCAGTACACGCATTTGTCAGAAATCTTGCAGCTCAACGATTCGACGAACAATACCAAAGAAAGGACATTTTGGTAGGCCACATAAATTATTCAAACTGCCAGACCATGACAAAAACTAACAGAACAAACAGAATATTAAAAATAAATAAAATTAAATAAAATAATCCACATAGTCTTCACATTCACAATAATTAAAATAATATAATACTGTACAAAGTAAGCAAATCAATGTGTATACATATAAAAAAATAAAAGAAGAAAAACATTAAAAATAAAAAAAATTGAAGCAACTCAATCCGAAGCCTTTTTGTCCTCAATATAATCTTTAACGGTATAAAAGGATTTTTGCCACAACTTACATTTTATTTTGGCTTAGATCTTGAACGTGGCTTGGAAGTTTATTATAAAAGCGTATACATTGGCATCTGGACGAGCCACCTATTTTCTTGAGTCTTGTTGTAGGTACAACAAATTTGTGTTTGTTCCTAGTATTTATAACATGGATATCACTGTAACCTGACCTCGTCCGTAAGAACCTGAATAAATGACACACCTTTGTATCCAGATATTTTTAGTCCATCGATTTTATAATGACACAATAAGAAGCTTATTATTGGGTGTGCCGTAGCTCGGTATGGTCAAACACCGATTTACCCTAATTCTGTCTTTCGATTTTTTTTTCGTTTGCCTGTACTGCCCCACTACTGGGCATAGGCCTCCCCCATTTTCTTCCACATTTCCTTGTGCTGTGCCTTCTCCGTCCAGTCGGTTAGGAACGAGTCTAGTCTGTCTATCGATACTTTTTTTTAATTGATTTTTTTTTCCTCGTTGGCTTAGTGGTCGCAAGCGCTACTGCTGAGCACTAAGCTAAGGTCCTGGGTTCAATTCGTAGGTTGCGCAAAGAGTTATTGGGTTTTCCATTAGGAATTTCTCAGTAGCAGCCCGGAGACGATATGTGCCCGGTTGGTGGCAATAGGCTCGCTCCCTATTAAGGCTCCTGCAAACAGGCGCGATACGCGATATAATCGCGCGCGACACAAAGGCACCGCTCGTTGCGCAACTTGCGGTGCCTTTGTGTCGCGTGTCGTGTCGCGCCTGTTTGAAGGAGCCTTTACATGGTACTGAATAATAACTGGTGAAATTTGAGGTGATAGGTCCACCTCTATTTAACCCTTCGAGATTACAGACGTGAGGTTATGTTATATTTAAGGCACCATAGAACCCCATGTACCTATGGCCAAGCAAGCAGGTCAGTCCGCATGTTGGGAACCACTGGTCTAATGTTTACTCCGCCTAAATGCATCACCTTGGAATGTCGGTGACCCATTTTCGTTTTCGCGATTCATATAATAAATATATTTCTGGGTTAAATGACGTCAAAGGATGGTCAGTGTCATGTTAATACATATGTTACTTTTGTTCAAGGTGTGTTTACAATGCTAAATTCTTAAAGAAAACAACGTTTCTACAGAGTTCTATTACGTAAATTTCTTTGTTTCTCATCTTCATGTCACAGGTTTGTGATTTGTCCAACACGAATCACGTATCGTTACCCCATATCGACGGCGAAGTGCCAATAACACCTAACTGACATAGTCAGTGATTTACACAAACTGAAAAAAAAAAACGTTCAAAAATAGACACTTCGCGATGGTTTAGTTGGGAGGTACTTCCACATTTTAATTTAATGCTGTTGCAACTAAAAATACACTTAGGAGATTTCACTAAAGCATGCGAATAACACGAAAAAAAGTGGTCAAAACGATAAAAAAGTTAATTTCTCGAAAAATGTCAGTTAAGAGGTATTGGCACTTCGCCGTCGATATATGGTTATGTCGTAGATTCGAACCCCGACAGGCGCTTTATTTTGTGTAAATTATTTACATAATCACCACCGTATGTCCCAGAACCAAAAAAAAAAAACGAAGACATGTGATACCCACCAATACTGCCATTCAGCTGCATCCAGTTAGCCGACCCCAACATAGTTGGGAAAAGGTTAGGCAGTTGATGATGACATGTGATACCTACCAACCAGTACTGGGCCCGCGTAGTGGATTGGCCCGCTCCCTCTCACAGAGAGGAGGCTTGTGTCCCAGCAGTGGGAGCATTATAGGCTGATTAATCCTTATGCTTATATTCTTAACATTTGCGACAAGCCCACTCTTCAAACAATAATTGCCAGAGCAAAAAAACCCCAATTGAAATCTACAAAATTGCCATTAACCAAATTGACATTTGGGTTCTGACCTCACCAAAAACAACCCTTTACCTCCCTCAATTAAAAAGAGCAATTCAACCCAGAAAGCCCTACAACTGTCCCGAGGCCATTTATCATCCAGTATCTATTAAATTTCCAGCCCGTTAACAAGTTCTTTGTGAAAGGTACCTAATAAATAGGTTAATAGGTAACTTTATCCGTGGGTGTACTGTAATTCAGTTTCATATAACACGTGCTATTCAGTATTTAGATCAGGATCATATCGTGTACACCTTGCTTTATTTATAAGGTTATTCACTCTGGGATTGCGTCATAGGCTACCTAGACTGTTAATACCACCTTATCGTGTTTGGCTGCAGTATTCCATGTTTTGCTTTGGTATTCAAACTGGAAAGTAGATTTTATGAATGGCTAATGGTGGTGTTTCATGACATTTATTTTTTAAATCCGTGTTACTTTGATCCTGCTTGCTGTTAACCGCCTTTCTTAACCCATTAAGGGCCAATTTCACCAAACTTTTTTAACTAGATTAGCCTTATCCTGAAAAAATTTGAAATTTTGACAGTTTTTCCATACTAGAACTGTCACACGTCAATTTTATTCCACGGATAAAAGATATCTGACTTTGATAAAATCAGCCCGTATTATTGTAGACCGTTTTGCTGTAGAAGACATATTTTGAGTACGTGATAGAACTACCTGAAAAAAAACCCCTGAAGAATAGTTGACCTCCTCTAGTTCTGAGTTGAGCTGCATGATTACTGACAAATGCATGCACTGACTGTACACGTCCTCTCAGTCTGTGTGATTCTTTCCTCAAAAGACCATTTCAGACACCAATCTACATGGTCTTCACATGATCTGACCAAGATTATGACTGGACTTTAAACTGTGACCTCTGAGTTTGTTTCGACCTTTCTTCTCAAACATAGCAAACGCCAACCTCATCTAGTTTAAAAAAAAATATGATTGACGTGTAAAAGTGTTTGTACAAACCTACTTACAGAAATAAAATCATTTATCAGTATAGTAAGACGAATTCTTTCACAAGTAGCTCTAGAGTCTAGAGCTCCAAATCGACGATAGATAAGATAGCAAATGCTTTAAGGCTCCTTCAAACAGCCGCGACACGCGATATGATCGCGCGCGACACAAAGGCACCGCAAGTCGTGCAACGAGCGGTGCCTTTGTGTCGCGCGCGATTATATCGCGTGTTGCGCCTGTTTGTAAGAGCCTTTATTGTACACCAACATCTCGTTGAAATTCTTTTCGTGTTTATTTTACGAATCTGTCTTGAACTGCACAAATAAATGACCCACTTATTTCGGAATAAATTTTTGAATTGACCACCTTTTTTATGAGTTTCTTGACTTATGCATTTACGTCACTGGCCTTCTAAAATTGTTGTTCACGCTTTTTAACCCTTATGTGTTGGGCAGGTGTCCAAGTGCTGTTAATGGGAATACCGATACTGGCCAGTTCTAATTGGGATGCGTAGAATAATGTGTCCAGGAACTATAAAACTATTGCCTATAAAAATTGTCCTCTTTATTGCTACTGGCACAAATAGTAGGAGAGTGTGTCCTTATATTTAATGCGAGCCTGTTGAATAGCACAATCAGCATCTAACGGTACCACTGCTGGGACACAAGCCTCGTATGAAAATGAGTGGGCCGTAAATCTACCACGCGGGCCCAGTGCGGGTTGGTAGATGTCACATGTCTTCGAATTTTTGGTTGTAGGACATACCGATTCCCTCAAAATACTAGGTATATCTAGCACCCCTCACCCGAACAATCCGTGTGGCGAAGTCTATGAGAGACTGGATATGTTTTCGTGCTCTTTGAGTGAATTCGCAAGAGTTTTATTAAATGTAGTTAGTTATGTATGGTAAAAAGTATTAAGGCTCCTTTAAACAGGCGCGACACGCAATAATATCGCGCGCGACACAAAGGCACCGCAAGTCGCACAACGGGCGGTGCCTTTGTGTCGCACGCGATTAAATCGCGTGTCGCGCCTATTTGTAGGAGCCTTTATTATTTATTGTTAGTTAGGTACGGTTAGATAAGTTATAACTACACTGTCGCAATAGGGTAAGGCCTGTAATGATAGTTGTAAGGATGATAAATAAATAAATAACTAATATCAAAGTAAAAGTCAAAGCATTTATTTCAAATAGGCACATAAAAGGCACTTTTGAACGTCAAAAATTACAACAAAATAGAATGCAATGAATACGATGCTGCAATTATTTTACCACAAGACAAAGGCTTTATCTCATTATTACCATTATTCATTTATTTTGATATTTCTAGTAGCGAGGTTTTTCATGCTTGATTGTACTTACACCAAAATCTAAAAATCGAATCCAAATTTATAAACCTATAAAAGAAAGTCGTAGTGTCGCAAGCAATAAAAAACAATTTAACCGTAAAAGATTGATATCGGTAACCGTATTCATTGTATCTTTTGAACCAAAAGTCGGCCGAAAAAATAGTTCCCCTTCCCTATAAATATCAATACGCCACATATCGACGAGGCCCGAGTGCTTTACGATCCAAAACTAGATACAATTTACGATCGAATATCCCCCATATTAGTCACAAGTGGATGACTTTCGATCGAATCGATTATTCGATTATTTATTATGCGATTATCGTTCGCGCGTAATGTGGGATACTGGTTCGATTTACAAGTCACCCGGCAATTATTTTCTTTGAGTTTTATAGAGAAAGAAAGTTACTTAGGGTGCACAAAAGTGATATTCAAATTGATGCATCCTGCACCCTAACGGTCAATTCATACTAACGCAGAGTCGAAGCGCACCGAAGCGTTAATCTGAAACATAAGATAGCAAATTCACCCTTATCTCTTGCTAATTCATTGCTTCATATGTTAGAAAATTTAGTCAGCTCAACAACGTAAATAACGCAATGAATGTTGTTGAACTTTCAAAATGAAAGGCATCTATTGATAGTGTATCACCGAATTACCCCTCTGATCATGGACAGTTAACCCCTCCTGCCAGCGTCCTAATCGTTTCAATACGGCTTGGCATAAGCCATCCATGTATAACTCATGCCGTCTCGGGTATTACATTTACTTTCATAACATTCTCAGAGACTATTAGACACTAGCTTCTGCCTGCGTCTTCGTCCGCGTGAAATTTCTTGTTACTCCGACCCACCCCGTCGCATCGCATCGCCTGCCCGCGCTATTACTTCGTTTTTGCTTAGCGTTCTTTCTGACTTTGTTTCTTTTTGCTCGGCTACTAAAGGTCATAGCGTGATGTTAAATACCCTATAGCCTTCCTCAAGAATTGGGCTATCAAATGCAAAAAGAATTTTTCAAATCCGACTGGTAGTTCCAGAGATTAGCGCGTTCAACCAGTCAAACAAACAAACTCTTCAGCTTTATAATATTAGTATAGATACTACTTGAAACTATCGTGTTAACAACATTGGCATTTACGGATTAAACCACAAACGGACTATCAATCAACCAACCAATCAACTCAGACTAACGCAGTCCACTGCTAGACGCAGGCCTCTTCCAAGCTGCGCCACAACACCCTGTCCTCCGCCTTCCACATCCAGCCTGTCCCAGCCACCTTCTAAGGTCGTCGGGAAAACAAAAACACCAATACAGGATTACAGACAATACAGTGCGGGCTATTTATTGTTATTTTATATTCCCACGTTTGAACACCTAAAGGCTATAACTAGAACGTGTTCTCCCAACACTTAACATTCACAGACAACTTGGCTCGACGTTATCTGCCCGGCTTATTTCCGTAATCTAATATTCATATACTTGTTCAATCTTGCTGTTCTCAGTCGATGTAATCTTTCGCACGGCATTCTTCATCACCGTTCAATCGTTCTGTAACACATCTCGAATGTTCTAAGCATTAAATTGTTATGGGCGTCCAATTTGGCACGGCACTAAATTGATTAGCGATATCACTGCCAGTTTATGGACGGAGATCATTCTTGCTGTTTAGCTAGCAAGAACTTAATAAACTGTTTGAACTTCAGAAAACAGTAATTTACCATATGATTAATTCCTATTGTTTGTGTCAAAGCAAGACAGAGGCGGTTTTCTCCGACTGCATCTCAAGCAGAGCAAAGTATTGTCACACAGGGAAAGAACTATGCTAACCTATAGCATATTTCTTTCTCTACTTTTTTCCAACAATTTCCATATAAGCCAACCAGTTCAACGTTTCTAGGCACTGAGTTCTGGAAGATTATGTGTGGTGGACACATAAACTTCTAGAACTCACTGCTAAGTTTAAAAAATCACTCCCTCACTCCCTTCTAACATGTCATTAACCAGTAAATCGACCTTCATCTCCAAAGTCAAAGAAACAAAACTTCTTAAACTGATTTTATTAATAAATGCAGGTGTCATTAGGCTGAGTAAAAACCTGTGTCGCCGTCGACTACCCTCGTCACGTTGAAATGAATAATTTTGCTCTCAAATCTGCGAAGTAGGTCGGCTGGCTGGATTTGGCTAACGTGTTTTTGGCTCGGGTCTCTATTTTCGACGAAGATTTTTGTTTTAGCTTCATGGTACGCAGAGTTTGAAATGGGCTTGTTTATCAACTTGTAAAACATCTGTTTGATTTTTGGCCCTATATCTCCACTTCTAGGAAATGTTAAATGTAGCTATATGCTAGCCTACGCTGTCTCACTCTTGGGAAAAGGTCTTCCTCCCTTCCCTTCTTTCGCGAGCCTGTGCGTCCGCCTTCCAGTTTGGACGGAACCTATCCTGTAGTCTGTGTCTTGTCGTCTCAGGGCATCAGTTCTGAACTACTCACAGTTTTTCCGGCATGCAGTAGACATATAAGCAGCTATATGTATGCCAGACAAAGTAATAATATCTATGTCGATCATGCAAGGTCCAATACAGGTAAAAGAGCACAACAACAATTTAAATTCCTTACCTGCTTTCTCAACTTCCCCGTATCTATTTACTTCTGTAGGCGACCTTTCAAAGTCTGGACTCATTTTTAAGCTTTTGTCCAAATACTTGGTTTCCCCCAATTCCTTTATGGACTAGCAAACAACATTAAATTAAGCACAGTATTTAATTTAACAACTTATTTTTATGTGCCTACATTCTAAGCAAATAAAGACCTATTCTTTTAATTTTCAAATGACGTTCCTCAGTGTAATATTGTCACATCGTTACACTTCTCTAAAGCAGTTGCTTATGTCCACATTGCACGGTTAATGAGTGGCATTATGATGATGATGGTAATCTCTCGACCCTGAGGCGTGGGAATGTACGACAAATGGCGAACTTCACGGACAATACCTAGTTAATGTGTGCTAAGTTCTTGTTTGATGGCATTAAGTCTTAGGTTACAGGCCAGGGTTCGGAACTAATTTACTTAAGTTACAACAGGACGAAAATGAGGTGAAGGCAAAAATCAAAACATGCTAATTTTTTATCAGGAATAATTCCTTTGAAGTGGGCCAATCAGAGAAGTGGATAGGTCGATGGAAAGCAAAGCAAAAGACGTAAACAGAAGAACTAAATTCGATTACAATTTATTTGCGTATTTCAGCTTGTTCTGAACTAAGAATTCTTCTGTTTCGTGGGTGCGTTTATTAATCTAGTCTAATCTCACATAAACACAATCAGCCACAGGAACTATATATTTGGAACTTTGATCCGAATTAAACAAGTATCATCATAGTCTATTTTAACTTATCTTGAGTACCCAATAATGTATTTGAATGAATTCATAGCATTCATAGTCTAATTCCTTCCACACATCTCATTCATCATAATCTATTTCAAGGTCCGGCTCTTCACCTCAAACTATAATCCCATTATAATACTAGGAAGCCTTATTCAGGGTAATATATATAAACTACACGACTACACTATAATTTTCTTCTCCGTTCATCATTTGCTCAGATGTTATCAACCAGTTTTACTTGTCTCCGAGGTTCGCCAATGTTTATAGGATTATTTCCACTACTTTGGATACGGCCATGACCAAGAGTATTCGTGGGCGGAGAGCAATACGACTAAAGGTACAGCTTATAGTACAGGTGTATTCTGAAACGAAATTGCTTTATGCTTTTGTGGGCAATGTGGTTGACCTTACAGATAGGAGAGTTAGACAAAAATTTAAGGTTTTATCTATCTTTTATAACTGTAACTCTGTTAAAAGAAGAAGCAATAACGTTACGTAACGTTTAACGCAATTCAAGTGTCATCAGAAATTAAAAGCAGCCATAAAGTCGGGGTATATTAGTTCAATCTACAATCGGGTTCAATACAAGAGTAACCACAAGCTGAATTTTATTATAAGTTCACCAATTGCATTTAAACTTGCTGATTTAAATAGCTTCTCGAGAACACACTTTATGTCTTCATCTGAAAGTGCATTTTACATTAATTGACATAGCACTCGGAATCGCCGACGGTTTCCCTAATTTCTATCGAAAGGGACTTTTTATGTCTTTAAAATTTATCTCTACGTCCCTTTGCATCGTAAAATCTTTCATTGCCTTCTGTGGCCACAGTCGTAAAATCCTTTGTAAAAAATACATGACCAAGTTTATAAAATTCTCATGTCAATTTGAGATTCGTAGATGTTTCTATTATTCAGTTTACGACGTCGTAATGCCCTGTATGGTGGTTTGATGGTGTACTAATGGGATTTAAATGGTACTATCATTTTCTATTATTGTTTCAGGTAATACATTCTTCGTGTCATTACGAGGAGCTGGTAAAATCGTGCCATCAACTACATCATAAACGATCCTCTTCTATTAGATGAGAAAGTTTTATTGGTAAATACAGGTTGGTTATAAAGCACAGGTTTGTTGGAAATTCTAGAAATCAGATGTCACGCAATTAGTCTTTAGTGAGTGACAGAAAGTACAGGATGAAGCGGTGCCTTTTGAGAACCTACTCTTGACAGTCTGAAACACTTATCTTTCCTTGAAACCTTTAAAGGGCTTTCTATCTCGTGGACGAAAGATCACAAAATAACTACTTAGACATACTTTTGTTAACCTGACCTTTCAAAAGAGTGAACAAAGCTAACTATAGAAATCGCAAAAATAATTCAACATTAAATTCTCCTTAGGATGTGGTGTGTAGGCGTATCATTACCAACGCCCGAGGCTTATCCATTCGATATTCCTTGTATACCGATATTTTACCTTTATAATCCATGATATTTGTACCCCCACGCAAGTGGTGGACATCTTTGTTAAAACAACAATTTGCAAATAAAGCTCAAGGCAAGTCAGTTAGGCCAACATCTTATTCTTAGGACGTATTCAGATTGCAAATTTTGGACTATTCCAAGACGAGGCAAAGCTCATAATTTGTCCGTTAATATCTCAAGTGATTGATCACTTAGAAAGAAATCCTTAGTAACTCATAATATTTTTGCAGAATCGTTCCTTACTCAATGCAGAGGTGTAAACAAACTCGCCGTTTTGGTTAAAATGGTCACATGCAAGTAATTTTTATAGCAACGGTATAAAAGGAAGATTTACGATAATTTATCATTAGTCAGCATCTTAATATTTGCTACTGATTGCCTCTTAATATTTATTTATAAGTCTTCGTGATATAAATACTTCCTTTTCTTTACCTTTTAAGGCAACTATAGCCAAGATCATACACCTCCACTCTTTGTGCTAGTTAGCCTAGTTCTAAATGTGTGTACCTCTATAATTCCCCTACCTACACGGAATGCCACAAGGTTCCATTCTGGTTCCTGCGCTGTTTAAATTAGACATTAATATAACATCCTACTCGGAATGAGACGTGGTGAATGCAATATAATTTGGCTGGTTTATTACTGTGGGTGGACAGTCACAGACACAGGTATGACTTTGAGGTCTTATGTCTTAATTTCATTTTAGAGGACGGGTGAATAAAAGCCACATTAGAAAACATATTTGAGGCAGCTGTTTGAATGCACGACATTCCTGTGACTGTTATTTTTCGGTTTTTAGAAGTGTGCAATGCACAAATACGGATGAGAAGTGATGGGTTATATAAAACGGTTCTATGATTAGATACGGAAAATTGCATGAGGTACTCAATTAGAAAACAATATTGCATACTTTCTAGATATAAATTACTTAGAATAAAGCTTAATATAAATAACACCCATATCCGTGATAACACCCTATCCTTCTAGCAACACCAAATATACATCATAAGGATACAATAATACACCTTGTTTTTCTTTCATCTTCAAAGCAATATCCATCTGAAATCATGGTATTAATTATCAAGTTCCTCTAACCCGTCCATTTTATAGGCAAAGCAGGCCTACCCTGTGGCTCTTTTATGGCTCGGCCAAACAAATAAAACGACTACACTTTTGGTAAATTGAAATCTTGACTCTCAAAACGGTAAAGGAAAACGTAAGGAAACCGGCATGTCATAGAACCAAAAATTCAATGACATCTGACATCTAACAACCCGCACTGGGCCCGCGTGGTGTATTACGGCCCACTCCCTCTCACAGAGAGGAGGCCTGTGTCTCAGCAGTGGGCACATATATTATATATTATTATATAGAATCAGCCTATAATAACTATTATATTATTAAAAAAAAAGTTTTTATTTGTCTCGAGCATTAAGAGTTGGTATATAATATGATGCATGATAACCATAAAATTATAAACATTAGAAATGTAGAAACTTAACTTACCTACAAATAACAATACATGAAGATAAAAACAGTTGATGAATATTAAATTTTATAAAGCATGAATACGGAAGAAACGATTCATATGTATACATGAATAATTCGTGACGGAATGACGATCAAAGTGTCTTTTCAAACGCGAAAACTAATAGTGTGAAAGCCGATCGTCTATTTTAGCCCTTTTCACAAGAATAGTATACGACCTCTATTTTCACCCAAATTAATTGTTTTCCAGCCTTTATTTGCTTTGATAGCAGTTTACCTTTAATTTCGTAGTCAGCTTTAGTTTACCAGTTCGCCTAATGACGGTTGCCATTTAGGTGTTTTCGTTTGAAATGTTAACTAGGTCTTCAGCACTGAGCTGGGTTTGGTTTTCTATTCTGTTGTTATTCAATTCAAAGCTTTCTGTTTATTCTCGTGTTAATTGGAGTGAAATATCCCTGTTGATGGATTTCCCTTTTCGCGAATTTAAATTATGTTTTAATCAAGTCTGAATTATTTATACAGTTCAACTTTTCTTAACTTCTACGTATCTTTTGTGTTGTTGTTATTACATAGTGGTTTCTTTTTTCATTTCCAGTTTTCCTAAGTATCAGTCTAACACTCTTTATTTCTAATATTCTACAAACACCCAAGCAAGTCTACCACAAAAAAACGCCAGTAACCTTCAAGAACCTTAATCAAATCTTTATTCCTCCTTCGCCTGCCAAGTCTTATCATCCAGACAAATTATTAAAGGAAGGTCCTATCTCGTGGAGGATTCAACCGGTTCTATTCCCGGTCCTACTTTGTCGTGGGCGAGGACAGCATTCCCAAAACGGCCTGAATTAATTGAGCCTACAATTAAACAGACAGGTTTGACGTATATCCAATGGCTTCTGTCGGTATGGGGATACGGTTTTATTTTTAGCATTGAGAAAAACGTCGTTAACGCAACACTTGCAAAGAATATCAAGCATGATTAAGATGGCGATAAACTCGATCTACAATGACGAACATAGCAAAATCTAGCTAGATTAGAAAACAAACCATTTGTTTCGTTCCAATAAAATGTGCTGAGTTCCAAGCAACAGTATTAATGACGTTGGCAACTCAAAGCCATGACGATGGGTTAAAGATCGCAGAGCTGCAATGAGTCTAACAATCTCTTGCACTGATCTTTGCCCTTCTAAGCAGTACGGTAAAGCATTTTCTTTAGTTGACTTACAATTTGTCCTAGTCACAAAGTTACACTTATTCTGCAATAGTTAAACATAGATAATAGTTGACGGTAAAAAGTTATACTGAAATATTCATACATAACAATGATATTCTTTGCATAAATTCCAATTAGCAAGAATCTCTCTCAAGCAGAGAAATCAAAACTTAGATTACAAAGGAGAAATGTATCGTTCAAGTTATTGGTGCTCTTCCATAAAAATTGCAGAAAGTAGCTCGGATGTTGCTTCAAGTTATAGACTGGACAGGTTCGCCGCTGCTAAAAATAAACACGCCTATCACTGAGATCAAATCTGATTAGGTACTTAGTTATCGCAGTTAGGTACAAAACTAATTAGTGTAATAATAATAATGTATATCTGGATCAAGGGTCAGACCGGAATAAATCCAGAAAGCGGTGCTTTTGGACACGGCGAGTTTCGTTAGGTTCCTCTCTCAGGATCCCCTGACCACCGCCAGTAGCTTGGACCCTGTTCCCCGCTAGTTCCCGAACATGACGTCATCGGACAAAATGAGACAATATTTTGTCCGCCCGATACCGGTGGGCTACTATTTAAAAAAATTTAATTGATTGTCTTTATATAAAATGAAGAAAATAATGTTTATTACAAAAAAAAGCATAATCATAATGTCTAGTATGCAAGGAAACGAGCAGCTGACATACTTATATATAAATATTTTCGAATTCACATAGAAGAGACTGGTTCTTCTCCATAGAGATCTACGTTTTGGAATGGGCAACTAGCTTCAACTTTCTAACTGACAGACTATTTAATTTTGACAATTCAAAAGTGCCTACAAGGTTTAATTGAAATAAATGCTTTGGGTTTGAGTACTATTAGTTATTCTGTGATGGTACACAACACTTAAGGCGACGCATTGTTAAACAATAATTCCAAAACCGGGCACGCGCGCCCCGCAACCCGCTCACACCTCGATAAGTAACGTAAGTATTGCGAGACGCGATGCCGCAAAGTGGGCTGAATTTCGTGTTTCATAGACATTCAAATCCTTTTTTGCAAGAGAGAGAGAGAGAGATATCTCCGTTATCGCACAAATAGGGAAAATGCATGTTTTTTTTTAATTTTAATTCACTTCCTACATTATTATAAAATAGTAATAAAAAATATAAATACTGTTGGAAATGATAAAAACCTTATTTTGTTAGTTTTCAATCCATCTGGATGGATGGATGGATGGATGGATGGATGGATGGATGGATGGATGGATGGATGGATGGATGGATGGATGGATGGATGGATGGATGGATGGATGGATGGATGGATGGATGGATGGATGGATGGATGGATGGATGGATGGATGGATGGATGGATGGATGGATGGATGGATGGATGGATGGATGGATGGATGGATGGATGGATGGATGGATGGATGGATGGATGGATGGATGGATGGATGGATGGATGGATGGATGGATGGATGGATGGATGGATGGATGGATGGATGGATGGATGGATGGATGGATGGATGGATGGATGGATGGATGGATGGATGGATGGATGGATGGATGGATGGATGGATGGATGGATGGATGGATGGATGGATGGATGGATGGATGGATGGATGGATGGATGGATGGATGGATGGATGGATGGATGGATGGATGGATGGATGGATGGATGGATGGATGGATGGATGGATGGATGGATGGATGGATGGATGGATGGATGGATGGATGGATGGATGGATGGATGGATGGATGGATGGATGGATGGATGGATGGATGGATGGATGGATGGATGGATGGATGGATGGATGGATGGATGGATGGATGGATGGATGGATGGATGGATGGATGGATGGATGGATGGATGGATGGATGGATGGATGGATGGATGGATGGATGGATGGATGGATGGATGGATGGATGGATGGATGGATGGATGGATGGATGGATGGATGGATGGATGGATGGATGGATGGATGGATGGATGGATGGATGGATGGATGGATGGATGGATGGATGGATGGATGGATGGATGGATGGATGGATGGATGGATGGATGGATGGATGGATGGATGGATGGATGGATGGATGGATGGATGGATGGATGGATGGATGGATGGATGGATGGATGGATGGATGGATGGATGGATGGATGGATGGATGGATGGATGGATGGATGGATGGATGGATGGATGGATGGATGGATGGATGGATGGATGGATGGATGGATGGATGGATGGATGGATGGATGGATGGATGGATGGATGGATGGATGGATGGATGGATGGATGGATGGATGGATGGATGGATGGATGGATGGATGGATGGATGGATGGATGGATGGATGGATGGATGGATGGATGGATGGATGGATGGATGGATGGATGGATGGATGGATGGATGGATGGATGGATGGATGGATGGATGGATGGATGGATGGATGGATGGATGGATGGATGGATGGATGGATGGATGGATGGATGGATGGATGGATGGATGGATGGATGGATGGATGGATGGATGGATGGATGGATGGATGGATGGATGGATGGATGGATGGATGGATGGATGGATGGATGGATGGATGGATGGATGGATGGATGGATGGATGGATGGATGGATGGATGGATGGATGGATGGATGGATGGATGGATGGATGGATGGATGGATGGATGGATGGATGGATGGATGGATGGATGGATGGATGGATGGATGGATGGATGGATGGATGGATGGATGGATGGATGGATGGATGGATGGATGGATGGATGGATGGATGGATGGATGGATGGATGGATGGATGGATGGATGGATGGATGGATGGATGGATGGATGGATGGATGGATGGATGGATGGATGGATGGATGGATGGATGGATGGATGGATGGATGGATGGATGGATGGATGGATGGATGGATGGATGGATGGATGGATGGATGGATGGATGGATGGATGGATGGATGGATGGATGGATGGATGGATGGATGGATGGATGGATGGATGGATGGATGGATGGATGGATGGATGGATGGATGGATGGATGGATGGATGGATGGATGGATGGATGGATGGATGGATGGATGGATGGATGGATGGATGGATGGATGGATGGATGGATGGATGGATGGATGGATGGATGGATGGATGGATGGATGGATGGATGGATGGATGGATGGATGGATGGATGGATGGATGGATGGATGGATGGATGGATGGATGGATGGATGGATGGATGGATGGATGGATGGATGGATGGATGGATGGATGGATGGATGGATGGATGGATGGATGGATGGATGGATGGATGGATGGATGGATGGATGGATGGATGGATGGATGGATGGATGGATGGATGGATGGATGGATGGATGGATGGATGGATGGATGGATGGATGGATGGATGGATGGATGGATGGATGGATGGATGGATGGATGGATGGATGGATGGATGGATGGATGGATGGATGGATGGATGGATGGATGGATGGATGGATGGATGGATGGATGGATGGATGGATGGATGGATGGATGGATGGATGGATGGATGGATGGATGGATGGATGGATGGATGGATGGATGGATGGATGGATGGATGGATGGATGGATGGATGGATGGATGGATGGATGGATGGATGGATGGATGGATGGATGGATGGATGGATGGATGGATGGATGGATGGATGGATGGATGGATGGATGGATGGATGGATGGATGGATGGATGGATGGATGGATGGATGGATGGATGGATGGATGGATGGATGGATGGATGGATGGATGGATGGATGGATGGATGGATGGATGGATGGATGGATGGATGGATGGATGGATGGATGGATGGATGGATGGATGGATGGATGGATGGATGGATGGATGGATGGATGGATGGATGGATGGATGGATGGATGGATGGATGGATGGATGGATGGATGGATGGATGGATGGATGGATGGATGGATGGATGGATGGATGGATGGATGGATGGATGGATGGATGGATGGATGGATGGATGGATGGATGGATGGATGGATGGATGGATGGATGGATGGATGGATGGATGGATGGATGGATGGATGGATGGATGGATGGATGGATGGATGGATGGATGGATGGATGGATGGATGGATGGATGGATGGATGGATGGATGGATGGATGGATGGATGGATGGATGGATGGATGGATGGATGGATGGATGGATGGATGGATGGATGGATGGATGGATGGATGGATGGATGGATGGATGGATGGATGGATGGATGGATGGATGGATGGATGGATGGATGGATGGATGGATGGATGGATGGATGGATGGATGGATGGATGGATGGATGGATGGATGGATGGATGGATGGATGGATGGATGGATGGATGGATGGATGGATGGATGGATGGATGGATGGATGGATGGATGGATGGATCACCATAATTGCCCTCTCTGTCATCTACGCGGGCGGAGTAAGCAGCAGGCGATACCTACTACGTAAACGCGACACGAACCAATTGTTATTATTGTGACTCACGACTGTTTACGGAAGGATATTAACATTAACTCGTTATAAGACAACAGAATGGAACGTTGCAACTTAGATAAATCTTTATCGGAAACGGCTGTGGATCGAGTAGGGCTGCAGAATCCGGAGCAATCGACATCTCCTAGCTTTGTATCAACCCGACTGAAAAGAAGACGTGAGGAAGATTTTGGCGAAGAATTTGCTAAATTTAAGGAAGAGATGCAGTCTATGTTCGCTACGATGATGAAAGCCCAAGAGGAAGAATTTAAAAAAAATGCCACAATTCTTCAAGGAATACAACAATCAAGTTGCAACATTGAAAGTTCCATTGCCTTCTTGACGGCACAAAACGAAGAATTTAAGAAAAAAATCGAATTCTTGGAGGACAAAATGAAAGAGAATAAAAAATATATTATTATTTTGGAGGATAAAATGGAAAGTATGCAGCAAGATAATAGAAAGGCTAATTTTGAAATAAAAAATGTACCGAAGAAGTCAAGCGAAACCAAAGACGACCTCATTCATATGGTTACAAGCCTATCGAACTCAGTGGGCTGTCCGATCGATAAGACGGTTATCCGCGATATATACAGAGTTCGTTCAAAGAAAGATACAAATAACACACCAATTGTAGTGGAAACAAACTCCACAATGATAAAAAATAACATTCTGAAATCTTGTAAGGCGTTCAACATTAAACAAAAGGCGAAACTCTGTGCTAAACACCTAGACATGCGCACGAACGAAGATACACCTATTTTTATCACTGAGCAATTAACTGCAAAGGCTGCACGCCTGCACTTCCTCGCACGTGACCTCGTGAAGTCAAAAACTTACAAATACTGCTGGACTGCATATGGACGGGTATATCTCAAAAAAGAAGACGATTCTCCATCCATTATAATTAAAAGTGAAGCACAAATCCAACAGTTGATAATCCATCAATGACTACATTGTCATAACAAATTTCAGAACTGTTCTTGCTGCTTTTTTGCTTATTTTCTGTGCTTATCGTCTGTTACACTTACTCGACATTCACACAAATTACATTATTTCTTATTCCTCCAAATACACCAACAAACACACACACACACTATCATTATCATACATATTATAGACCTAAAAGGTTTTTTACATTACAGTCAACTTTAATTCACGACAGGAAACTAAACAGATATAAAATTGTATTAATAACTAAAAATACATTGATTAAAATTAACAAAAAAATAAAATTACTACAAAATAATTATTATCTAATCCTAAAATCCATAATTTTATGCGTATGGCATGTTTTTTTGTGGCCCCAAACATATATAAATAATACCCTTATTCAAAAGTGTACCGTGTACTTAATAAAACATAATAATGGGTGATCTACTACAAACTTTAAATGACATCGATAATTTGAGTATTGCAAGATCGATAGAATGCGATTGTAGTGAACTCGCTCAGAATTATAACATAGATAAAAGTGACCTTACTATAATTTCCCAAAATATTAGGAGCGTTTATTGCAACTTCGATGACTTCGTAGTAAATATGTCTTGCTTGAACTTTGAAACAGATGTTATAATTCTGACTGAATGCCGACTTGATCCAAATAAACCTATACCGACATTGGCCAAGTATCGCTACTACGCTACAACTCGTCAACTAAATCAAAACGACGGCGTTGTGGTATATATCAAGGACTCCTTAAAAGCCAGTGTCACAGAATTAAGCATAAGCCAAGCATCATGCCTACAATTAAATATATTGAACAATATCATCTTAGGTATCTATCGTTCACCATCAAATACTAATGCGGAACCTTTTATAAATTCTTTGGCACTTCATTTAGATAACCTAAAATCTCAAAAAAGAAATATTATAGTTGCTGGTGACATTAACATCAACATAAGACCTAAACACACTGAACAAACATATGAATTTAAAAATAGGACTTCATACCTGGATATGTTATCGGGTCATGGTATTCTCTCTGGTCACACCTTAATTACAAGGGAAACCAATTGTCTTGATCACTTTATGTTGAAAATAAACAGAAAACGGCACTCTGCTTTTATTGCCATACTACGCACTACTGTAACAGATCACCGTACAACCTTTCTATCGTTATCTAAAATAAAACATTACCAAACTACACCAACAATTATTACCAAAATTGATTTTGAAAGTGCCTTGCAATATTTAAAAGAAAAAAATCTGTCGACGTTACTTTTTTGTGAAAACCCTAATTACATAACAGAATGTTTAACACAAGGACTTCTTGAGTCACTAAAAATAAATACTACTATTCACAAGATCCCTAAAAGTAAACGAATAATTAAGCCCTGGATCACTGAAGGTATACTAAGATGTATAAATAACCGTAATAAGCTCCAAAAACAATCCCGAGATGATCCTCAAAATGAAATTAAAAAAATTACATATGCTCGTTACAGAAATCATTGCAATAACCTTATTAAAAAACTAAAAAGAAAATATGAAAGAAACCTTATTAATAAATCGTTAAAAAACAACAAACTTCTCTGGAAAAACCTGAAAACTATCACATATACAAATAAATCTACTAGACCTAATTCTGAATTAACTAATCTGAAAGCATCACCTACGGAATCAGCAAACTTTATTAATAAATATTTCGCAAATATCGGTAACCAACTGGCAAATGACATTCAACAAACCGTAACACAGAATGACCTAAATCTATACCTACGTTCCTTACCTAGTCTTTCTAAATCTTTCGTTCTCCTGGATACTGATATCAATGAAGTGGATAGTATAATAAACTCTCTAAAATCAGATAGTGCCCCAGGATGGGACAATATCTCCACTAGGTATCTTAAACATGTAAAACATGAAATAATCCCAATTATAACGCATTTAGCTAATCTTTGTTTTAAAAAAGGCACCTTCCCTAATTATTTAAAGAAATCAATAATAACCCCCATATACAAGGGTGGGCAGGAGGGAGATGTTAATAACTATAGACCAATTTCTGTTATTCCTGTTATAGCAAAAATATTAGAAAAACTTTTAAACTCCAGATTATTAAGCTATCTTCAAACCAACAACATTTTATCTCCATCTCAATTTGGCTTTAGACGCGGTACTTCTACGGAAGACGCTATCACGTCTTTAACCACAGTAATAACTAAAGAACTCGACAAAGGAACTAGGTGCTTATCGGTTTTTATAGACCTAAAAAAGGCCTTCGATACGGTCTCTATCCCTATCCTTATTAAAAAATTAGAAAAAATTGGTATTAGAGATACACAACTATCTATATTTACTGATTACTTGACAAATAGAAAACAGAAGGTTAAGCTAGATAATTGTGTCAGCGAGGACGTTGATGTAACATGCGGCGTACCCCAGGGAAGTGTTCTGGGTCCTACCCTATTCTTAATATACATTAACGACTTATGTAATATGACAATCAATAAAGCTAAAATATTTTCGTATGCCGACGACACCGCAATCGTCTTCACTGGCTCAACTTGGGCTGAAACCAAAACCAACACGGAAAATGGTATGTTACAAGTGGCTTCATGGCTAAAAACAAATCTGCTTACGCTAAACACAAGCAAAACTAACTATATCTGCTTCACAATATATAAAAATGTCCAACCAGAAATAAATTTTAACATTAAAATACATGAGTGTAGGAGAACGGCTGATTACTTCTGCAATTGTCCAACCATCAGTAAAGTTAACCACGTCAAGTACTTAGGTATATTGTTGGACCAAAGCCTGTCCTGGTATCCTCAGATTGAACAAATTACTGCGAGAATACGAAAATTTATTTGGATTTTTAAAACTTTGCGACACATAGTCCCAAGAAGTGGCATAACAAAAAATCTTCTAAATGAAGTGTACATCTCACTAGTTCAATCAGTAATAATATATTGTATCTCCATCTGGGGGGGCGCGCGTAAAACACGTTTCCTTGATGTTGAAAGAGCGCAACGTACACTAATAAAAGTAATGTATTTCAAAAAAAGGACCTTTCCCACCTATGAGCTATACCAAATAAGTAACTTAATATCAGTTCGAAAATTATATATTATACACATAATATTAAAAAAATATAAAACCCTACCCTTAGATCCTAATGTTTCATCTAGAAGAAGGAAACACAATATTGCTTTCACCCCTTTTGTAAAAACAGAATTTGCAAATATTCAGTACGACAAACGCTCGTCTTTCTTATACAATAAAATAAATAAACAAATAGATATACATACTAAACCGTTCAAAGAATGCAAATCGTTGCTGATTACGTGGATAAATAAGTTAAGCTACGATGACGTAGAGAATCTTCTACAAAATATGAGGTAATTCCGCTTCCTTTACAAAACAACAACACACACGCACACTCACACCCACACCACACACACCACACACACACACACACACACACACACACACACACACACCCCCCCAACACACACACAAACAGACTATTGATGATCTTTTCTTTCTTCTTCTTTCTTTATTTTTCTTTATTAACATGTTGCACAAATTGTAAAAGATATAAAAGAGCGGCGCCTCCTGGCACAGGCATCTATATGCTTAAAAGGAGACGCCACCAACTGTATAATTTATAACGTGTAATAATGAAATAAAACCTTTTTGATTTTGATTGATTTGATGGATGGATGGATGGATGGATGGATGGATGGATGGATGGATGGATGGATGGATGGATGGATGGATGGATGGATGGATGGATGGATGGATGGATGGATGGATGGATGGATGGATGGATGGATGGATGGATGGATGGATGGATGGATGGATGGATGGATGGATGGATGGATGGATGGATGGATGGATGGATGGATGGATGGATGGATGGATGGATGGATGGATGGATGGATGGATGGATGGATGGATGGATGGATGGATGGATGGATGGATGGATGGATGGATGGATGGATGGATGGATGGATGGATGGATGGATGGATGGATGGATGGATGGATGGATGGATGGATGGATGGATGGATGGATGGATGGATGGATGGATGGATGGATGGATGGATGGATGGATGGATGGATGGATGGATGGATGGATGGATGGATGGATGGATGGATGGATGGATGGATGGATGGATGGATGGATGGATGGATGGATGGATGGATGGATGGATGGATGGATGGATGGATGGATGGATGGATGGATGGATGGATGGATGGATGGATGGATGGATGGATGGATGGATGGATGGATGGATGGATGGATGGATGGATGGATGGATGGATGGATGGATGGATGGATGGATGGATGGATGGATGGATGGATGGATGGATGGATGGATGGATGGATGGATGGATGGATGGATGGATGGATGGATGGATGGATGGATGGATGGATGGATGGATGGATGGATGGATGGATGGATGGATGGATGGATGGATGGATGGATGGATGGATGGATGGATGGATGGATGGATGGATGGATGGATGGATGGATGGATGGATGGATGGATGGATGGATGGATGGATGGATGGATGGATGGATGGATGGATGGATGGATGGATGGATGGATGGATGGATGGATGGATGGATGGATGGATGGATGGATGGATGGATGGATGGATGGATGGATGGATGGATGGATGGATGGATGGATGGATGGATGGATGGATGGATGGATGGATGGATGGATGGATGGATGGATGGATGGATGGATGGATGGATGGATGGATGGATGGATGGATGGATGGATGGATGGATGGATGGATGGATGGATGGATGGATGGATGGATGGATGGATGGATGGATGGATGGATGGATGGATGGATGGATGGATGGATGGATGGATGGATGGATGGATGGATGGATGGATGGATGGATGGATGGATGGATGGATGGATGGATGGATGGATGGATGGATGGATGGATGGATGGATGGATGGATGGATGGATGGATGGATGGATGGATGGATGGATGGATGGATGGATGGATGGATGGATGGATGGATGGATGGATGGATGGATGGATGGATGGATGGATGGATGGATGGATGGATGGATGGATGGATGGATGGATGGATGGATGGATGGATGGATGGATGGATGGATGGATGGATGGATGGATGGATGGATGGATGGATGGATGGATGGATGGATGGATGGATGGATGGATGGATGGATGGATGGATGGATGGATGGATGGATGGATGGATGGATGGATGGATGGATGGATGGATGGATGGATGGATGGATGGATGGATGGATGGATGGATGGATGGATGGATGGATGGATGGATGGATGGATGGATGGATGGATGGATGGATGGATGGATGGATGGATGGATGGATGGATGGATGGATGGATGGATGGATGGATGGATGGATGGATGGATGGATGGATGGATGGATGGATGGATGGATGGATGGATGGATGGATGGATGGATGGATGGATGGATGGATGGATGGATGGATGGATGGATGGATGGATGGATGGATGGATGGATGGATGGATGGATGGATGGATGGATGGATGGATGGATGGATGGATGGATGGATGGATGGATGGATGGATGGATGGATGGATGGATGGATGGATGGATGGATGGATGGATGGATGGATGGATGGATGGATGGATGGATGGATGGATGGATGGATGGATGGATGGATGGATGGATGGATGGATGGATGGATGGATGGATGGATGGATGGATGGATGGATGGATGGATGGATGGATGGATGGATGGATGGATGGATGGATGGATGGATGGATGGATGGATGGATGGATGGATGGATGGATGGATGGATGGATGGATGGATGGATGGATGGATGGATGGATGGATGGATGGATGGATGGATGGATGGATGGATGGATGGATGGATGGATGGATGGATGGATGGATGGATGGATGGATGGATGGATGGATGGATGGATGGATGGATGGATGGATGGATGGATGGATGGATGGATGGATGGATGGATGGATGGATGGATGGATGGATGGATGGATGGATGGATGGATGGATGGATGGATGGATGGATGGATGGATGGATGGATGGATGGATGGATGGATGGATGGATGGATGGATGGATGGATGGATGGATGGATGGATGGATGGATGGATGGATGGATGGATGGATGGATGGATGGATGGATGGATGGATGGATGGATGGATGGATGGATGGATGGATGGATGGATGGATGGATGGATGGATGGATGGATGGATGGATGGATGGATGGATGGATGGATGGATGGATGGATGGATGGATGGATGGATGGATGGATGGATGGATGGATGGATGGATGGATGGATGGATGGATGGATGGATGGATGGATGGATGGATGGATGGATGGATGGATGGATGGATGGATGGATGGATGGATGGATGGATGGATGGATGGATGGATGGATGGATGGATGGATGGATGGATGGATGGATGGATGGATGGATGGATGGATGGATGGATGGATGGATGGATGGATGGATGGATGGATGGATGGATGGATGGATGGATGGATGGATGGATGGATGGATGGATGGATGGATGGATGGATGGATGGATGGATGGATGGATGGATGGATGGATGGATGGATGGATGGATGGATGGATGGATGGATGGATGGATGGATGGATGGATGGATGGATGGATGGATGGATGGATGGATGGATGGATGGATGGATGGATGGATGGATGGATGGATGGATGGATGGATGGATGGATGGATGGATGGATGGATGGATGGATGGATGGATGGATGGATGGATGGATGGATGGATGGATGGATGGATGGATGGATGGATGGATGGATGGATGGATGGATGGATGGATGGATGGATGGATGGATGGATGGATGGATGGATGGATGGATGGATGGATGGATGGATGGATGGATGGATGGATGGATGGATGGATGGATGGATGGATGGATGGATGGATGGATGGATGGATGGATGGATGGATGGATGGATGGATGGA